>QLTV01000974.1:4312739-4340247 GCA_003457575.1 Thermophis baileyi | reverse complement strand
CGGTTAAGCACAGGGGGGTGGGGGTGGGGGGAGGTGGGGAAATGGAGGAAGATTTTTCACGTTTGGAAAAAGAAAAGGGATCCTCCCCTCTTTCTTTAGGACCTAAAACTCTTCGTCCCTTGCAAGAGGGTGGCAGGCTGGTTTTTCTTTTAAAGTGCTCCGTTGCACTTTCCCCGTAGAGCCGGTGCAGTTGGCTATATTGACGATGAGAGGTGGAGATGATTTATGAATGTTGTTTTGAGATTTTAGATTGTCTTTCTGATAGTTTTTACTTATGGTATTGGTTGGCTATTTTTCATACTGATTTTTTGGTTATTTCTAAGGCAGCCAGGTAGGTAGGTAGGTAGGTACCGGTAGGTAGGTAGGTAGATGATAGATGATAGATAGATAGATAGATAGATAGATTTATTTGTATGCCACCCAGAATCTCTCTGGAAAGGAGATGGGACAGTTTCAAATGGAAGATAAGAAGATAGATAGATAGATAGATAGATAGATAGATAGATAGATAGATAGATAGATAGATAGATAGATAGATAGATAGATAGATAGATAGATAGATAGATAGATAAGAAGATAGATAGATAGATAGATAGATAGATAGAAAGAAGATAGATAGATAGATAGATAGATAGATAGATAGATAGATAGATAGATAGATAGATAGATAGAAAGAAGATAGATAGATAGATAGATAGATAGAAAGAAGATAGATAGATAGATAGATAGATAGATAGATAGATAGATAGATAGATAGATAGAAAGAAGATAGATAGATAGATAGATAGATAGATAGATAGATAGATAGATAGATAGATAGATAGATAGATATGCATTGCTAATAGTCACCTAAAACAATGGCTCTCAACCTGTGGTCTGTGGATTTCGGGGGAGGGGACTGTGATGTCACAGGGTGGCTGCAAAAGCTTGAAGAAATGTTATTATTTAAATCTTGAGTTAAATCTTGGGAGATCCATAGTGAAGAAAAGGTTGAGAACCACCTAGAAGATTCCCCCCCCCTCCAATACTGTCAGGAAGTTGAATATTCCTTTTATCTCAGAAGTCTTTTAAAGAGACATAGGGAGGGTAGACTGAATGTAAAGTCTGCCCCAGCCGCTGGATCTCATGAAGCCAGTCACCCTCCCACAGCCTTTCTTACTTCACAGGGTGGTTGTTGTGGGGAAGAGTGGAAGAGGACATGCTCTACATAATACCTTGAATTCCTGGAGGAAAGGCAGGGTATACATTTAACAAATAAAGTAAAATACAATTCAATTGTGGTTCACTTCCAACTGGACTGCTAAGTACCGCTTACTTTAAAAGCCTTTGAAGGCCACTAAGAAACTTGAAACAAGTGCATTCCATATTGTCTGCTGTAGGTCCCTTAAGAGTTCCCTTCTGGTGGAAATACCACAACAAAGAAGGAACATTTTATCGTATGTGATGGTCATGTAAAAAATAAAAAACAAATAAAAACACTAGAAAGAAACGTATCAAAATATTCAGAAAATTCTAAAATCAAAAAATAAATTGAAATTTCTATTAGGTATAATTCCAGAAAATATAACTGAAAAATAACACTATTTAGTAAGATATGTGCAGACAACTGCAAGGGCAAATTTGGCAGGGTGGGGGGACTTTCCACAATAGTAGACTGGGAGATCCAAATTGGAGAGTATGTATACAGTATATCCATAATCCTGTAAAAGCTAACCAAATTTAAGCAGAAATGGTTCCCTTATGTATTACACATCATATAGCAAGGCAGAAATAGACATTTGGAATGTAGTATTAAGGAAAAGATGTAGGAGTCTGATCAAAAATACCCAGTGAGATAACATGAACTAATATCAACAATAGCCCTCAACGTGCAATGCAAAATACAAGTATTTAGATCAGCCATTGGGAAAATGAAAAGGGAAAGGGAGAAAGCATTACTAACAATCTTTTTATGGTGTTTTTCTTTTACTCGATTTTAACTCAGTAGCTGTTTGTTCTTAGTGTTTCATATTTTTAATGTAAAAAAACTGAAAAGGTAAAGGTTCCCCTCGCACATATGTGCTAGTCGTTCCCGATTCTAGGGGGTGGTGCTCATCTCCGTTTCTAAGCCGAAGAGCCAGCGCTGTCCGAAGACGTCTCCGTGGTCATGTGGCGGCATGACTCAATGCCAAAGGCGCACGGAGCGCTGTTACCTTCCCACCAAAGGTGGTCCCTATTTTTCTACTTGCATTTTTTACGTGCTTTCAAACTGCTAGGTTGGCAGAAGCTGGGACAAGTAACGGGATCTCACCCCGTTACGCGGCGCTAGGGATTCGAACCGCTGAACTGCTGACCTTCTGATAGACAAGTTCAGCATCTTAGCCACTGAGCCACCGCATCCCTCAGTGTTAGTTTAAAAAAACTTAAATACATTTTAAAAATGATAAAAAGAGTTTTTCTCTGAATCTGATCTATTTTCTATTCAAGGTACAGTACATAAATAACCACTGCCCTATGTTGTGGCATAAATTCCATCAGTTAACATTACATAGCAGTGAGGGAACACATTTATTTTTGGTTGTATAAAACAGCTCAGTAATTTTTGATCATAAGTGGGCAAGATTCCCAATAGGGCACCTGTTTGAATTTCCTTCTCATGGAGGTGTTTTAGGCAGTTTGGAATTGACGCTTAGACATCAGACTGAGTTTTTACTACATACTTATTTCAAAAACCTTCACAGGCATTCTAGCTGCATCTCGATCCTTCTTCCTTGCTTCCTTCCAAGTGGTGCTTTTAAATTTTGTTTTCCTGCATTCATGGCTGTTTCAATGTGACTTTGGACCCGATGTATACATTCAGAGGTTATGGTGAAATGGGTCACAGAGTTTTCCTCTGGAAGACACTACAATAAAATAAAACAGACTTCTCCAAAAGTATTGGAGCATCTGTGACCTATTCAGATGTATCCTGAATTGTAAGAGCCAGATTGGCAACCTTGCTCATAGTTAGCTAAGCTGACAGCTACACTAAGGTTGTCAAAATGGAGCACAGGGTCTCCTTAACTACCCTTCCACATATGAAGTAAAATCCTTCATCTTTCTGTGAAGTTGCTGCATTTGGGATCAGTGCAGGAGCACTTAACCAAGGCTCTTCTTGAATAATGAGGACACATGAAACTCAATACACTCTCAGCAACCTCAAGCAGCATGGATACACATATAAATGTTGGGAGTTGTAGTTCAACAACACATAAAGAACCCCAGGTCCCCTCCTCTATCCGGTCTTATAACTCTGACAGTAAATGGCCTAAGCAAAGCTCCTGAAGGAAGGGGTAATGGTTCTCCCATTCTGCCCTAAAGCAGCTGCAGGCACGAGGAATGGGCTGTTCTGCTTCTGTAAATCAAATTCCTGGACTGGGAGCAAAAATATGGAAGAAGACTTTTGGCTTCCTAGTCACAACCATACAGCAGAATCACCAGGTGAAAATCCTGGGGCCATTTACAGCAGAAGAGATGTCCTTGTTCTTTTTGGGTTGTTTTTAACCTTACTGCTTACCTTATACTCTCTTAAACAAGCCCAAAGCCAGAACAAATGGGAACCAAATAAACATTTCATTAACTATATTCCAAAGGTACTAATAACAGATAGGGGGGGGGTTATTTGTTCAGGATGGGTGAGAGCAGGAATAGAGAAACACAAGCAATCCATGACCTGATGAAAATATTTAGTGGTGTATTTTGTGCGTAGCCTGGTTTATTCCAAAAAGATGATCATCAACAATGAACATTTTATCCATGGACAGTGATAGGATGCTATCTGGTTATTTCTCAGTTTTCAAATGTGTTTTCTGTCAGAGCTTAAGAAACACGGTGGTCCTTTAACAGTAGGGAAGAAGCAGAGAAACAGGGAGGGAGGGAGGAAGAACGGAAGGAAGGAAGGCTGATTTTAGAATTGCAATTTGGCTGAAAGGATTTGCTGTCTCTGTTTGCTTTCACTATTATATTTGCAAGCCCATATCACAATGTCATCATAAGCCTTCAAAGTTGTGTCATTCAAAGAATCCAAACACAATAGCATTTCTTCTACATTATTTTTGGAGAACACATAATGCAAATCTTGTTGTGGTGCAAGTCTTCCTTACCCCACCCCAACGTTTTGTATCTCTCAAAAGCACCCAGACATGCACATTCACAGACAACTATTTTTTTTCTTCCTGCTGGGTCCCCACAATCTTGACTACATCTCATTTTAGCACCAATATGTGCGTAAGGGACAGGCTACCAATAAGCATCCACTTCTAAACATAGTGAGCACACAACACACGAGCACACAACACACAAGCACACAATAGATACAAACTTAATGTAAACCGATCCAAACTAGATTGCAAAAAATTCGACTTCAGCAACAGAGTGGTCAATGCCTGGAATACATTACCCGACTCTGTGGTTTCTTCCCCAAACCCCCACAACTTTAACCTTAGACTGTCCACCGTCGACCTCACCCCATTCCTAAGAGGTCTGTAAGGGGCGTGCATAAGCGCACCAGCGTGCCTACCGTCCCTGTCCTAATGTACCCATATATTCGTTAAATTTCTTGTACTCATAACCATGCTTGTACTTCTTATATATTCACAAACATGTTTATACTTTGTTTATATTTTGTTCGTAATCATATATACGCTTGACAAATAAATAAATAAATAAATAAATAAATAAATAAATAAATAAATAAATAAATAAATAAATAAATAAATAAATGGTGTTATCATGTGTGACATTAGGGCACAAGCTGCACAAATACATAATGAGTGGAGTTGGCATTGCAATGTATGCTTTGTCATTTGTCCTTCTTCCCCAAGAATGCCTATGAATAACCTGTGGCTATATTGAAGTGATAGCAGGGTTTTCTTCTTCATTCAGACATTATTCAAGATTGCTCAAAGCTTTTAGGTTTTTGTTGCCAATTAACTGTGGGGGAGAGGAGTCAAGTGACTGCAGTAAAATAAAACAGAGGCAATAGAAAAATTATTGTATTAGGTAATTAAAATAAGGGGGTTTAGTGGCTTTCATGTTATCTCAGCTAGTTTTAAATATTCCACTACTTCCATTTAAGTCTCTGTTCCCAAGTAAAACAGTGTTTAGCTTTTGCAATCAACCTCGCCCAGACCTCTAACCATCCTGTGGCAAACTTCTGTCCAATTTCCAAGCCAAAAAAGGTTTCCAGAACAAACCTCCAAAATGTCTGAGGTTTCCCCATCTCTGCAAAAGCCTCTTTCCAAGAGCACACTCCCAGTAATTTTGCATGCAGCCTTATAAATTAACCATTATGTAGTTAGAAACATGTCTGGTTATTATATTTTATAATTAACTTCTGTGTTCTTGGGAAGTATTAAAACTGTGATGGAACAAAGCTTCAAACACATTCAGGGTTGTTTTTTTTTTCTGCCCTGATCTGAAAAATTCACAAAATGGCAGTTATGTGGTGATTTCTTACATGCAACATGGTTTTTCAGTCGGTAAAACTGAAATACTATATTCAGGAAAATCTGTCAACGAGTCCTTTCCACATCTGGCTAGTGCCATCTCTTAAAACAGTGCTGGAGCACAAAATGCTTTCCCAGATAGACCTTTTTTAAAAAAGATGT
The DNA here is from genome assembly GCA_003457575.1 of Thermophis baileyi. Lineage (NCBI taxonomy): Eukaryota > Metazoa > Chordata > Lepidosauria > Squamata > Dipsadidae > Thermophis > Thermophis baileyi. The sequence continues at coordinate 4,334,620 of QLTV01000974.1, read as the reverse complement.
GAATATGTTTTTATGTGACTTTCCATAGAATGTTCTTCCTGTAGCTTTCCAAGCATGATTTTGTGCACATCCTGCCAGACATTGTTATTTGACCTTTGACCTTGCAGACCAACCTAACTTTTGTTCCTGAAGAGTCTTCCATTTCAAATGTCAAAAGGATGAGTAAAGAGATTTCATTCAAAAATGAAATTCCATTGGAGCATGGAAAGCCATACTCAGCATCAAATTATGAATATCTATCCAGGACCTGTATATTCGTGTGTCTGAATCTTTGTTGGAGATGAATGAACAAACCTATCTTGTTTGTGATTACGTACCCCATGGCTTGTTTTGATTTTAAGCCATTAATAAAATGTACTGGTGATACTCGTGAAAAATCAGTTGTTTTCAGATTGAAGCGATTGAAGGTTAGGACTTAGAAGTTCTATTGCTATGCAAATACAGTTTAATGCAGTAAGGAGAGTTTTTCAAAAAGAAGACAAGTAAACATTGCAAAATCAGGACCAAACTCTTTGATGAGGATCCAGATCGTTGGGGGCAATATGCTGACTTTGTAAACCGCTTAGAGCGGGCTATAAAGTACCATGAAGCGCTATATAAGTCTAAGTACTATTGCTATTAGAAAATTTGCTTTCCCTCCAATAGCTCTGACATTCTACAGAACCAAAAGATTTCTTGTTGCCCATGTGGTTGGAAATGAAAACAGGCTATTATCCTCAGAAAGGATAATCAAGATGCATTTAAATATACCCTTTCTGGTATACTTTTATTCTTCTCTAGGGTTCACAGAGAGGCCTGTGGCTAATTATTTTCTTATTTTAGCTTCTTCACCAAATCTGTTCTAGCAACTGCTGGCTTAGACATAAATGCAACCACTAACAGTCTTGTTGAAGGATTGTGAGTGGATTACACATCCCATTGTTCCTTGTCATTGGTCATGTTGACTGGTGTTGGTGGAATCTGCAATGCTAAACTCTGATTGGAGATGGATATAAAGCAGATCAGGATTTAACAACTTATCTAAGAGTGCCTAGTAAATTAAATAGGAGGAGGAGCTTCTTCGATAATGACATCTCTCTTCTTACAGCTCTGCCTAAAATGTCTCCCGAGTCTTAGGTACCAAATCTTGGCTCATGTGAGACCATTCATTTCAGTTGCAACATTTCAGGGAACATTCTGAGTTCAGAGCAGAGTTATTCTTTCTGTATCTACACATAAGTGTGTGTTTTCCCCAAGTAAAAACTAATCTACAGATAAATATTCTTCCTATTTCAGCTAAACAATATATGGTCTAACATCTAAACAATTAGGATTGGTCTAGATGGACTGATATTGGCCTAAAACTGTTGGTGGTAATGTTAATATGTCAGGAATTCAGGTGGCATTCCACAGCCTTCTGAAGCTGGTGAGGATTTATTGTTTCTCGGTGAACTCGCTCTTCTCCTGTCTGTCTCCAAAGATGGCCTAAAGGAAGGTGAAAGACAGGAGGCTTCCAAGGTCAACAGGTGGCACATTATGGAATGAATGTTGTTATGCATGTCTCTTCAGGTGAAGTTGAGGTCAATCCAGAGGGTTGTTAAATGGGTAGTGTCATATTGTTTATTTTTCTGTCAGAAGTCAGGCAAATGTTATTTGAAATTTTACAGAACTCATACTGAACTTCTCTCCAGGGAGGTGAAATATCAAGGCCAGGGATGGGAAGGTTCCACTATTTTATGGAAGAATCCCAAGTTACAATCATACAACCCATATTCTTGAGCTAAATTCAAGAAGAACTGTTTACGATAACTTTCCTTACTTTGATGCTCTGCAGATACGTTATGAAAAGTGGTAGTCTGACTTACCTATAGGGAATCAGTATGGAGAAAGCTGCATAGATTATAATTTTCCTGTATGAAATAAGCACACAGGAAAATTGTGGTAGGAAACCTCAACCAAATGAAGAAGAATTAAATGAACAAATATTTACAGATGTGATAATTGCCACAGGAGATGTTAACTCTCAATGATCAAACTTTAAAAGGGTCAGTTGGGTTATGCATCATTATGAATACCTTCTTTCTCATCATAAAATTTCCACTGTTTTTATCCCTATTCTAACTTCATCTCTACCCCTACCGAGAGGGCTATTACTAGGGCTGAGGGTGTTATAGTCTGGCTTTAAGACAAAGAGGTAAGATATACGGCCAGGGATATGTCTTTTAAAAACTCTGCTTCTCTTCAAGGTGATGTGAACATCAATATTTAAAAGGCACTTCTAGTAATTGTTAGGACTTAGATGCAAGGCAGTATCTGCTATTGGGTTGTGAGCCCAAACTTATAAAAAGGCAATCTGATGTTAGATCAATGAGTACTTCCAAATACTAATCTGGTTTTTTTATGCTACCTAGTCCCCCAAGCATTAAATATTACATGTCCAATCTGTCCCAAAAAGATTATCCCTACCTTCTTTGGACTGAGTCAATTTATTGTTTGCCATTCAGTCTGTCTATTCCTGCATCCACACACTGATTTGGAGAGTATCTGTTGTATCTACTAGATTCAGTGCAAAAAGATAGCTCTGGGAATCATCTATCTTTTTCCAAATTGCTGGATAATCTCATCCAATGCAGTGCTCTAATTCAGATGCTAAATGACACAGGAAAGAGAGCTGTAGGATCTTGAAGTACAATTGCCTGGAGGGAAGCAACAATTCCCCAACACAACCATATGGGCATGGCTAGTAAAAAGAGAGTGAAACAGGGAAACCACTTCAAAGAAATAATCCAAGCTCTGAACTGGGATAGCCTGCCCAGAAAGACATCATAATTTATCAAAGGCACCAAAAGCTGTTGAAAAGTCTAAGAGGATCAAAAGAGTCATACTTCCCTGTCTTCTTCTCTGTTCCAGAGTCAGACCTGGATCCAGATTGAAATGAGAATAGAAAATCAGCTTCCAATAATATTTGAATTTTCCTAGAATAACCAACACAAACACCTTGCCTAAGAAGAAAAAGTAAACAAGTGGCCATGATTAAGTATGAAGAAATACAGATCACAGTAGAGTATTGAAAACCCAGAACTTTGGGTGACTTTTGATCAAACAATATTTCAAGCTTTCTTTCTCATGATTCAATATACACCACTGTTAGCATCTCAATACTTAGGTCTTCCGTCCGTCCCCCTCCCATGAAATATTTCCTCTCCTGCTTTCCAAAATTCAGCAATTCCAGTATAGCTTCTATTGTAAAACTTGCAATATTTATGTGGGAAGGGAACATATTTGCACAATAAACATTTAACAAAATGATCTTGAAAACGACCATGACTTGAAATTGGCTCTGACACCTTAGGATGGGAAGATCTGTGTGGTGATCATCGGCAACCTCTGGCTGACACGTCTTTCCTAGATCTAAAATCTCAGATTGTCATCTTCGCCTGGAGGATATTACAAACTCCTTCCTTAAACTGAAAATTCTGCTAAAATAGACAAGATATCCAACTGAGAGGAACAAGCATGAAAACAAGAAAGAGGACAGAAAGTGATTGGGCAGGTGAATTATCAAAAAGAGGAAGGCAGGTGATTTCAGAAGGGGTTAAAGAAACAGGAGAAAGCCAAGAAGTGCCTCCAAGGCTAGCTTCTTGTAGGTCTCTCCGTTTTTCCAAGTTTATCTTGTGATATTTTATCCACCATTAGCATAATTCTGGAAAAGCATCTGAAGCTGAGAGGTCATTACAGATTCAGGAAATATTAAATCCAACTACTGAGGAGAAACTGTTTAATCAACAAGGGAAAAAATCCATTTGATTTATCATGTAGACGGAGCCCAGACTAAGGCAGTGAGCAGTGCTATCATCTTATGTGGTCAGACATGGCCTTCTGTCTGGACAATTACTCACAGTGTTTGCTTTTCCTCCTTTGCTGCCTTACTCATTTGACCCCTCCCTTGTCATGACTGCTTTAGTCTCCTTGATAGACCATAATTTATGTATTCTAGGGTGAGGCTTTCATGCCTTTGTCTGTAACCTGAACTAAGGAACTGGGTTATTTTTGCCTGCTGCTTCTTGCCCGTCTGGTGCTCACATCAGCTGGAATCTCACCTACCTGTAGAACTTACAAACTACAAAGCCACAGCTGGTAACTAAGCAGGGGTCATTTATCAATCTGCTCAGCTTCCTTCCTTTGACTTAATATGAATGTTGCTGGCAATGGAATCTTCATCGGCCTGGTTTTTTAACTCTTCCACAATGAAAGGCACAACTTTTACATTTAGCTTTTCTCCTCTTACCAGGGAGTTGCATCCAGATTTATCTGCAAGTATAGAACCAAATTGTGAAAGGCATGAGGCTTGAAAACAGAAGATCATGAGTTCTAGTCCTGCCATAGGTACGAAGCCAACAAGGTGAATTTGGCCCAGTCTCTAAGCCTAGGAAGCAAGCAATGGCAAATACTGAAAACGTTACCAAGGAAACTACAGGGACTTGTCCAGGCAGACACCAGGAGCCACTGTACCAAATATATTTATGTACATGACATATGACTGAATTACGTCCCCTTGCCCAGAGAGCACAGTGCAATGGCATCATCCTCCACAAACTGGACCAACATGCACATTAACCCCTCCTAGTTTATGGGGCATTTGGGATCTTACTAGAGAGCCCTCAGTGCCCAAGGATAAAAATGTATTTCTGCCCTGCCCTGCCCTGCCCTGTATACAAATCCATTCTCCCATTATTTTGCATCCAGGAAAATATCCACTTTGCTGATTTTCCTAGTAGGCATTGTTACATAAGAATGTTTATTCCAAAGTTCAGCCTTAAAAAAAAATAAAAAAAAAAAAAAAAAAAAAAAAAAAAAAAAAAAAAGTGAAGTCCAAAGATATAGCTGAAGATATCAGTTAAGAAGAACTAGAAAGAAATATAGTAAACCTACTTAAGATTTATAAACTTGATAAACAAAGGCAAAATTTTGGAAATTCAGGGAAGTTGTAGAATAAATTCTGCAACAACACAAAGAAGACAGCCACAGGTCATAATTGCAAAATACATTGTATCTTTATTCATAGATGCAGTTTAAACATGGGCAGATCATAACTCAATATTGGTAAGACTAAACAGGAATTCCTTGATCAAGTAGATGGAGACTTAATGAACAGTTAGTACTACAAGAGGATATCAAACTGAAGTATCCTCAGAAATTGAATGGTTTTTTTCTCAACCAATTTTACTTCTGGAACCTCTTAGCTAGAGTATGGGAGGCTAGTGAAACAAGTCATGAGAGATTTCTTGAGACTCTAGAAAGAGTGCAGAGAAGAGCAACAAAGATGATTAGGGGACTGGAGGCTAAAACATATGAAGAATGGTTTCAGGAACTGGGTATGTCTAGTTTAATGAAAAGAAGGACTAGGGGAGACATGATAGCAGTGTTCCAATATCTCAGGGGCTGCCACAAAGAAGAGGGAGTCAAGCTATTCTCCAAAGCACCTGAGGGTAGAACAAGAAGCAATGGGTGGAAACAAATCAAGGAGAGAAGCAACTTAGAACTAAGGAGAAATTTCCTGACAGAACAACTAATCAGTGGAACAACTTGCCTCCAGAAGTTATAAATGCTCCAACACTGGAAGTTTGTAAGAAGAGATTATATAACCATTTGTCTGAATTCTATTCTATTCTATTCTATTCTATTCTATTCTATTCTATTCTATTCTATTCTATTCTATTCTATTCTATTCTTTATCTCTCTAGCATCAAACAGGAAAAAAAAAGCTTGGCAAGAGCAGAGAGATGTGTTATTGAATTATCTGAAACAATTGGGAATAAGCCATAAATACAAACCACTTTTAGATTTAGAGCAAAACATAAAAGCAATACAAAACCACTTTGAGATTGGTTTATCTGCCAAAGGGAGAAGAACGGAATCGTCTTCTAGGTGCTACACTTTTTATGTTAGATGGCCAAGATGCATCATTTCCGATTCTGCATTTTGATCTTTTAATAAACACAAAGGCAGCATAGGGTGTATGTGAATGTATCTCGCTCTCCAAGGCTAAGGGATGGACACCAGATAAGACAATTCCTGGAAGATAGGTGGTGAAAGCAGAAATGACCAAGTTGATACTCCAGAATAGGAGATAAAACCAGAAACATGAAATGCTGGAAGGCTTTTGAGAGAGAGGTTTCAGGACATCCAGACTTTTATTCCATATACATTAGTATTTAGTACAGGTTTCTGGCCATGTTTTCCATTTCTATGAGTTTTAGCCAGGAAATATTTGTAAATGTTAGAGTTTCCTTGAGTCTGTTGGTATCTCCTTCACTGTGTAGCTAGGACTATTAGGACAATCTGAAATGAATGTGATCGTGATTGAGGTGCACGAGGTAGAGTAAAGCAATGGTTCTGAACAAGCAAGCATGATTATCACAAGAGCTATCTTAACGTTACACACAGAAAGCCTTTTGTAGTGTTTAACTGGACTGAACAGCTAGTTGGTTAATCATTAAGGCTAGGAAAAATTAGTTGACCAATGACAAATGGCCAAGATGGTATCTTTAATACTTACAACTGAACAATATATAAACTAAAACTTCAAAAAGATTATGGAATTATATCCCTTAACTTTTAAACTGCACTTTTTTCATCTCTTTTTTTCTCTCTCTCTCTCTCTCTCTCTCTCTCTCTCTCTCTCTCTCTCGCTCTCTCTCTCTCTCTCTCTCTCTCTCTCTCTCTCTCTTTTAATTCTCCACTTAAGGACAAATGGTTAGAGTGTTTTTGTTTCAGTGCAACTATTTGAAGACTTTTAGGTCTATATTACCTATGGATTATTTGGGAGATGAGGGTGAAGCGCTTCTACTCCAGGTGCATGGAAAGAGGGTAAAACAGGTAGTACAGGTAGTCCTTGACTTACAACAGTTCATTTAGTGACCGTTCAAAGTTACGATGACACTGAAAAGTGACTTATGACCATATTTCACACTTATGACCATTGCAGCATCCACATGGTCGCGTGATCAAAATCCGGATGCTTGGCAACTGATTCACATTTATGACGGTTGCCGTGCCCTAGGGTTATGTGATCCCCTTTTGCAACCTTCTGACAAGCAAAGTCAATGGGGAAGCCAGATTCACTTAACAACCGTGTTATTAATTTAGCAAGTACAATGATTCATTTAACAAATGCGGCAAGAAAAGTCGTAAAATGGGTCAAAACTCACTTAACAAATTTTTCGCAACATAAATTTTGGGCTCAATTGTGGTCGTAAGTCGAGGACCACCTGTACTGGAGATTTAACTTGTTTATTTTGTGCACTGGGGAAGAAAGAAGCTTAGGAGCAAACAGCACTTCAAAAAATAAGCCCTTTTGCTGGGTTTCATCAGAAGTTTAGTGTCCATGACTATCACTAAGTGTTGTATCTAATGTTTTATGATGAATGTATTTTTACAATGATCTATCACTATTGTTGTATGTACACTGAGAGCTTATGCACCGGAGACAAATTCCTTGTGTGTCTAATCACACTTGGCCAATGACGAATTCTATTCTAAGTTATAGCCACTGTGCTACTATAGCAGTCATGGGAAATTTACTCTCTGGATTCTTCTTATATATACCGAGTTTCCCCGAAAATAAGACCCTGTCTTATATTTTTTTGAACCCTGAAATAAGCGCTTGGCCTTATTGCCATGCACTCAAAAGCCCGATTGGGCTTATTATCAGGGGATGTCTTATTTTGGGGGAAACAGGGTATATTTCTTCTAGTTAGAAAGAAGAGTATATTGGAATCGCAGAAGAAAACTAACATGATACCCAGCTTCTTTGACTACGATTAGAAACAGAAGCTTAAGCTGAATGGACCCTCAATCTCGATCCAACAGAACCCAAATTTAGCTTTGAACTCGACGTTCCTACATTCATTCATTCTTGCAACATGGTTTCATATCAGCAATATTTTATTTAATTATTTTATGCTGTTGTGTGTGGGGGGTGGGGAGAGAGAGGAGTCTGAATATTTTAAAAAAGAATGCTATATACACATTTGTTAATTTGTTGGAACATTTCACTTTTAAAGACTGAAAGCCTGGTACGTGTTCTTGAAAATATTTCCATATGCTAAAGGTATGCAAGCTTTATGCCAAAAATACTGGCTATTAGAGCACCAGGCCAATGCTTTTTTTTTTTTTTAAGAACTGAGGAGGGGGCAATTGCTGCAGAAACTAGGTATTCACAGAGGAGCTAAACTATCCTTAACTACAGTCACCTCGCGATGACCTACAACTCCTCAAATTACAAGAATGAAAAAAAAAAAAGGTTATTAGTAAATCTGAGGCCAATTTTGGTGGAGGTTTTTTTTTTTCCTGGAGACATGATGAAATTTCCTGAAACAAAACACTTTTGCAACCTCTCTAACGTATTTCTAACTTTGGTGGAAAAATAAATAATCTCCTTTTTTTATCTTCTCATTCCTGAGGTGCAAAGCTAGCCCATTTCTGTTTATGCAGATGGAGGGGAAACACCCCAAGAAACAGCCAAGCAGCAGGAGTCCTGGCATAAGCGAATTGAAATGGAAAGTTATTTTCAGGGCTGCTGATTTGTCATCGAAGGAGAAAGAGGATGGGGTTTCTGGGAGTAATGAAAACTAAAAGAAAGCTGTTAAAAAAAAATCCTGGATAGTTATCCACACAAACTGTTGTATTTAGACCTCTTTTATTTTGCTCCATTTATCTCCCCCGACTCCCCTCCCCACCAATAATCATGTAAGGATACTTGGGAGTGTCATATAATTGCTGTGAAAATGGCACTGTCTTTATTTGCCATCAATATTTTAAAAATGAAATTGCCAATACTGTTAATTATTTTGCACAAGGGTTAAGGGGTGGTCAGTTGGCATACTCTGTACAATTCTGTTCATGGCATCATTTATTGAAGGAAATGCAGACAAGGGTTTTGTAAAATGACCAGGGGTCACTCTGAAAAGTGGTGTTCAAGGGTTAGGAGAAGATATTTATAATGTATGCTCTGGAGAAAATTGATGTATTGTTCTCCTTTATGCCCAGATGCTAAAATCCATGATCATCCAATAGGTTAAACGATGGAATGAGTGGAGATTTCAATCCAACCCTACAACCCTCTAGTTGCTTAGTAAAAGTGCTCCCAGATGTTGGAGGGATATAGAATCTGGGACCCCCTCAGATCAACTCAAATGTAACTTGTATCCAGTATGACCAAACAGTGAGGCCAAACATTGTGGTTCAGCAATATGCAGAGCCACTAGCTCTCCACCATAGTCTAGCTGGAACATGATGTAATATTTAAATTACATGCCTTTCACATAATAGCTGGTTGCCGTATGATGCTGATCTGAATTGTCTTTATTTTTGTTTCAGCACAACCTGGTTAACAAAGTTCTTGATTTCTTGTTTCAACAGAGCTTACGCGGCTGCCTGGTTTTCTCCAATTCCCCTTTCTTATTGCATCCACCCACAAACCAATTCTGCCTTACTTAGTCCCACAGCCCCTCAGGAGAGGCTTCCATATGCTTCTGCAGGGAACATGAGAGCTGGGAATAGCCCTGTGGCTGATATGTTGCATTAAATATGCCACACCTCTCAATTCTTATCAATTTCATTATCGAAATTTGATGAGCAAATTTAGTAGAAACATATTAACTATAGAAGGTAAAGATCAGAAGGAACCAGATATCACTCAGTTCATCCCGTTCTCCAGTGCTGCTATCCACTGACAAATAAGATTTTTCTTTGTTATCCTACCAAAACTAATTTTAAACAATTTTTAATTGATTCTGAAACAATTCTGCTCAGAATTCTACATAGCAGCCCTTCAGATACCTCAGTACTCATTGTTAATTGGTTCTGGGAGGCCCAATGAGTACCAAACGATGAGGACCAGGACAAAAATCTCGCATCGAAATGCGTCAAGTACCAAATTCAATGTTTCAAAGCAGTTGAGCACCAAGGTACCACTGTACTTGAAGATAGCTGCCATGGCTCCCTACAGTCTTCTCCAGGTTAAACATCCTTAATGCACCCAATCACTTCTCACAGGTTTTTCCTTGTAAGCTTTTTATTATTGTTTTTCCCTGGACATGCTTCAGTTTGTCAATCTCCTCCATAAATCTCAGTGCCCAAAACTGAAACCCTATATTCTAGATATGGTCTAACCAATGAAGGAAAAAAAAAACTTTTCTTGATTCATTTTAAGATTTATTAGGATATATCTATCTATCTATCTATCTATCTATCTATCATCTATCTATCTATCTATCTATCTATCTATCTATCTATCTATCTATCTATCTATCTATCTATCTATCTATCTATCAATCATCTATCTATCTATCTATCTATCTATCTATATCTATATCTATATCTATATCTATATCTATATATATATATGGCTTCATTTACACTGTTGGCTTGTATTCAATTTGGGGATTACCAAGACATTCAGTTTTTTTCCGTATGAGTATTTGCTGTTCCCCAAACTATACGTCATTTGTAAATTTGATAGCTGTGTTTGGAAACCTCTTATCTAAGTCCTTTACAAATGTGTTGAATAGCATAGGTTACATGTATAGAAAGATGTAAATTTAGAGGGTTTTTTTATTAAGCACATTCCACAGTACAAAGCCTTATATCATGAACAATATCTGTACATTTCAACAGTTGTCCGATAAGCTGTTCATACACAAACTTTCCAAATAGGTAACTGGCAAACATAATTACAAGTTAGAATAAGACTATCCCAGTGCTTTGAAACATTAATCTAGCAGTAACATACAGCTGTTCAGTAATGATTAGCAAAACAAAGTCCAGAGTACAGCCGGTACTATCATTCATCCCAGGAGTCAAACTCCTCAGGTGTCAGTTACAAATTCCACGGCTACGTTACACCAAGCACAATCAAAAGTAGTTTAGGCTGCATCTTCAAATACCATCATTTCCCATGGAAAAACATGAATTTCATCTTACACATGCATTAAAAATGGATGGTTGTCCGTAAATACCTTTTTGTTTTCAGCGCTGCAGTATCAAGTCTTTCATGTTGCAGCTATTAGGTGACATGGGGATGGGGGTGGGGTGGGGGAAGGGGCAAAACCATTTCTGTAAAACTGTGGCCCATCTCGACATCCGATATGGGAAAGTATCCTCTTAAGCATTTTGTAGATTGGATCAGATCCGTGTAATATATCTTTTTTCCCTCCGTGTTCGGAAGAAGAACTTAGGAGCTCAACAGAGTTGACTGGGAGGTGAAGGCTGGAAACCAGAAGCAGCTCAAGTTGTACCTTTCTCACATCCGGCATGTGCTTTCGTTTTTTATTCGACAGACAAACTAGGTGTTGTGCAAGTGAAATAGCCAACCATAAGCTGTTCCACTAAATAAGCAAAATTCATTCATTGGTCATTTATATTGGTTATTAACATTCCTTGACCCCTCAACCAAAAAAAAAAAAAAAGAAAGAAAGAAAGAAAGAAAAGAAAAAAGGAGGGGGAAGAAATAAGAGAGGGAGGGGATCAGCAGTGGCAGCAAAAGGAAAGCAGACAGAATACCACATGATATCACCCACATCCATGCCAACATTTGCTCCTGGACCAACCAGTATTTTTATTTATTAATATCTTCTAAAGAACATTAAGAGAAGCTATTGAACAATGTTGCTGAGCAATAATTTAAAAACATGGAGATAATAATTTCGAATGAGTTATGTTTTTGTAATTGGGAGATACCGAATCAATAGCCATGGCCAGTCATACTTAGAAAAAAAATCCACGGTGCCATTTACTGCTAGGTTACTCCAAATAAATGATAAGGTGTACCAATCATCTCCTCTAAGGTCTCAGTGGAATAGCGATTCATCTTCCAATTCATCTTCCAGACATACTGGCCTGGAAATCACGGACAATTCAAACAGATATTTAAAGGGTTGATGTCTCTTCAACTTTACACAGTGGTTTCAAGATGATTTGCAAATATTGCATTGTGGAATAGTGAAAGAAATTTTAACTTTTTTTAAAAAATAAAAAATGCTTCTTATGTTTAGAAGTTAACATTAAGATATGTCCTCCCAATTAAAAAGGAAGAAAAAAATCCTAATGAATGCCAATGCTCTCCCTTTCACAGGAAAATGTTTCTAATACATCCCAACTCCATATGGCGCCAGTAGTAAGAATGCCTGGGTACTTAAAAGCACCTCCCTTGGCATCTGTATACAGCATCAGAAGGCCCCGACTCCCAGCCCTTGGAGGTTACAATGTTTTATGTACATTATATCTACATGCTTATACAGGTACAGTATTGGAAAGAATGAGGCAAGCACACAGGAAGGATCTGACTATACCAAACATTAGGAGGAAGAGAAAGACAGTTGTAGTACAGAGTACAATTTAAAGAAAAGGCAATGCTGTACATCTAGTTTTGATAATCTAGCCCAATTTACAATCTTTAAATTAAAGCAAATTACAGGTGCAGAAATAAGTAAATTATTGTCCAAAAGGTTACTGAACCATTCCAAAGTATTTCTACCAGTCCAACTGAGACTCTGCGCAAACACAGCAGGATCCGCATTAATCGTGAAATGTAAAAGCTGCGGGATGAGGCGATTTTGAAAGCAAAGCTCTGTACATTCTGGGTTATGCGTTTGGCACCCACGTTTCACTGAGAATGTTTTTCTTCTTCAGAGTCAGACAAAAAGTGCAAAGCAAATATAAATTAGGTCAAGTCCATCCTTGACATCTGATTTACTCCTGGAAAAACAAGCCGTAAGTTCAGTGTATATGGGCAATTTACTCATGAAGCTTTGGATCTTGCACTGTGGTGAGGGAGAGGCCGAACTCAGTGAATTCCTAGTCAATTCCTTAAGAGACCACCAAGTGGAGGAGGACTGGAAAAAGTTACATTGAGATAAAGAATTGTGCCGCTTTACATCTTCACAGCACCTAAAACCACTTCCAACTTTAGCTGTGGCTATTGTCTTCAGATGTGTGATAGCCAAATGTCCAGTAGTTCAAAGACTGTGGAATTCTAAAAAAATAAAAAATAAAAATAAATAAATCACTGGTTTAAAATTAAGTTAAAACAATTATGTCTTATTGGGAGATAGAAGACTATGAACTAGAGATCTAATAACAATGAAGGACAGAGATCATCAGCTTCTGTAGTTGAATTGAGTCAGAAGGACCACCTGCACTAGAGGTCTCTTTGATACACTCACTGGAGATATTTACCACCATTTAAAGACAATGATTTTAAATTCAATTTGGCTTACTCTGCTATTCTGTCCGCTTATAACAAATAAGATTGTTTGATTCCCTTAAATTTTGATTGAAATTTGTTAGCTGCTGTAGGATGCCAGGTCCAATACAAAAAAGACTTGGATCAAACAAAATAAAGTGCCTAGCAAGAATGTTACTGTTTAGAGTTGGGAAAATAAGATCAACATCGATATATGTTTGATCATACCAGGGTCGTGTTACGCCTAATAGGTAATTGGAGACATAAGAGTTCCATACAAATAAAGAATTATTTTCTCTACCAAGATGCTCAATTTCTACTCTGAGCATGGAGTAGGAAAGTCAGCCCTGCCCACATCGTGCCAGAGCACTGCCAAAGCAAGGTTTCTTTATTAGCCTGCTAAGAGGTTTTCACCTTAAATATCTTCTTCACTCATGCAGAAGCACAAGGAACTAGCACTGGGTATAAAACGGTCCCTTGATCATTAGTACTATTTATTGTTATTTTATATGATGTGCTATTTTACAAGTTTATAATGCCTGGCTTAAGAATAATGGTATGGTATCAGTGCATCCTTCTGACAATGAAGGCAATAGCAAAGAGTGAAGTAGCTGGAACAGAGGGAGTAATAAGACAATCGAAACTTATTTACTCTTCTGAACATCTCTTCAATTAAAAGAATTTGAATTCTTACATCCAGTCAATACTCTTGCCATTTCCATAATAATAACAAAGATTTTATGAACAATTTAATTGTGATTAAAGAATTAAAGCATTAGATTGTCTTAGGTCTGATCTATCTGGGCTGCAAAAATCACTGGATGGTGGAAAACTTCAACTCTTTGCTGCCATCTAGTAGTCATCTGGATGTTTGCACTCTAGATATGTTTAGACCAGGGGTGTCAAACTCAAGGCCCGGGTGCCAGATCCGGCCCGTGGGGTGCTAAGATCTGGCCTGCGGAGCTGCCCTGGAAACAGCAAAGGACTGGCCCATGGTGCCTCTGCCAGTAAAAATGGAGCATGGGAGGGCTGTGTGTGGCCCTCCCGAGCTCTGTTTTCGCTGGCAGAGGGCTGCAGGAGGCAGCCGCAAACGGAGCTCAGGAGCCCGTTTTTGCTGGCAGAACGCTCGGGCCTCCACAGGCGCCCCCAACACAAGTGATGTCAAGCTGACCATGCCCACTCTGGTCCCCCGAGGTCAAACACAACCCTGATGTGGCCCTCAATGAAATCGAGTTTGACACCCCTGGTTTAGACCTACAAAAACATTATAATCCTTCAAAATTAATTAGGGTCTAAGTAGGTAATAAGATGTACTGGATCATCACTTCTACAATGCCTGATTATTGTTTACATTAATCTAATCTGCTAGGAATAGCACTCCTAAAATATCTGGGGTGTATCGATTTCCTTCACTTTGTTCATGTAAAATGGCATCCCTTGAAGGCCTTCCTTCAGAAATATTTTGATGCTGGTAAATTGAGACAGACACCATGGTACAAACCTGGAACATCCTATTTCAAAATATATGCATATATATATTAAAATTTGCCAATTATTGCTTTTACAATAATAGAACAGTTCACATCTATTTTTTTCTTTTCTTTTTTGAGAAGGGTCAAAAAAGAAATAGCCATTGACAAGTATCAATGGCTATTCTTTGGGAGCGCAAGGGCCATAATCAAAAATGGAAATTGCAGCAAAAGAAAGAACAAGATAAATGCTTACCTTGGAGAACCGTCAACTGCAGAGTGTTATCTGGAGATGTAGGTGTACGTTCTGGATGGAGAGCGGGTCTCATTTTGTGCATTGGGAGGCACATTTAAAAAATCCCAAATCAAAATGGTGTCATCGTGGGAACTACTAATAATTTGAAATTCATCAAACTGGAGTCTAAACACACGTCCAGAATGTTCCTGAAACACGCAGTGGTTTATAGTTAATAGGGCAGATACTCAAGTTAAACATTACTTTTGGGAGTAGCTCAAAGTTTATTTTTTGGGGGGGGGGGGGAAATCATATTTGTTGCAATGTAATAGTTTACTTCACAGAAAAAGTGTATATAAAGAGCAGATGACATAAAAGTACATTTCCTTAAGAAAAGGATATGGTTTGGAAGACAAAATGCCTGGAGTAACGTTCCATAACAATAACATCTTAGGACATTAAGTTCATAGGCATGGATATCGGGATATCCTACCCCCCAAGCACCCCCCCCCCAGTGTACAACTCTCAGGCTCTTACCACAGCGGTTTCAAAAGAAAAGGCTCAGAATTTCCACTTACATCTAGTACTTTTATAACAAAACATCCCGTACATAAATACACACTATTGTTATATAACTGTAAATGAAGGGTTTTATCAAAATCTACGTACCACCAATGTACGTAAGCACAGTGTACTTGCTGGAGCTCGAGGATCAAGAGCAGCTTGCAGGTCCCAAACTTTGATTTTGCTACAAAATTAAAAGAAAAACTTATAAGGCAACTTTCTTACACAGATACAGTCGCAAACAAAAAACAAAACAACAGCCTAGGAAAAAGCTTTGAAACACATACCCATCATAGGCTCCACTTACAATCCTTTTGTTATCAAATCGTATACATCTAACCAACTCTTCATGTCCTTCTAGCACTCTTAAACACGCTCCACATTCAATATCCCAAAGTCTGGGGGAAAAAAAACACAATACAATTTGTTTAAAAAAATAGAGTGGACATATATGAAGTGTTTACTTATCTCTTGTAGAGAAGAGTTCACTCGCTACAGCTATAGCTAAACAGCTACAAGGCTAACTGCCACTTAATCAAGATGAACAAGCTACCAGCAAACAGCAAATGTTCACAAAGCCCCACTTATACTAAAAGTCTGGAAAAAAAACATCTGCAGTGGACAAATTCAATTCAATTCAATACAATACAATCCCAGCTTTTCCCTTCACTTATTCAAACATAGCATAATATCTGAATCAACTGATTAATTTGGTAGGCATCAACTTATTCTGAAAAGCTACATTTTTTACTTCTATGTTTTAGTATTTAATCAACTAAGTTGCTTCGGTATCAACATATTGGCTTGTTTTGAGTGCACTGTTTTTGCACATCCTTTCCACCAAGCTTCCCTTCTCTGCAGACAAACCAATAAGATCACCTAAGAGTTTTGAATAAGATGGCCAAGGACTTATAATAGCATAAGGGAGGACATCTAGGGAAGCATGTGGGAATTATCCTGGAAGTGAGTAAAGAGCACCTGGAGGAATTGGGCTTAGAAATATGAAGGAATGATGGTTAACTCCACCCCCTCCCCCCAAAAAACCTGGAGAACGGCCTTTTCCATTTTTCTCAAGACTTTTCTTCATTTTTTTTTCTACTTAGAAGAATTGGAAAATTTGGGAAACACTGAAATGTAACATAAGAAGTTGAATTTATTGTTTGTAGATTAATCTGAATTCAGTATTAGCATAACTCTATAAAATGTCTGAAATCCAATATCACACAAAGATAAATCTGCTCTTCAAAATCTCCTCCCACTCCAACTGTGCAGACCCACAAATCTGATCCTGATTTGTCTCCAGACATCTGAGGTAAATAGCCGCGAGGGATATGTTGGAGTGTCATGAGACAGGGGGAATTTCTCTGTCCTATTGTCAGAAGTCCTATCAACAAAGAATGAACTGGGTACCATCTACACTTCTCTAAAAATATTGCTATTTTCTCTTTTATTTTTTCCTACTTTCCACATGGCTTTTTCCCCAACTCTCAGATATTTAGCATGTACAAAACTAAGGCTGCTCTTATGCATCAGAACATGTCCCACTTACATTGTCCAAATAAAAGAAATTTTACTACCTACCTAATGGTATTGTCTGATGATCCACTCACAACAAGTCGATCCCTATACTGGAGACAGGCAATACCCCTTTTGTGCCCATTAAGAGTGCGAACAAATTCACACGTGCTTGTACTCCAGACCTGTGTAGAAAATAAAGAGTGAGGCAATTTGGATTTTCTGTCATTTAAGGATGAAAAACCATGGGTCAAAAATTTTGGAGAGCTTAACATGAATCCTGATGAAATGTTCATTCTGTGAATCTAATTCTCAGTGCTGAAAAACTTTCCTTAATATATATAACTCACAAGTGCATTTTTTGTTATATTAACATAAAACAGTGTCAATTGCACAACAGCATCGGACAATATCCTGCATTAAATGAGGAAGAGTATTTTTTAATAGCAGGTTTTTTTTCCTATTCTTCCCCACAGCATATGTCCCCAATCTCCTAAATATACCTTCCCAAATATCAATCAGCATTAAAATCCATTCATATGACAACTCTGGGTTGGACCTAATTATTTATTGCACCCATAGATGTTGTCTTACTGGTGAAACAGAACCTTAATGTTCTTCATCACCAACTCCATGACACCCATTCTCTCCACCACCATAACCAATATTTTGTTGGTTTGGAAGACTTTCAAAGTCTTGGTGATGGAGGAAGATATAGGAATCTGTGCAAGCAGAAATATGTTTGCATAACATTATGAAGCATTTATTGTATTTCGGAAGTTTACCCCACTGACATCTCCTCATCTTCAAGCTTTCCAGGGACTATCATTTGGAGAAGACAAGCAATGAATCTTGACTGCACAACATTATACCACCCATAGTTTGGAAAGATTCATTTGCCAGTGGTCTTTAGCCAACTGAACTGTGGCTAAAACAGAATATTATTTTTTAAAAAAAATTATAATCACAAATTAACTACTACGACAACATTTGTGTCGGTAGCACTGAAGTGCTTCTGGATTGAAAGGATTGAAAGTGACATCACCGTTGTCCAGGAGACACCCAGTTGGGGGTTCCTTTCATGTCCCCATTAAGTTGCCCACCAAAGTGGTGCCTATGTATCTACTCGCAGTCACCCGCTTTCAAACTGCTGGGCTGGCAGGAGCTGGAGATGTGATGGGAGCTCATTCCATCCCGTGGTCATGAACATGAGCCTGCCAATTGTCAGCCCAGCTTCCTAACCAATGAGCCACCACGCTACTCAAACAAATTAACCAATACAAATTTATCTTATTTAATACGTTGTAAATATTATATACCAATCAAAGTATCCTCCAAGGACATTATGAAAACAGTATGATAGAAGTCTCAAGCCATAAAAATGAATTTAAAAATCTAGGTAACATTTTAAAAGCAAAAGTAATTGAACAAATAGCTATAGAAATTAATTTAGAGAGATTTCAGAAGTTAGACGCGTGCTAAACACATTCATCACTGCTTTAGAAATGTATTGCCAACTTACTTTAATGGTCCTATCTCCAGAAGCAGATACAATATATTTATCATCAAAGTCCACAACATTAACAGCAGCCCGATGGCCAACTAATACTCGGCGCAAAGTGATGTCAGTTGCTGAAGCCATGTCCCAAACAGCAATAGAGCGGTCCTTTGAACAGGTCACCATTAAACCATTACTAAACCGCAAGTGAAGCACTGCTTCATTATGATGAATTAAAGTGTTCAAGACTTCGCCTGTGTTCACATCCCAGACTCTGAAGAAAGAAAACTTGGGTCAAGTGTTATGAAGTGGAAAGTTAGTGGAGAGTTTTTGTCTTTTAGGCTATACCAATTTTCAGAGTGCTATGACTACTGATTAAATACTGAATGATGTACACCAGCAGCCCCCAACCTTTTGGATATCAGGGACCAGTTCCGTGGAGAGAAGTTTTTCTGTGGAATGGAGGGGGGTATGGCTTCGTGCACTGCCTGCATCCAGATGGGGCTTCGCTTGTTTGGGCGGCCTGGTTTCTGGCACACCACAGACCAGTGCCGGTCCGGGCCCAGGGGTTGGGGACCCCGATGTACACAATTATACAAAACGTATCTATGAAATCAGATGCTACTTGCATTGGAAACAAACTTCTTGTACATCAACATTACTTCCATTTTCACGCCCAGATAGTCAATGAAACAGTTTTAACAGAAAAGCCATTCTTTGTATAATTTCGTTTTTATGATTGACTCTGGCACAAGTCAGTTTTGCATAGGGCAGGATAGATCCATTTGTGCCTACAACAGTAATGAAGGAAGCCAAATTAATTGAAATAAAATATTAAAGTGTTTCTTAAATATGGAAAGGCAGTCCTGCATTTTCTTTACTCCATTCCTCTTTCTGCCATATTTTTGACTATAAAATGCTCACCTGACAGTAGAGTCAGACGATCCAGTTACAATTACTCTTTCATCATACTGTAGACAAAGAACGGAGCCAGTATGTCCTGTTAATACTTTCAAACATTCCAATCCGGTTTTATCCCATATCTACCATATAACAAAAAAAAAGGGGGAAAAAAACCCATAAAGGAATTATTTAAATGCTGAGTTGGTGTGAGAAAGATTGCAGTTATTCTTCCAGGGTAGGACACAGACTTTTATGACCCCCCCCCCCGAATTTGTGCAATTTTGGAAGGGCATAAAAAAAAAAACCCCTGAGTAAAGATTAAAAAACATATAATTAGATGCCTCCGTGCCACAGTCTGGCATTTAACTGAATAATTTACCCTGAATGTAAGGTTATAGGCTTATAAAAAGATGTTTAAATAGAAATAACACATCTCCCTCTATTGCCATGTCTCCACTAATTTAAACCCCTCCCAGTTGGGGGGGGGTGGACGCTTAATATTTCAATTTTTTTATTAGTCCTCTGCTTCATATATTTTTGGAGGGATACAGGTAGATTCTGCAATAGGATAGCAGACTAGATAAAATGATGGAAAATGATCTACCTCTCTTGCCCCTGCTAACGTCAAGAAATCCCTTTACCTTAATGGAGTTATCCCTTAGGCCACTTATAATCTTCTCATCGTCGTATTGTAGACAGTAAACACCTTTACTATTCTCAGAGCGGCACTGAATTCTTTGCAAGTTGTGCCTTCCACATCGCCAGTTAGATTCTATTGTCTGCAAGAGAGCAGAAAATGTTTGGATAATACACAATCCTACCAGATACCACTGAAATTTCATCACAATAGGTATTTTAAGCAAGCCTTTGCCAGCTACTCGGATTCATTCTTGCCTCCTTCGTTAGAATCCTCTAAAGTGGCTCCTTCTGAAGCTGCTTTTGGAACAACATAGAACAGGCCACACATTAATATATGGGACCCACTACTCAAGAGATAAGCTTTGCATCTGTAGGTTTCCTGGTACAATTCAAAGTACTGGCATCATCCTATGAAACCTTACAGTGCTTGGCACCTGCAGGACTGTCTATTTTCAAAAGGCCATACTCTTCTAGTGCATTTGTCCCAAGCACACAAGTTGCAGTTCCTGTTCTATGAGAGGCACGATTCATAGTGACAGACTTCATCCTTAGGAATCCCACAAGAGAGCTGGCTGTGCCTTTGCTTCCAAATTTTGGACAAGGTCTTAAAAACAGAACTATTCAGAAGGGCATAGATGCTTATTACCAAGTTTTTAATGCTGATATGCATATGCTTTCTATAATTTAATTTTTTATATAAAAACATTTGAGTTAACATTTATTTTATTCAGTTTAGAGGTTTTAAATTTCTTGCACTTACTTAAACAGAATAGAGGGAACAACAAACCTTGGCTATGGCATTTCTCTATAGAGAGATCAGCACTCATTTTTGAACCAAATGATATATTCGATGACACAATTAATAATAAAGCTACACAAAATTTTCTCTGCACAGAACAGATGATTTTGGATGACCCATGTCAAACATGGTTTAACTCCATTCATGGAACAAAATGAAGCAGTTTTGGGTCAGGCAGAATTATTTTGGGGATTACAGAGAAAATCCAAGCCCATAAGTGGCTAAGGGTGGTAAAGGAAATAAGATACTGGGGATGGGGGGATGGGGCAGGTGGTTAGCAACCAGGTTGTGCCGGGACATCAGCTGAAGGGAGGGAAGGCAGGTGCTGGAAAAACTGGGAGCAAGGGCTGGTGGGTTATGCTAAACTGGAAGCTGCTCCAGGGAGAAAGTAAGGGAGGCATACGAGTCTTCCTCTACTCCTCTGAACAGTTCGTCTGAAACTCAGCACAACCAAGCTATCTAGATTTTGTTTTTGCCTGATCATGGCTGATCTGATTAAAATGGTTAGCAGAACATGACAATCTGACTTGGCTTTGAAATATACAGTTGCAAGAAAAAGTATGTGAACCCCTTGGGATTACGTGGAGTTTTGCATGAATTGGCCATAAAATGTGCTCTGAACTTCATCTAAGTCACAACAATAGAAAAACACAGTCTGCTTAAAATCATACTACACAAACATTAGATGTTGCCATGGTTTAATTGAACATAACGTGTAAACATTCACAGTGCAGGGAGGAAAAAGCATGTGAACCTTTGGCCTTAATAACTGGTTGACCCTCCTTTGGCAGCAATAACCTCAACCAAACGTTTCCTGTAGTTGCAGATCAGACCTGCACAACGATCTGGAGTAATTTTGGAACACTCCTCTTCACAAAACTGTTTCAGTGTAGCAATATTCTTGGGATGTCTGGTGTGAATCGCTCTCTTAAGGTCATGCCACAGCATTTCAATCGGGTTGAGGTCAGGACTCTGACTGGGCCACTCCAGAAGGCGTATTCTGTGCTGTTGAAGCCATTGTTTTGTTGAATTAC
>QLTV01000974.1:4300724-4311911 GCA_003457575.1 Thermophis baileyi | reverse complement strand
TGGCTCCAATTAGCTCTTGGAGAAGTCATTAGGCTAGGGGCTCACATACTTTTTCCTCCCTGCACTGTGAATGTTTACATGTTATGTTCAATTAAACCATGGCAACATCTAATGTTTGTGTAGTATTATTTTAAGCAGACTGTGTTTTTCTATTGTTGTGACTTAGATGACGTTCAGAGCACATTTTATGACCAATTCATGCAAAACTCCACGTAATCCCAAGGGGTTCACATACTTTTTCTTGCAACTGTAAACTGTTTTTTTTTTTCCTGTGACGCACACCTCATTTACTAATGTGGCAAATTAACATTATTTGTCATTTCAAACACTATGTTCACTATTTTCCTCATTTGTAATTATTGCTCACAACTGCAGATTAAGCATACATAAATCTGTAAGGCAGAGCTGAGAAATATGTAGTTTGCTAGCTGTTTTTGGAATTTCAATTATTATCATACCTGACTGTTTGCCCTACTAGCTTGGTGTATTTCTTTCTTAATGTATAAGATGTGAGCACAGAATTAAATAGAAGTATTATATGTGTTATACTCTTAAGTAAAAAGCCCTGAATGTGGGAAACCTCATTTAATTTGCTTCCTCTCATCCCAAAATTTAAACTGATTAAATCTCTTTCTATTAGTGTCACATACATTAGATGGGTCTTTCAGGATTAAGCTGTAAGGCCCCAATTAATTAATTTTAACTAATTAAAATTTCTGTTTACAGTTCATCACATTTGTCATGTGGGCAATAGCTGAAGTGATCCAAATATTTTGGAAGGTCACTAATTCTTGAGGTGCAGCATGTAAGAGGCTGTTCATTAATCCTAGGTCAAATCAATTCTATCAAAGTGTTTAGAGAGAATTTGCTTTCCATGTGTGGATTGAACATCAAAGCAACAGGAATGTGTTATTCCTACCTAAACCAAAGAGCTAAGAATAAAGTCTAGGCAGGTGCACCATTCCATTCTCTGGGTATATGTGATTTCAGACAAACAGCAATGTGGTACTGCTACTGTGGGAAAAAGTTTCATATTTTTGAGAATTTCTAAAATCCTTTTCACTGTGACAGTTGCCAATATACTGGGAATATAGCCACAATCCACAGAAACATTATAGCTGCAAAGAAATTGGCAGGAATAAATATATATGAAAATACAAAGAGGAAAACATCTGAAAGAATTAAATAATAGTCCAGTGGGTAGATACATGGATGACCAGCAGTACAGGGTTCTATTTGCTATCAGGATTCATCTATACCCAAATCAAATACTGTATTTGATGATACAACACAGACCGTGTCACACTGCCCATTACAGAATCCAGGTTTGGCAATCAGAGCGCTGGCTATTTCAGGCCCTCCTTGCCTCTTACATAGCTATCACTATTTTCCTAATTCAAAGGATAACTACAATTACTCTGTTACATCTGTGCTGATGCTTTGCTAATCAGAGCATGAAAACCAAACCCTGAGCAAAGTTTCCTTTCTACTGACCATGCTAGTTACTCATCTTCAACAAATGGCTGTCTGTGAATTCACACAGGCTGGTTATGCACCAGTTAAAGCCCTATCTAGAATCTTCCACAACTGCTTAGCAGGAGTTCCACACCCACGCATACCACACAATTTAATTTAATTCCTGACTGGCAAGGTAGATCCAAAAGAACAGTGAGGTCATGAGGTCACCTGAGACAAGCAGGGTAGAACTGCAGATTGTATGAATTCACAGACAACCAAAGAAGTGAAGCTACACATAAAGTAACCAGTTCTTTGTTGTGGCCTCTGGGATTCACATAAATAGGTGAGTTATGCTGACCAAACAGAACATGGCCTTTCCAAAGGCTGCACAACTCTCTGGGAATGGAGATAAAGTGCAGGATGAAAGTAGACAGCTTAGCCCATAAAGTCACCAAGCAGGTGCTGTTGCTTTTATAGAGAGAGCATGAACCAGAAAAGGGAATGGCAGTTTAGCCATCTCACAGCAAAGCTTAAGGCCTGCAAATAGTTATCTAAAGAGATGCTGGGAGGAAAGACCATATCTTTTTGATGAACTGTAATCGGAGATCGTGGAGAAATGGTGCTGTCAGTTCACATATAAAGTGAGAGCACAACAGCATTCGAAGAATAAAATGATGTTTCATGGTGCTGGCAGGTGTGATGGAATGTGGGCCAGAGTTTGTGTGTGTGGGGGGGAGGGGGCTCTTTCCCGGCAAGCAAAGAGACAAAGAAACTCGGAATTTTTGGTAAGCAGTAAAAGAGGGAAGGGGGACTCCTTCTAACACTTTGCAGGGTGTATCTAGTAGTTATGCAGGTAAGCGCTTTAGTCTGGCAAGATTTCTGTCTATAGGCAACAAAGCAACTACTCAGAAGTAACTGCTCTTGGTTTCTTGGACCTGACAGCAGGTTAGGAAAAAAGTTAGAATGTATGATGTTTTAATTCAATCAAGCTTTGATTTTGAAAGAGAGGAACTACGGTATCCTAAAAAGACCTGTTTTGACTTGACCTGGAGATATCAGAGAACTGAAGCCTTCAAGTTCTAAAGGTGATGGAGTTTAGGTGTGGATGGAAATCTGTCCCTGACGAATGGAGAAGTTGAATCAGCTTGAAATTGGGAGTTATTCCTAATAAGTGAACAAGACAAAAAGGGCAGTCTAGCTGCCAAGATCACCAAAACAGGTAACAATCACCTCTAGGCGAGATGGGCAGCATGCAAGTCTAAATACGAACACAAACAAACAAACAATGTAGTGGGTCACATCCTGATTTTTATCAGAACTCTTGGGAGACCCTTCTAAAGTTCCATGTACAACTAGGATTGAGCAGGCTGGATATATCATTATCTGGTATTATAATTATTATTTATTAGACAAATTTATAACTATTTGGAACAAATATTTCAGGCGGCTTGACTTGTTTTTACTGCAGGTTTAGAGACTGTTGGGACAATTGTTCTGCTTTACTGCAGGGAAGTTTAGAAATGGCCCTGAAGGATGCTGTCATGCCCCCGTCGGAGTCTGAATCTGAGACGGAAGATGAACAGCTGACAGAGAGCAGGAGAGTGGCTCCGTTGGCTGTGGAGGAAACTGGGGAAGGGCAAAGTCAGGCTCGGCAGAGCAGGGGAGAGGTAGAACAAGGGAGAGGGGGTTCAGATGAAGGGCAGGGCCCACCCCCTCCTCATCCTAGGACACGCAGGGAAGAATGCAGAAGAGAGCAACGTGGGTTGCGTGGCTTACGAGGAAGGAAAGGGCCCCGATTCCCTTCACAAGGCACACCTGGGGATGGAGTTTAAAGGAGAGGCAGTTGGGAGGGGCATTTGTCAGGAACAAACGCTGAATTCATAGTGTGAGAGTTGTGGCCTGCATTCCTGGCATTCCTCCTGACTGTTTGAATTATTGTCGTGCTTCTGTGTGCTTATCCTGTCTTGCTGGAATTATTGCCCTGAATTCTTCCCTTCTGGGACTCATTATCTGGCCCTGCTGGAGTGATTTGATTGCAATCATTCTGCTTACAGCGTTTGGACTGGAGTATCTACAGCTAGAAGCTGCTGCAGGTTTGTGGGAGAGCTTTTCTTCAGGCCGAAGAGTAAACGGGACGTTGGGGGCAAAGTTGGTGCCAATAAAGGGACTCATACGGGTTCTCTGGCTGTGTTGCCTTCGTGCCACGCCCCAGGTCATCACAGATGCATTCAGGTCTCTGGGATCTTATTATGTGGATTATTTTCCTATTTCTTTAGTTCTATGGTGTATTCCTATATCTTGTTAGCTTCCCAAAATGTTTATGACAATATTGGGGGGGGGGGAATCAAACAAACAAACAAGGCAGGATCTGGTAGACACCTACGGTGCATTCAGAAAGTATTCAGACCCCTTCACTTTGGTCAATTTTGCTATGCCGCAGCCTGATTCTACAGTTGATGGAATTCATGCCAATGTGATATTTCAGTT
The DNA here is from genome assembly GCA_003457575.1 of Thermophis baileyi. Classification (NCBI taxonomy): domain Eukaryota; kingdom Metazoa; phylum Chordata; class Lepidosauria; order Squamata; family Dipsadidae; genus Thermophis; species Thermophis baileyi. The sequence continues at coordinate 4,307,966 of QLTV01000974.1, read as the reverse complement.
TTTTTCTTTTTAATAAATTTACAGACATTTTAAAGTTCTGTTTTCACTTTGTCATTATGGAGTACTGAGTGTAGATTAATGAGAAAAAAAAATGAATTTCAACAACTGAAGAATCAGGCTGCAGCATAACAAAATTGACCAAAGTGAAGGGGGTCTGAATACTTTCTGAATGCACTGTATGTCTCATTATTTGCATACCTCACTTCCTCTTCAGGGAATCTACATTTTAATTTTCAAAAATCCTTTAAAGTAAATTGTAACTTCCAGAAACAGTGGATTTCTATTTTTCTTCTTCTTGCCTTTTACAACATCAAGTACATTTTAAACAAAGTAATATTTTAAAAAACATACCTCTATATCTTGTATTATCTTTGGATACAGTGACCTATAAAATGAATTAGGAGGGCCATCTGTGGGCCTGTTTTTAAACAGGTACTGATCCCTGTAAAACAGTAAGAAGGAAGAGAGATGTAAATTTTTCATACAGAAATAAAAATGTTTGAAATGACACTATGGATATCAGCAATATACTGATGTTGTAAAGCCATCTCCAAATTCTGAATAGCACTAACTTAACTAATTCTGTTATGCTGCTTGAAAAATTAGACACACTGACTGCCCTCCAACGAACCTACCACCAATTATAACATCCATACCTTGTTTTGTGTTTTTTGTTCTTATTTTATAAAAACTCCATTCTAAAAAGCAACATAGAAAGAGTCAAAGTGAGAATTCAATGATCCATATTGTTCTACTTTTGATTCTATTCTCACACCTGTAAAAAAGAAAACTATTACTGCCCTAGAGAGAAATTGGCTTGGGTAGCTGAATGCAACCAGAGATGTATTCTCATCTTCCTGAGGCTTAGACACTAGTTTCCATGTCTTTATCACACAGAATAGTGTGGAAGGCTATGAATGTTCTTTCTGTAATTAAACACCAATAGCTTCGTTGCCTACAAAATACAAAGGCCTCCCTGCATTGACTTTATTAGCTGACCTCAATGAAATACACACTCAAAGAGGACGATCAGAGCCAAGTCAAGAAGCAAAAAGATAGAGAAAGAACTGGAGTAAATAATCCTTAACTAAGAAATGCATTGCATTTTCTTCTACATTTACCACCATTACTGCCCAATCAGACCAGATGTGCTCAGTACATTAAGGGAAGCATTTCCATTCCAAAGGAGGGAGAATGTTTATTCCTTTTGCACAGATACATACCAGCACCTCCTTTCTGAGAGCCCCTTCCAGAGTGGATCAGTTCGTACCATTCTCTCAATAAGCTTCTTCCAAAGCATTCCTTCTGAAATAACCCGTTGCCATTCCTTACAAACCAATTCAGCTGCACAAAGGGATCTGGCATCTAGGTAGGAGAGGATGTTTTCTGCTATGTGATCTAAGCCTTGTTCTATTAAAAAAAAAAAAAAAAAAAAAAAAAAGAAAGAAAAAAAAATAAAAAAAAAATGAAAAAAAAAAAGAAAAAAAAAAAAAAAAAAAGAGAGAGAGAGAGAGAAGAAGAATTGTCAATCTTTGTGAAACAAATACTTTGAAACCTGCAATACTTTTCAAACTGTGAAACTGTTGAATTCAGAACTGCAGATAAATGCCATGTAATGCACACAAAGTACTCCACAGAATGCTATGATTCAATATAAAGAACTGAAGGTCCCCCCCCCCACAAAAAATAAGATCTTTTGGACCCCTGCATGTTAACCTGAAATATATATCTAGCTGGGAACCAGAGAGCTGCTTTAAACATGATCAAAGGAAACATTTTCATTATTTTTTTTCTGATTGCATTTTTCTGCATCTGCGTGACAAGCCACATGGCATCTGGCCGCGAGCAGCCGCAGAAGAAGTGGGGCAGGAGTGCGACAGGTGTCAGGCCGTGGGAGGCCTGGCTGCAGTGGTCCTCCCCGAAAATAAGATCTAGTGCTTAATTTGGGGCCCAAAAGAAAATAAGACCGGGTCTTATTTTTGGGGAAACATGGTACCAAAAATGAACCCAATTATTTATTATAAAAACCATATTTTTATTTATAACTAGAATAATCTGTGATATAGACTCTTAATTTATGTTATACAAAGAGGTTTTACTACCTCATGGTTTTCCTACAGAAATGACAATCATCTTATTTGATAACAAGCCTTTAGAACAAAATTCAAGGAATCTCTACTAGAAGGACTTGCAATGCAAATATTAACATTTCGGAGTTTCAATGGCTGTGTGCACACGCACTGCAACCAAGTGATTGCATTTTGAATTGCTCTGTGTGGTTCAATCCAATACTAAGCATGCCAATCTCAAACATTAATTGGGCAAGGGCACTGATCTAACAAAAAGCAGCTCCTGAAGTGCTGTTTCTGATTTGACAGGAACCATCTATTCCTAGAAATAGTAAGGCATGATTCCAACTCCATTCAATGAAGGTACGGATGAATGTTTGCCTTACAGCATTAAGTACTATTCCCTGACCAAATTTGCCAGGACAAATGAATCCTGCCTTAGTCTTGGCCAGCATAAAACAGCTCTTGGGAGCTTTGCTTCTTTTCACCTGGCTGAGAACATCATTTAAAGCAGATCAATTTGGCTGCTGGTTCAAAAGGGATTTCTAGCTTTAGCTGCTTGAAAGTTAGAATTCATGTTATTATCTTGGGCTCCAAAACATGCATTTGATCAAAGAATTATATCTCCCTTTAAAAAATGGTGGGCAATTTATGATTCACAGAAACCTTAGATCACACGGTCAACATCTGGCAGCAAAATGTCAAATTTTCAGCAGTGCCATTCTCTCTACTACATCATCTATACGCTGAGAATGGAAGCCTCTAGCTCCCATTCCCATTCTCAACCACTCTCCAAATTAGTCGTGACGCTGCAGGAGATATCTTCATAGACTTCTGTGGTCCTCAAAAACTGGAAGTATAATTTTGGCCCTTCATTTCCTCAAACATCTGGGGTGGGGGGGAAGGCATCAAAAACACTTTTGATACTTGTAGACCTTAGTCAAGAAGTGTCATGTGGGATGAGTAGGGCAAGGCTAATGTACTGTGAGAGTTAAATCTCAGAGTTATTGAAAAACAAGATCAGCACAAATCGAGCTATTGTTAAAATATAGAGAAGATAGAGAAGATAACAATCCAGCCTGCTCAAAAACAAAAAATCTATTAGATTAGGTGGGAAGAAAAAAACTAAAAAAAACCCCAAGAGCATACATATACCGTATTTTTTGGAGTATAAGATGCACTCCCCCCCCCCAAAAGAGGGTGAAAATTTGGGTGCGTCTTATACACCGAATGTAGCCAAAAACGCGAGGCACGGAGGAGGCAATGGTCTGTGGCAATCCCTGCAGCCTGGAACAGCTGATTGGGGGTATTCCGGGAGGCCGATCCACTTGCCAATCAGCTGCTCGAGCTGAATCAGGCTGCAATAATGTGCTGAAGCTGACCTGGCTATTTGCTATTTGCTGCAAGGACGTGTCAGAGTTTGCAGCAGCAATCATATTCAGAAAGCACACACAAGTAACTGATTCAGCAGGATTCAATAACTTCTCTTTATATATAACATAACACATGAAGTAAATATACAATACCAAAAGCAGGTTTTCCAACATGGTAGTAAATACAAGCAAAACACAAGCAGAGGAGTTTCAGTTTCAGTTTCAGAGATCAGCACAGCATGCAGCTTTAGTACAGAACAGTTGAGCTAAGCCATGCCCAGGCTCCTTGCTGTCTCCTTCCTTGTTGCTCACACAGCAAATACTGTTTCAGTTTCCAAACAGCCTTCAACTCTCTCACACACTGACAGGACGATAGCCAGATGAATACCGATGGATGCTGGTAGGCAGAGGCAGAATTCTCCCCCCCCCCTATTTTCCTCCCGAAAAACTAAGATGCGTCTTATACTCCGGATCGTTTTATACTCCGAAAAATACGGTACATTTGAATACCTCTTGTGAGGTATTGAATCGAAGTTCTTGATTCAAGGTAATTGGTGAAATTCCTTGGGTTCTAACTTTCTTCAGTAAACATTACTTAGGTTCTTAAATAATTTTTTATGAACTTGTCTAAGAGTGGTTCATTTCTTCCTGTGGTATGAAGCCTGACAGCTTCAGCAACTGAGCATAAGTATGTTCTTATACACAACAGACCATATGCTAAGCATTGTCTTTGTACCTGCATTTGCATGTACTGTAAGTTTCTCCATCCACTTTCTCTCTCTTTTTTAATCTCTCCCCCTTATTAACACCACAGGAACTGACCACAAGAGAAAGAATCACTGCAATATGGAATGTGCATACATGCATGCATTCATTCACACAAGCACGCATGCGCGCGCGCACACACACAATGATTTATGTTATCTCCATCCTGTATGCATGTTTGCAACCCAGCTGAAAGATTCACATACTGTAATCTGCTTTCTCCAGAGGCTGCTGGAGCCCCACCGTCTTTTCTATACCTTCCCCAAAAGAGGAGGTTGAAGACCAGTAGAAAATTCAGTGACAACTTCTTGATGTGGGAGGGGAACACCACTAGTAGGACCATCCTGGACAGTTGTCCTCATTTAACGACCTTAATTGGAACTAGAATTTCCATTGCCAAGTGATACTTTCATTAGGCAAAACTTCATATAACCGCATCACTTAAGAGACAGCAGTTTTGGTAGTCCCGGTAGAAGTTGTCAGGCCAGCACTATGCTGCCAAGGTTAGATGAGGACCTCATGCTTCTCCCTCCCTGCCCACACTTGCCTCTGCTTCAATTCCACCCCATTTGTCTCTTCTCATCTCTGCCCTTCTAGCCATTCTGAACTCTACTGCCTCCAGCTGACCTTTGTGTCTTCTCCGTCCTGCTACTGATGAGGCAACACCCGGCCTGGCCCTCTGCAAAGCAGCTACTGGCCGTGTGCAAGGCCTTCCAGACTATACCAATCTCATCACATTCAGCAACCAAACTTTAACTCCACATTACTGGAAAATTCTATAATTCAGGCCTATTCATTTTATCATGGTTTTTTTTTTCTAAATCGACAATATGCTTTTTCACATTCACCATTCATTCAGTCTTGGGGGTCCACTTACCTTCATTTATTAAATTCATTATTTTATACTAGATCAACAAGGAAGAATTAGTGATCAGTTAAAACATATGACTTGATAAAAAATAACTAACAATTAAACAGCCCACACAATCATTTATGCCAATTTATATCTTTCTGATTATATAGGAAAAGACTGGGTGGAGGAAATCTGTGACTGTACTCGAATACATTTGAAAAAATATGCTCGGTAACCCCCCGCTTTCTCTGTAACCAAGAGACCAAACCCAAACTTGACACTTATAACTCTAGGAACAGCCTCTACTCCAGCAACATCATCTAAATCATGTGACGCTATAGTTTGCCTGAAGTTTGAAACAAATGCCTTCACCACTACATGCTAACCGCAACTAACTTGACAAGAACAGTCTATGCAGACTAAACATTCTGCTACCATTTTTTAAAAAGTTCATATTGTAATTATCACTTTTTTCCATTAAAAAGAAGCCAGAAACCACAAATATTTTCCATTTTATGTATATGTAGACAGGTGCACATTTCAGAAAGGATGGTAGCAAGAGGAAACTAGCTGAACATTCTAAGTTTATATAAAACTATCTTTTTTCAGAATGTTTTGTTTTTATGTTACATTAGCCAATTATAAGTTTAATTCAGAACAGCTGACAGAATAAACTGTCATGGCCATTTATATATCTTTCAGGATTATGCAAACACCATTTCCCCCCCTCCCTATTTCTTTACTGGTGAGATTTTAAAACTACATTTGAACATAACTTTTTCTGTAATGATTAGTGCTTGCTATTTGGGCTAGTAACGTAATGCTAAGATTACAAATTTAACCAAGTAAGCCACAGAAACTCTTCAAGCATAATGCATCTTTATTTTGCACTGCAAATGGATTCCCCAAACAATGCACCCTTTTAATTGCTCTAGAATACAGAAAGCAAAGCTTCTGTGGAAAGGCTATGGGGGTTCCTGTTATTTATTCAAAATATTTTCTATCCCCTTCCTGAAAAACCATTTAGGTGGTATGGTATGCAGGAATCCAAAAGTAAAATGGTAACAAGAAAAACATCAAAGGCTTGGACTTCTGTTAATAATAGCACTATCAAAATTCTTTCATGTAAAACCGGACTTTTAGCAGCTTGCTGGATAGCTTCCTTGGCAGTAATACACAAGTAGTTTGCCACAGCTTTCTACAGCATGGTCTTCCATCCTGACCCAGCTTAGCTTCTGAGCCCAGAAAGATAGTCCTGTGCTGCAATCTGTTTTAGTCAAAAGCAGCATTCAAACCAAAACAAGCTACTTCTTGACAACTTTTCTAAAAACAGGTATGTTCTATAGTTTGGGAGTAACACTGAGGAGACAATTTTCAGTGTGCCCAGTAAGGATTTTTATATTTGCCCCAAAGGCCAAAAAATAAAAAAAAATAAAAAAATCATATGAGAATGATTAACAGAAAATGTTTGTGATCGATGTATTCCAAATACTTTAATAGGGAAATTAAACATTTAAGTAAATAAAAATTAAATGATACTAACAGCAACACAGGAAAAATGGCCCTCAAACTATATCAAGAGTTGACTTGTGTGTGTGCGCGTGCATGTTTTTTTCAATTGTTGACTTAAATTTTCCATTGCATCTCTAGTGAAGATGTAGGAGAACAAATACATTTATGGCAATCTTGGCAGAATTTCCCAGATACTTAACTTGGTACAGCTTGATTGGGTCTGGACTGGACTTAAAGCTCACAGACTCAGCATGGCTAATAAAGATTCTGTGTTGCATTCTAGGCACAAGATGCTAAAACAGTTAATTTTTTCTTTGTCAACATGAAGGTCCAATTCTTACTTTACAGTTGCAAGAAAAAGTATGTGAACCCCTTGGGATTACGTGGAGTTTTGCATGAATTGGTCATAAAATGTGCTCTGAACGTCATCTAAGTCACAACAATAGAAAAACACAGTCTGCTTAAAATAATACTACACAAACATTAGATGTTGCCATGGTTTAATTGAACATAACATGTAAACATTCACAGTGCAGGGAGGAAAAAGTATGTGAGCCCCTAGCCTAATGACTTCTCCAAGAGCTAATTGGAGCCAGGAGTGAGCCAACCTTGACTCCAATCAGTGTGATGATATTGGATGTGTTGCTGACAGCTGTCCTGCCCTTTAAAA
>QLTV01000974.1:4240569-4284848 GCA_003457575.1 Thermophis baileyi | reverse complement strand
CTCGCGGGGTGTGCGTGCCCTCGACTCTCACTTGCTCTCGCTCTCCCGGCCAAAAAAGTGCCCGCAGCAAAAAGAGCGCCTCCCGGCATGCCCCCCCCTTTCCCCCCGGAAAGTAATGGGGGGGCTTATTTTCGGGGGGTGGCTTATTTCAACGCATGTCCCGAAAAGCCCTGTTGGGCTTATTATCGGGACATGTCTTATTTTCGGGGAAACACGGTATTATTATTATTATTATTATTATTATTATTATTATTATTATTATTATTATTATTATTATCTCTTTTATTCATTAAACATGAAACTCAGTCAACTGAACATTTAAAAATGTATCACAAATATTCTTTACTGGTACTGATGGTTGATACGGGTTGCTGCCAGCATCCTAGGTATCGACCAAGTATCTTCTTAAAATGTATGATGTTCCGAGTAGCACAGTTTTTTTTGCAGTTCCACTGGTGTTATTGCAGGAAGCTGTAATTTCTTGATGTATTTTGTAAAATTCTTGGACATGGTGCCAAGTGCCCCGATGACAATGGGTATCACTGTCACGTTTCATCCATAATTGCATAGTTTCGATGGCCAGGTCGTGATATTTCGTGATTTTTTTTCTAGTTCTTTTACTTCACCTCTGGCGTCTCTTGGTACAGTGATATCAATAAATTGTACGCTTTGGTTTTCGACGACTGTGATCTCTGGCGTGTTGTGTTTCGAAAGTCCCAGACGAATCGTTTAGAACAGAACACGCCATATTATTATTATTGTTGTTGTTGTTGTTGATTTAATCTTCAATTCAATTCACAGTCTGGGACTGGTAAGAAGTTAACAAGTCCTAACCAAGGACCTAAGAGATGTTAAGATAACATCTGAGTATATAGGCATTCCAAGTAAGATGGTTTTTTGCAAAGTCAGTATATTCAGGTCTAATAAGTTCAAAATTTCCATGTATCTAGGCAAGCCTTTGGGGTATGCTCCAAGGGCTCCTATTACTATTGGTACAACCATTGATTTCTTCCTCCACAATTGCTCAACTTCAATTTGAAGATTGCGGTATTTCATTATTTTTCCCAGCTGTTTCTCTTCAATTCGTGCATCACCTGGTATTGCAATATCAATGAACCAGATTTTTTCTTTTCTACAATAGTGATGTCAAGTGTGTTGTGTGCCAGATGTTTATCTGTTTGGATTCGAAAGTTCCACAAGATCTTGACCTGTTCATTTTCAAGAACTTTCTCAACTTGATGTTCCCAGTAATTTTTGCTGCATTCCAACCCAAACCTCTGGCAAAACTTCCAATGTATAATTTTGGCAACTCAATCTTGACATTGTAGATAATCAGTCTGTGAGACTTTGCTGCAGCCACTGATAATATATCCACTGTTTCATCTTTCTCATTGCATAAGCAACATTTGCTGTTGTTACTGGCGTGTTGAATTTTTGCTTTCACAGAATTAGTCTGCAAGGCTTGTTTGTTCTTGAGCAGTCAAATTATTATTATTATCATTATTATCATTAATCATCGCACAGTCAGCCAGATGTTCAGACTGGGTTTGGCATTTTTGCTACCTCTCGAGTCCTTACCAAGGACCTGGGATAGGCAAATCTGGATGTTTGACGGTGTTACAGATATCATCGCAGGATGAAAGCTGTTCCAAGTAAAGCCACCTTCTGCAATTGACTGATGGCGAATTTGTCAATGCCTATGGTGTTCAAGTGGTGCTCCAGTTGTTTTGGGATTGCACCCAAAGCGCCTATTACTATTGCTACTACCCTGGCTTGCCTTTGCCACAGTCGTTCTATTTCTATTTGTAGGTCTTTGTATTTTGTTATCTTCTCCAATACTTTCTCTTCTTTCTACCATCTGCAGGCACTGCTACATCCAATATCCAGACTTTTTTGTATTTCTTATCGACAATTGTTAAGTCCGGGGTGTTATGTGGCAGGTGCCTGTCTGTCTGGATTCTGAAGTCCCAGAGAAATTTAACTTCTTCATTTTCTATGACTTTCTCTATTTTATGGTCCCACCAGTTTTTGCTTATAGGCAAATGGTATTTCTTGCAGATCTTCCAATGCACCTTTGTTGATACTTTGTCATGCCACTGCTTGTAGTCAATCTGCGATCATCTTGCAGCAGCTTACCAGGTGGTCCACTGTTTCTTCAGCTTCTTTGCATAGGTGGCACTTACTGTCTGTTATTATTATTATTGTTATTATCATTATCATAGATTTAATCTTCAATTTGATTCACAGTCTGGTAAAAACTTAACAGTTATTATTATTATTATTATTATTATTATTATTATTATTATTATTATTTAGTAGTAGTAGTAGTCACCCACAGCTCACAATTTGAGGCAACTCTATTACTAGAGCTTATAGAACACTTGCATTTTTCAGCTAGCAGAGTACTGTCATCAATATACCACAGGATATTGATGTTTCTTCCTCCATTTTGAAAACATGCTCATCTTCTTCCAATCTAGTTTCCCTTAATATAAAGTCAGCATATAGGTTTAATAATTATGGGGAGAGTATACAGTGAGAGTATGTCTCACTCCTCTGCAACCTGGAACCAGTCTGTTTCACCGTATTTTGTTTGTAATGTGTCCTCCTGATTTGTTTATAGGTTTCATATGAGGACAATGACATGTTTTGAGATTCCCCTTTTCTAAATACATTCCACAGCTTGACCGAGTTGGAGGGTCTACAATGAACTTATTTCCATGTAACTATTTAGAATCTGGGTGTTAGTTAGGGTGTTCTGAACAACTAATCCCCCACACACCATTTTTTTCCTTCAAAAGTGCAGAACAGAACACCAACAACAACAGATGTAAAATTTTAAAATCAGAGAGAGGGAGGAAAAAAACCCTGAGTAGATCAGCTGAAAGAGCAGAGAGATTGCCTTACTTCCAAATGAGATTACAATAGCAGCTAGGAAAAGCACAGATAAGTACAATAGAGTACAATCCTCTATAAACCAAATCCTTTGTCAAGGTTCAAAATTAGGGAAAGCCTTAATGTAGTAATTTGCAACAACTCTATTTAAAACACACAGTTCAAAATCTATTTTTAAATGGAACAATACTGGCATCCAGTGGCCATCACAATTATTCAGACTGGAGTACAAAGCATATAATATTCCTTTAGTGATTAATAAAATTTGTTAAGTTTGTAATGTAATCTAACTGCTTTATTTTACATTTCATTACAACATGCAACAAAACCTACCTGGTAAAGCAGTGATAAAATCCCTTTGCAGCATGGGCTTTAAGTAGGAATTAATATGTCCATGCTGATAGTGACACATTCGTGAAATGAGGTGTTCCACAAATTCAACCTGATCTGATTCAGACCACTGGTCAAAATACTTAATACACAAGTCTTTTTCCTTTTCGTAATTTCCTTCAGACGGTCGTTTCCTTGAGACTATTACAGATGAAGTTCCATTGCTTATCTGTTTTATGAAAAACACAAACAGAAAAAAAATTATGTTTCCTCTTTAACTTTTAGAATACTGTATTGCAGATATTCTATTACAGATATTAATAGCAATAGCCTAGTTATTCACATTTTGCATGTGATACATTTAGTGTACAGTCTAATCAACAGTTTGATTCACTTCCAAGAAACACCAACTGGTATCCTTTCCCCCCCCCCAATCCTGAATGAGAAATTTCTTATCACCTGATACATTCTTTATATATTTGTTTCCATCTGGTTTTCATTAGAAAAATTAGCAACTGAAATACTGTCACTAGATTTATTCTACCCCCCTCCCCCAAATACAGAATAAATACTTCATTCTTAATAAAATCCTTGACAGTAATTAAAAATCTTATCTATTCATCACAGTAACTAAACAAGTTACTGTGGCTAAACAAGTTGTTACTAACATTCACCACGTACTAAAGTACAAACTTCAGACATATTATGCAAAGTTTGGACACACTGTGCAAAGTTTCACACACATTATGTGAAGATGCAGCTTTCTGAAAAAGGCTCTGATGCTGAGAAAGGTGGGAAGAATGAAAAGAAGAGGACAACCAACAGCAAAATTGATGGACTCAGTTATGATGAAGATGAGGAGATTTGAAAGAACAGGTTAGGGGGGATGGCTCTGTTGGTTGCTAGGAATTGAAAATGACTTGATGGCAGATAATCAATCATTCAAAATACAAATATTTGCCAGAATATTTTACAATTTTATACAAGCAAACTGCTGTTAAGAACTGCCAGTTGTTACAAAAAAAGCTCTGATTAAAAAAACAATAACCCAGGCCTGAATGGATTAGATCAGGGGTGTCAAATTCGCGTCATCACACTTTGCTAAACTGGGCGTGGGCATGGCCAGTGCGTGACGCATCCGGCCCACGAGCCATAAGTTTGACAGCCCTGGATTAGATCATGTACCAAATCAATAATTTTTTGTTTGTATGACGTATATAAAGTCAAGGACTAATTAAGCATCCTTTTTTGGTATCGTAGAGTCTGGGTAGACAATTCCAATCTCTACAATGTGAATACAAAATAAAATAAAAATCAAGTGTCAAGTGAACGTTTATCTCCACAGCTATTAATCTTCATGTTGCAACGGTGAATAATGGCAGCAATGCTCATGGTCTCTCATATAGGCAGTACGCATCTCTATTTCTGTACCTACAGCACCACCTAGTGACTATAGAGAACTATGAGATCAGCTGCAAAAGAAAAAAAGATCAAAGAAAGTGAAGGGAATTCAGAATATGTAAGCAGAGAATCTGGAATGTAAGGAAGGTGGGCATAAAATGAGGAACCCATAGTATGGATAAACGTATCAGTTAGGACAACAGATTAATAAACAACTATAAAGAATTTTAAATGAGCTTCTTGGGGCCTCAGTGATCAAGCAAATATTTTTAGCAATTCTGTCTTGTTTAGTATTAGCAAAATAAAAGCTCTTACAGCTGCTCCTTATTCAATAGTATACTAAATAAAACCAGCATCAAAGAGAACACTTCTACAGTAACTGTGTAAATTATTAAAGATAATATTAAATATAAGGAAATCTGAATCAAGCCTACCTGCCACAATGTGTTTTTCTTTGGAGACTCATCTTCATTCTGATCCTCCATTACTGATGTGTTCTGGGAAAAAAGAAGAAATACATTTTCTTCTGTGAACCTTTCAATATGTCACATCTTTTCTGAGACACACCCGCACATTATACAATCCTACTTAATAGCTACACATAGCAGCAGAATTGCTAGCCATTACTTAACTTCATCACAAATACAAGTGTTTATTAAGAGGGGGGGAGGCACTTTTTAATAGCTGAAATGCAGCGTTTCAGTAGCCCATCTTAAATGAGAGCCTAAAATAAAGTCATTAATGTATAATAAAAGCTACTAAACTGTTTGCCTGCAGCACTATCTCATTTATCTAACCTTCTTACCAGACTTAAGACTTGAATTTCAAGTCAAACTTTTCAAAATATATCTACAGCAATCATTAGTACATGAAGATATACACCAAAGCAAGGAAGAAATACTGTATCTTATTTCGGGGAACAAGAGAACAGGAAACACAGAAAAAGCAACAGCAGAAAATAATTCAGACATAGTCATGTGAAGAAGTAGCCCCGTGTAGAGTTTTTTTAAAAACACATGTGGATATAGTAATATTTTATCTTTATTCAAGCAGTATATCAAAATAAAAGGGATGTAATTGGACAAAAAAACTATGAAGAATAGATGTTGCAATCATTTATTTAACAACAAATTAATAGACATATCATTTCCTTCTGTGGAAAAAATAAAGACACCTCTTGGCAGAAACAATACATGGTACTGTTCCCTTTGGCACCTCATATCTTATACCAGGCGTGGGCAATTAATTTTCCCAAGGGGCCACATAAGAAACTGGGACTGTTGTGGAAGGGTGAACCAATAGGGCTCTGAAGGTGCATAGGCACATACACAGGCACATATGTAAACTGAAAAAAAGCAGTTGCCTTCAAAATAAAAGTAATGCAGTTGTATTGCATGCATGATATTCACTTATTTACATTTGATTTCTTCCAACTGACCTCAGCAGGCCTGATGTGGCCTGGGCCCTGTAAAATGCCCAGATCTGTCTTTACACTGCAACTGTCTATCAGTCTCTGACACTGACTAAGAGAAATTTTTTCCCCTCCCCTCCACTATGTAGATCTTTTCAGCTATGCAATCTATTTCTAGCAACCCTTTTCTTCTCCCCCCCCCCCAGCCATTCCTTGGGGAATTTACCAGTATGTTTAGGATCATAAACATGTTGCAAGGTCCATTTTCGGATGAATTTCAGTCTTCTGACAGTTGTTGTCACACTACCCTCAAGCACCCTCTGAAACAATGAAGAATTCATAGTGGAGTCTGTGATGGACAGACGGCCAGGTCCCAATGCAGCCAAATAGCCCCAAATCATAACTTCTCTACTACCATGCTTTTGGGTCGGTATCAGGTTCTTCTAGGGAAATGCGCTGTCTTTGGTTTTCACCAAACATGTAGCCAAATAAGTTTATCTTTGCCTCATCTGTCCAGAGCACACTGTTCCAGAAGATCTGATCTTTAGGGAAGTGTTCATGAGCAAACTTGCCTTGCCCTGATCTTCTTTCTGGACAGCAAAGGTTCCTTCTTGGCACACCTCCCATGTGGATGTAATTTCTGCAACTTCTTTATAATGATAGAATCATTATAAACTTTGATATCAACAGAAGCATGAGCTCCTGTAGGTCCCAGCATGAAATTCTAGGGTTCTTATTAGAGATTTCTTTTAGCATCTTGTGTTCTGCTCTTGACCTGAATTTGTTGGTTACTACTACTCTGGATACTGAACTCCAGCTACAGTTGAGCAGTCTCTGTCTAATGAACCTGACTGCCAATAAATGATTTTATAAGTCAGTTATTAACATCATCAACAAACCCCCAAAATAAAATATAATTAAATATAGCAATTTGCAGAGAGGGAGAGAAAGAACATACAAAAACATTAACAAATGGAAATCTAGCTAAATATCATTTATAGTGTATTATTATAGTCAAATATTAGGATTACCAGCTAAAGCCATCTAGAAGAAATCACATAGATATTATTGCAGGTATCTTTTACAAGTGATTGCAAAAATACGGCTACAATAAATGTTAATGTAAGAAAACTTGCTGAATGTCCTCCAGGACTATGGCGAGTAAGGTGTCAAAGCACAGTGACATGAAGATTCAATTGTAATTAGGTATTGTAAGCTTAAGACTATTAACTGTGAGACTTCCTTACTATATCTAATAGTCATAAAATTATTAAACTGGCTCCCTAATCCAACTTCAAGGCTCGTTTTGCTAAAGTCTGAATTTTCACATCAAACACTAACAGTAATTCACTAACCAGCCCACTGACCCAATAGAAACAAAATTAAAAAACCCACCAGCTAAAATGCTCATTTGAAAAGTTTAAGATATATGGGTATTATGCTTCCCTGTTGCTTTGAAAACCACTTCCAGGATTTGAAACACAACACTTGCTCAATCCTATCAAAGTCTAGATTTTTCCTGCCTTTTTGCAAAGTTCATGATCTTCATGAGTCCATGAAAGAATAGCCACATTAACCATTAATAAAAAGTATTATTATGTGTTTATTTGCTAGTTTGGGGGAGGACATTTCATTAGTCTTTTATTATGCCTACAGTAAATAGCCTTCTATATAGCATTCATATAAAAATATATGAATATCATTAGTGTATCCATCAGGTGTTCTACATTTATTCTCAAGCTAGTATTGACACATCATCTATAGATGAAAAAAATTGAGATGCTGATTACCAACAAAAGCAGTGCTAAAAAGTTGCCCAATATAAGCATTTTAGATGGCTCATGCCTGCTTCTTGAGCAGCTTTCATCCCCAGAACGATGTTGTATTCATTAGCTCCCTTTTTAATTCTTTGCACCACTCAGAAGAGGGGAACTTAAGATTTCTTCAGGCATTTGTCTGAAAGTACAAATTTTGAAAACTGAGTAGAAAGAATGGACTTTCAATGGCCCCTTATTTTCCTTAGCTTCCACATAAACGGCAGAACTGCATTCACTTCCACTTAAAGAAGAATTCTACACCTGATCCAAGATTTACTAAAGGAGGACCCTGGACCAGACTGAGATATATGTGAATGAGAACAGTTCTTTAAGATTTTTCACATGAATGCAGTACATAAATGTTGAGAAGAAGAATAGGTGGGATCAATATGCATGTGCCACTTTTTACTCAATTTCAAGCCGCTACATGTTACAGGCTAATGTAAGAAGGCTAATCTAAGAAACAATGTACTAGTCACTTGAAAAACCACATTTTATCTTGAAAGAACAGGTGGACTGAATAGAAAAAAAGGAGAGGGAAATAGAATACGAGCTCTAAAGGAAGCCACTGAAATATTTATAGTGATGGAATTGTTAGTTCACAATTTTTAAAAGCAAAATTCAAATTAAGTGGCTGCTTTCATTCTGTGTATTTATGTTTTATTGATTTACAAATCTCCATTCCAGAGGCCTTTATCCTATGCTGGAATACATTGGGAATGGCTATATCTACTGTTGTGGCATTTTAAACAACCATTCGAACCAAGTCACCCGCAAAGAGAAAAAGAGACACTGAGAAATCTTAACGGCACAGGAATCAGAGATACCATAGATATTGGCTCATAATAAATTGTGGTATGGGAATAAACAAGACACCCCCCCCTCCCCAATCTTCTATACTAAAATTCATGAGGGACTGGGAATTGTTTATTCTGCTTCTTCATAATGACTATCATGTGCCTGACCGGAAGGAATTCAATGGCTCAACATCTTGTTCTATAGGGTAATAATAAAGAGAGTGCTATTTTAGTTTCGAATTTAAGGTTGAACTAGTGCTGACAAAAAGTATTCAGAGCCCTTTAAAAAGCAATTTCAACTTCAAACAGACTTTAAGAAAAGCTCTGGACTAACCATGGCATCTTTGCACCTCAGAGAGCATCTAAGATTTCCCATCAGTCAAAACACATATAATACAAGTTCTGATATTAGCATGCTGTGTATATCAAAGTCATACTACTCTGTTTCCCCCAAAATAAGACATCCCCTGATAATAAGCCCAATCGGCTTTTGAATGCATGGCAATAAGGCCAAGCGCTTATTTCAGGGTTCAAAAAAATATAAGACAGGGTCTTATTTTCAGGGAAACACGGTATTAAAATATAAAAATCAGTATTTGGTCATGTACTATGGAGACATTTATTTGAGAGTGCAGAAAACAAGATATAGTACAGATGCCACTTCAATTATGAGTCAATTTATCGCAGCAATGAAGATCACAGCACACTAAAATAACCTCATCAGCTACAGAGAAGTTCCCCTTGTGAGAGCTCTATGCAAGAGTAAATTACAAAGTAAACTGTTCAAAAGCAAATTAACTGAAAGAGCAACAAAAAGGATTCCCACGGTCAGGATTTGAGTACAGTGCTGAAGTACCATTTTCAAATGCATACTCTTTAGATCCCAGGTAACTACTGAGTAGTACATCTGCAATATTTCTAAATGTTATTTTTGGAACCATGAAACAAAATGACAGACGTTGCTGCTCTTTTTTTATTAATTCATTAAATTCAGACAATAATGCTGAATACTACAAAATTTGGGTCAAAAAATATATTTATGCTACGTAGTGGCATTTTGAACAATGAGAACTGCAATGAGAGAACACTCTCATACTCAACATTTTTAAATTATATTCTTTAAGCAGGTCAATGTATGTGTGATGTTATAATGACGATCAAGCAATTCTCCACTCAACAGCTTTCTGAAATATAAGCAGTTGACTATGGAATGCACTACCTTTCCCCCCCAAAAAAAGAAAGGGGGGGGGGGGGGGAATCCAAAAGCAAGAATAGGAATGGCTCTTAGCCAGCTAAAGGAAATATTTGAAGCTGTTATTTTTGCCACTGGTGCTAAAAAGGATTACCTGAATGGGTGTCCAAACTACTGCATTTCCCATATTCACTGTAATGAATATGGGAAATAAACATGAACTATGCAGCCAAATTTGCAGAAAGATGTTGGGTTTAACTTGGTACCAAAGTTTCAGTTAGCTTCTGCTCTCTTAGGAATTTATTTAAGCATATCATTTGGCCAGGGATGCGTGATTTATTTTATATAAATTCTGATATCAATAAGGTTCACAGGATGGTTGTTGTGGGAAAAATAGAGGAGAAAGGTATGTTGGATAGGTTCACTGCCTTGAGTTTTTTTTTTTATAAAAATGGGAAATGCGGGCTACAAACAAACAAACAAAACAAACACACTCCAGATAAGCATTTTTTTTAATCGGTTCCATAAGAATATGATATTTAGTCTAGTGGTTAAGGCATCAGGTTAGAAACCAGGGAACTGTGAGTTCTAGTCCCACCTTGGGCACAAAGCCAGGTGGATGACCTTGGGCCAGTCTCTTTCTCTCAGCCCTTGAAAGGAGGCAGTGGCAAACATCTGTTGAATAAAAACCACGCCAACAAAACTATCAAGATTTTTCCAAGGAATCTCTGAGAATTGGACACAATTGAATGGAAGAAAAGAAAAAAGAGAGAAAAAAAAACCTTTAGATAACTGGAGGTGAGGGGTAGCCCCTACAGATTGTCCTTGTTTAACAACCACAATTAGGCATAGAGCTTTGTTGTAAATCTTTGCAGTCCTTAATTAAGTGGGTCATCAAGTGACCAGACTTGATTTTATGACAGTTTTTATTTAATGGTCGTTAGGCGAACATGGTCATTAAGTGAATTCAACATATCCAATGTGTGCTTTTTGCCTTTTTCTGCTGGAAAACAGCAAAAAACACCACAAATCATGATTACATGGCTGTAGGATGCTGCAACTGGTCATAAATGTGGGCCAGTTGCCAATATCCAAAATGCAATTATGTGTCCATGATGGGGGGGGGGCAGTCATAACTCTGAGGATAGGTCATAAGTAACTTTTTCCCCAGTTTGAATGATCGTTAAGCATCCGGTCATTAAATGAGGATTATCTGTATAGCTTCAATTCTTTGGCTAATATCTGTTTTTAAGCATCCACAATAATATATGCCATCCTTATATTTTCTCAACATTGCCCATTCTTTATTTTTCTTTCATCAACTTTATTAAATTCCCCCCCCAAATATAAGATACAAAATAACAAAAAATAGGGGGGGGGAGGGGGGGGGGAAATGAGAATGAAAAATAGAAAAAGTTAAAAAGTGACCAAAAAAATTCTCCCATTCACTTATAGCCCTATTATAAGAAAATAAGCCATCTGTCAAAAAATGCAGCGGCCCTGCTTCAGACTTCCAGGTTGAGATTTTGCTCCCAGAAAATCAGAGTTGGTATAGCCCAGTCTCAAAAGGTGAAGTTCGCTTGTCCATCCAATATAATGTTTGCCAACTGATCAAGTGTTGCATAGGTAAAAAAAAGGTACCACCAATCTTACTCTGTGAATCTAACTGTAGATTACCTAAACAATACAGAACAATAAAAGACCATGTATTACAAAATACAGTAAAAGGCAGAACTAAAAGAAAATACAAATCCTATTTCTGTGCCATCCTTACAATTTATCCCAATCAGATTCACATATGCGGTTCTCAATTGTACTGTTTTGTTCAAATAAAGAGCTGTATTTTAACGTAATAGTTAGCTTCTAACCACACAAGAAATATGTTGTTTTAATACAGGTAGTCCTCAACTTACGACCACAATTGAGCCCAAAATTTATGTTGTTAAGTGAAAAACTTGTTAAGTGAATTTATCCCATTTTACGACTTTTCTTGCCACATTTGTTAAGTGAATGATTGCAGTTGTTAAATTAATAACATGATTGTTAAGTGAATCTGGGTTATCCATTGACGTTGCTTGTCAGAAGGTCGCAAAATGACTCCTGAACGCTGCAACCATCATAAATGAGTCCGTTGTCAAGCATCTGAATGTAAATCATGTGACCACTAGGATGCTGCAAAGGTCGTAAGTGTGAAAAATGGTCATAAGTCACTATTTTCAGTGCCATAATTTCAAATGGTCACTAAATGAAATGTTGTAAGTCAAGGACAACCTGTATAAGGTTCCCAATAGGCCATTTATCTAATGTGTGGTCCAAGGTACTGTTCTCTCTCTTTCTTATACAGTTCATATAATTCATATAATATATATACTACAGGTAGCCCCACAACTGGGATTGGCATTTGCATCGTAAGTCAATAAAGTGAGTCATCATGTGACCAAACCTGAATTTATGACCATTGTACTGGGTTCATTAAGTGAATCACATGGTCGTTAAGCAAATCCAGCTAGCCTAATTAACTTTGCTTGTCAGAAGTTGGTTGACTGCAAATTGTAACATGACCAAAAGATGCTGCAAAGGTTGTAAGTGTAAGCCAGATGCCAGGTGTCCAAATTGCGATCACACGACCATGAGAATGGTGCACAGTCACAACTTCAAGGATGAGTCATAAGTTGCTTTTTCAAAGCCCCTGGAACTTCAAACTGTCATTAAATCCTCTAGTCAAGGATCACCTTTATGTCGTCTATATTTGGGGCTCCACAATTACAAGTAGAGCTACAACAATTGCACTAGCACTGATGACGTTACCTAGTTTGGGTAATGAAATGTCTGCAAGAAAAAGAATGTTGGTCTTACCTGACACGCTTCTTCTCAGGGTGCTGAAGGATAATCCAATTGTGTGGGTGTAGACTCCTCTTCCACTTTGGAGACTGAGTCAATCAGATCCTTGGCCACGCCTCCTCCTACTGAGCATGCCCAGGTTTGATGAAGACGTCTTGATTGACTTGACTTGCTTTGGTGCTGGTACCTACTTCCCCTGGACTCTAGACTAGACTGTCGCCAGGGAGGGATTGGATTATCCTTCAGCACACTGAGAAGAAGCGTGTCAGGTAAGACCAACGCTCTTTCTCCAGTGTGCTGGAAGGATAATCCAATTGTGTGGGACATACCAAAGCCGGTTGTCCTAAGGGTGGGAAGTGACCTGTTCTTGAGTCCCCAATTCTGTGTGTACCTTTTGCAAGACCCTTCTGCCGAAAGCCGCTTCAGCCGAGGTGAAGACGTCTAGCTTGTAGTGTCTTATGAATGGGGATGGAGAAGACCACGTTGCTGCCCTACAAATGTCCTCAATAGAGGCTTGCGTATTCCATGCAGCCGTCGTGGCCACGCTTCTAGTCGAATGAGCTGTTACCCGTTTGGGCAATGGGAGGGCCTGGGTTTCGTAGGATTGGTGATACAAGTTCGTATCCACCGATCCATGGTTGAAGGCATAAGTTTGTTGCCCAACTTGTTCTCTGTTTGAATGACACGAACAGTGATTCTGTTTTTCTAATAGAGGCTGTCCTCTTTAGGTAAATGCGAATAGCTCTTCTAACATCTAGGGAATGCCATTTCTTCTCTAGATTGTGACTTGGCTTCGGGCAAAAATCTGGTAAGATGATTGCTTGTGCCCTGTGAAATAAAGAATTCACCTTCGGGAGGAAGGTGGGGTCCAACCGTAGAATCACCCTATCTGAGTGAATTATACAAAAGTCCTCTCTCATGGAGAGGGCTGCTAGCTCCGATACTCTTCTGGCTGACGTAATGGCTACCAGAAAGGCTATCTTCCAAGTGAGGAATCGTAGACTGATTGAGCATAACGGTTCAAACGGCTCTACCATGAGCGCCCTCAGCACCTTTGGTAGGTCTCAAGTGGGATATCTATGTATCACTGGTGGTTTTAGGTTGGTTGCGCCTCTGATGAAACTGCGCACCAGCGGATGTAGGGCGAGGGAATCCAACTTCCCGCAGCCTAATACGGATGCCAGGGCCGCCACTTGCCTACGTAAGGTGTTGGGAGACAGGCCCTTGTCCAGTCCCTCCTGGAGGAACTCCAGGATTTTGGTCACTGATACCACGGTAGGCTCAATATGCTCTTTGGAGCACCAGCTGCAGAAGGCTCTCCATGTGGCATCGTAGATTCTGTTAGTTGAAGGCCTCCTGGTGGCCTGTAATGTTTGTATAACTTTACTAGAACACTTGAGCTGACTCAGGGCTGACCGCTCAAGTGCCATACAATTAGCTGGAGCCATTGTGGATCTGGATGAGACAAGGCTCCTTGACTGAGTGCTATTCTGTCTCAAGGGATCCTCCATGGTCTGGCTATCGATAGACTGACCAGATCCGCATATCACGGGCGTCTTGGCCAGTGTGGGGCCAGGAGTAGGACCTCCGCCTTCTCCTCTATCAGCTTTTTTACAACTTTTGGGATTAGTGGGAGTGGGGGAAAGGCGTATAGCAACCCCCGGGGCCATGGAATGCAGAGGGCATTGATTCCCTCCGCCCCCGTTGTTGGGAATCTGGAATAGAATCTTGGTAACTGGGCATTTGATGGAGAAGCAAGGAGGTCCAGGATCGGATTTCCAAACTTCCTTGACAGCTCCCTGAACAGGTCCGGGTGTAGCCACCACTCTGAGTGGTTGACCTTGGTTCTGCTGAGCCAGTCCACCTGTACATTCGTTATTCCCGAAATGTGTTCTGCTCTGATTGAGGGCAGGTGTCTCTCCGCCCAGAGCCCTAACTGTCTCGCCTCCTGCATGAATGGTCTGAAATGAGTCCCCCCTTGATGGTTGATATGTGCCTTGGTGGCTACATTGTCCATTAGAATGAGTATATGGTGCCCCGAGATACTGCCCTGAAATCTCTTTAGGGCTAGATGAACTGCTCTGAGTATCTAGTTAATTGATGTTGTTTCTGAGGTCTGTTTTGGACCACTGTCCCTGTGCTATCTGGGACTGGAAGTGAGTGCCCCAGCCGAACAGACTGGCATCTGTGGTGATGGATAGGCATTTGGGTTCCTTGAAGGCACAACCCCTGCTTATGGCCTGCGACCTCCACCACTGGAGAGTGTAGTACTTTTGGTGGAACCTGAACCTTGAGTTTTGAGTTGCTCCTGCCTGACTTCTGGTATGGCAAAAGGAACCACTGCAGTGTCCTTGCATGAAGCCGTGCCCATGGTACGATTGCTATGCAGGACACCATTTTCCCCAGGAGTTGTGACAGTATGTCCAGCGACACTGTCTGAGCTGTCTGAATTTGGACCGTCAGTAACTTGATACTGGCTTGCCGTTCTTGTGACAGGTACACCTCGCATGACCATACCATGACATGATATGATTGCTCCCAAGTGTAGTAGTCAATTTGTTGGGAACAGATGGCTCTTGTTGAAATTCATCGAGAACCCGTGTTCTTGCAGAGTCCTGATGGTGATCCATAGGTCCTCTGCTGCCCTGTCCTGAGAGGAGGACTGTATCAGTATATCGTCCGGGTAGCATTGGACGCGCAGTGGGATCGCTCTGAGATGCACCGCCACCGCTGCCAGTATCTTGGTGAAGGTTCTGGGCGCTGATAATAGGCCGAAAGGAAGGGCCTTGTATTGGAAATGTTGGCCAGCATACTGAAATCGCAGAAATTTCCGATGAGCTGGCAGAATAGGAATGTGTAGATAAGCCTCTGTAAGGTCTATGGAAGTCAGGAAGTCGCCTTCCCGAATGCTCCACAGTATAGACTGAAGGGACTGCATTTTGAATCTCTTGTATATTAGATGTCTGTTCAGTCTTTTTAGATCCAAAATTGCTCTCCATCCCCCCGAAGTCTTTGGAACTACAAATAGGATAGAATAGAACCCCTGTCCTTGCTCGTCCCGAGGGACCGGTTGAATGGCTTGGATGTCCAGTAGGTGTTGTACTGCTACCTCCATGAGGCTCCTACTTTGGCCTGTCCTTTGACATCTGACAGCTTATATTCGGAGGTATGGAGAGAAATTTGAGGGAGAGACCTAGTCTCACCGTGTTCAGGACCCAGGTGTCTGTTGTTGCTGTTTCCCATTGCTCGGTAAATAGACTTAGTCAACCGCCAATGGGAGGATTTATCTGGCCGTCATTTGGAGCGACGGAAGGGACGGCTGCTCGTTCCCCTGAATGGTCGCTTGTTCTGGCCTTGCTGACCATATTTGTCCTTGAAGCCGGCTGTCTGTTTCTGTGTGTGTATGCCCTTTGGAATTGGTGGGTGCCGAATCCGGTGTCTGAGGACCGAAAGGAAGGTCTACGGACAAAGGAGACTTGACGCTGGTCCGATTTTCTGAACCCTGAGGGTAGGACTTTCTTCCTATCCTTATTCTCCACCAACACAGAATCTAAGGCCTCTCCAAATAGCTTGCCGCCCTTGTAAGGTGCAGAAGCCAACTTCCATTTAGACCTCATGCCTCCCTGCCAGTGGCGAAGCCACAGTATTCATCGGGTCCCTACAGAGGTGGCCATAGCCTTGGCGGCAAACCTGGTGCCATTCATCGTGGCGTCTGCTGAGAATTCAACAGCAGCTATCACTTTGTTGAAATCCTGCTGGGTGTGGACATCCCCAGGAGCAACCCTCTCTCGCATCTGGCATAGCCAAACAAGTGTGGCCCTGTTGAAGAATGATGCAGCCGTGGAAGATCTTATCACCCAGGCAGACGCCTGATGCGTTCTGCGGAGTGTCATTTCTGCCTTTCTATCCTCCGCTTTCAGAGAGTCCTCCCCATCATTAATTATTATGGAGGAGGAAGTTAAGGCTGTCACCGGTTCATCTATCATTGGTGATTGAAGTTCCTCAGCTAGATCTGGGGCCATATTATAAAATCTCTTATCGGTACCGCCTGGTGTTGTGAACACCACTGGTTTGTCCCATTGCCCTCGAATTACATTATGGAAGAAATCATTTGAGGGAATCTCCTTGATCTCCTTAGAGGGCTTTGGAAATAGGAGCTCCCCTGGATCTGCCAAATTTGTGGCTGTCTCTGCTGTGGCCGGGTCAGTCCCCATATTTGTCGCTGCTTTGGCCTTAAACAGCAATGAACTAAGTCGAAAAAATCCTGCAAATGCTGGGGGCTCAGGATTCCTCCTTTTATCTTCTGAGAGGTCTGAATCCCTTTGATCCTCTTCTCCTGAGGCAGAAGCCTCACTTTGCATGGAGGAGAAATTTGAATGTGCCCTTTGGGGAGCTTCCTTCTCTCCTTGCTGTTGCGATGATCTGAAGTTATCCTGACTACTAGCTAATTCCTGTGTCAGTGTGGCTGTCTGTCGCCATTGTAGATGGCCTGTGTTAATGGCCTGTGATAATGTTGAGATCAGATTCTTCATCTGATCCATAAATTCTGGGTCTTGGCTTTCCCTTGTGCGCAGTCCGGCTGCTGTGGGTGTAAATGTGGCCTCATTTTCATTCTTTCTGCAATTGGCTCTCACTGGTTATCTGGTTGCAAGGATTTATCCTGTGCTACAGAAGTGTTATCATCGTCTTCTGAACACAAAGAAGGTTGATGAAGCTGATCATCGATGCCATCTAATGGCCCTGCTTGGCAACAAGGAAGCTGATTTTCCATTTCGATTGGCTGATTTACCTGCTTAGCAGGCGAAACGCGGGAAATTCCAAGCTCCCTTTCTCCAGGGGGCCCTTCCCCCTTTCTTTGTTCTGCCTCCCTTTCTGCCTTGGCTATTGTCCTGCTAATAGCCTTATGGCATCTCATGGCATCTTCCTCCTCTATCTTGGTAATTCTCCTAGAGGAAATGGCTTTTGCCTTTAACTTTTCAGCCGCTCCTCTAGTGAGAGACCTAGCTCCCTTAGCTTGGTCTGGAGAGAGTTCAGGAGTACTCTGATCTCCCTTCCTTGTTCCAGTTGCATTCATGTGGTCAGCCATGTTATCTTATGCCCCTCTGATTAGGACAGGCTCGGTCACAAAGGACCTCTGCTGTCACAGCTTTCTTTTCCTCTTTTTTTTTTTTTTGCCATTTTACAGTATGCCCGAGCCTTGGCTGGGCAGTGACACCGGGGCGTTATAGGCTGCTGTTTCGGACTAAGCCGGCGAGTTAGCCTCCATTATCTTATAATCCTATTTTTATCTGCGCTTCAATATCGCTAATCATCTGTTTTTCAGCTTTCCACAGGCAAACAAAAGTCTCTGAATCCTTTTAAAAGTGCGGCGGTCCTTCCAGAACCCGCCCCAGCGCTAATCAGCTGTTCTAGCTGTTTTTCGGCTTTTTTTTAGTAAGCTCAGATTCCTCCAGCCGGCTTTTGAGTCGAAAGGTTCCACTCTTTCCTAAATGACCGCCAAGAAGCTCTCCCAGCACTCTTAAATGGCCGCGCGGTCTTTCTGCGTGCCAATCAGCTGTTTTTCCTTTTAGAAAGAAACCTCCAGCTTCTCTTAATCAACCACGATGTCCCTTTAGAGTCCGCCGCCCCAAAAAATAGCAAATGGGCTGCCCTAATGCAGCTCCTTCAAGACAGAGAAACAGTAGTCTTTCGCAGTGTGTGAATGGCTTTACGCGGAGCCGGTCTTACAGTTTTGCAGAATTCACGGACACTCTGACTTTCTTAGCACCAGCACCCTTCGCACACTTCTCCTTCGCTCGAGACTGAGTCAAAAACTGGGCATGCTCAGTAGGAGGCATGGCCAAGGATCTGATTGACTCAGTCTCCAAAGCGGAAGAGTCTACACCCACACAATTGGATTATCCTTCCAGCACACTGGAAAACAAGCAAGCTCAGAGAGCATCAAGGACCCCTCAAATACAAGTATATTTGTCCTAAGGAACTCATTTAAACCTTCCATATTTAAACATTGTTTCCAGCTGCTCAAATCTCTCTCAATAAATACCACGCGAAAATGCTTGGGCATTTCTGTGTTTCAATATTTCGCAATTTGGAAGGTGTGTTTATAGTGACTCATCCATTTCAATGTGCCAGCCTTACTAAAGGTAACTATTAACTCTCTTGAGCTTCTATACCCAAAATTTTTTTTGTAGCAACCTTTTAAACTTGGGTTACAGAGACTGTTGGACAAGAAACAAGGGAAACCACAGCTCCTGATATAATTTGTCAATTGTGCAATCCAAGAGGTCTCCTGAGATTTAATGTTAAACAAAATTTTGGGAGTCCATCAGTTTCCATAGCATTGATTTTGCATCAATAATTGTACATCCTAATTTTAGACCAAGAACAAATTGTATTAATTCCCAATTCAGCTCCAATTGCAGCAACAGAAATCTTTTAATCCACAGCTAAACTATTTCTCAGATACTGTTTGTATTTGTTTTAGTAATGGTATGTGTTTTAAGCCTCAAACTCAGCTCCATAGAAGAGCATAGTGGTAACCCTCCTTATAATGTCTGACAATAGTTTCAATTCATGCAGAAGGGTCAGGAAATGGAATGAAAGACTGCATTTTATTCAACAAATTCCTAACAATAATACATTTTACAGTGAGAAAGAACAATTTTAATACAATTCTGGAAAATATTGAGATCTTCAAAAGTGTAAGTACCACCTGCTTTTTTCAGCTTCTCTCATATTAGTTCATTTTTACCTTGCAAAGTTTTGTAACCATTAGCACCTCCTGTCACACACATTTCATTTCATACATATACATGATAGAAAGCAGAGACTGTAAGTGGAAATCTATTCTATTAAAGTATCAAAAGCATTGATTAGTACCTTCCAGAGTTGGTGGATATGAATATAGAGATTTGAATATATTGAGACAATGAGGTTTTTTTTTAGCATATGGCCTCTGTATACCACCACGTTGAATTTGAAATTAAACACTCAAGATGAGAGTGAAGATTTGCAGCTTTAATTCAAGGGGTTTGACAAAAGTGTGACATTAACCATTGAGGAATTACAATCATTTTAATACATCCACCCCCATTTTTGGTGGCTCATAAATGATGGGACAAATGGCTGACAAGATATTTCATGGCCAGATGCGGTCTGCTCCCTTGTTATTATTCCATGACAAATCAAACAGATAAAGGTGGAGTTCCTTCTGAGTGTTACATGTCTATGGAGATTCTCAGTCATCCAGGTCATGGCTGTCCCAAAGGTGTTTTTTCAAGAGGCAACTGGACTTTCTTGTTGTTCTGAGTGTTCCATTTGCATTTAATAGCTGTTCACTGGAACACTCAAAATGAGGTCCAAAGAGGAGACTATGCAAGTGAAAGAGGCCATCATTAGGCTAAAAAAAATAAAATATTGCATCGGAAAGAGCAAAACATTGGGAGTGGCCAAAACAACACTGGAACATTCTTAAAAAGGAAGGAATTAACTGACAGGCTCCGCAATGCCAAAAAGTCTGGAAGCCCAAGGAAAACAACTAAATTGATGACCGCAGAATTCTGTCATTGGTGAAGAAAAACTCTTTGACAACAGCTAGCCAAGACAAGAACACTCTTGAGAAGGTAGGCGTGTCAAAGTCTATAGTCAAAATACGGCTTCATGAATGTAAATACAGAGGCTTCACAGCAAGGTCCAAATCACTGGTAACGCTCAACAACAGAAAGACCAGATTAGGACTTTGCAGAAAATACCAAAAAAGCTTGCCCAGTTCTGGAATAACCCTCTTTTGACTCATGAAACCAAGATTAACTTTTACCAGAGTGATGGGAAGAGGAAAAGTATGGAGAAGGAAAGGAATAGCTCATGATCCAAAGTATACCACAACATTTGTCAACATTATTGATGACTGGCTACTGATAAAAACAGCAGGATGAATTCTGAAGCGTATACTCTCTGTTCAGATTGTTAAATGAAACATCTCAACACCACGCTCAACTTATGTCCGTTTTGCTGCAGTTATTAAGTAAATCATGTTTAACAACCAGTCATACATCTTTTTCAGCAATATCTTAAGTTCAAAGTTACTGAACAAGGTAAGCAAGGACTACCTGTATATACCTGCACCCTCGTGACAGCCCCCACTCCTTACCTGGAACTCCTGCTATTTCCTGCTTAACAACCTGTGTCTTGAGGTTATGCTGGCAACCGGGACTGCAGGGATTGTCATTGCTAAGCAAAGTGGTCATGTGATGTTGCGTATCACTTAGTGATGGCAATCCTGGTCCCAATTGCTGTTGCAACCTGAGAAGTACCTCTATCAGTACAGGTAGTCCTCGACCTACAACAGTTTGTTTAGTGATCATTCGAAGTTACAACGGCACTGAAAAAAGTGACTTACAACCATTTTTCACACTTATGATCAGGGGGTGGGTTCTACGTTACCTCGCTGCTGATTTGCTTCCTTTGCGCGCGCGCAAAAAAAAAAAAAAAAAATTCAAAAAAAAAAAAAGAGAGAGAAGCCGAAAACAAGATGGCGACGCATGCGCAGTGCCGGAAACTCGGCTTCTGCACATGCACAGAAGAAGAAAAAAATTCCCCCAAAAATTCCAAAAATAAAAATAAAGATGGCGGCGCCCACGGACCGGCACCGACCGAACCGGATCCGTGACGTCATTGTGACGTCACCAGCGGGTCGCTACCAGTTTGGGAGAACCGGTCCGAACTGGGAGGAACCCATCTCTGCTTATGATCATTGCAGCATCCCTATGGTCATGTGATTTACATTTGGATGCTTGGCAACTGGTTCATACTTATGACGGTTGCAGTGTCCTGAGTCACTGATACCCTTTTGCGACCTTCTGACAAGCAAATTCAATGGGGAAGCCATATTCACTTAGCAACCATGTTACTAACTCAACAACTGCAATGATTCAGTTAACAAATGTGGCAAGAAAAGTTGTAAAACAGGACAAAACTCACTTAACAAAATTCTCACTTAACAACATAAATTTTGGGCTCAATTGTGGTTGTAAGTTGAGGACTACCTGTAGTCTGAAAATGGAGGAAGGATGATCATAAATGTATCTTTTATATTATCTTCAAGATGACAGGTAGCAGCCAACCATTTTTAGTAGGAATTTTGTTTCCCCGCATGACTTCAATTCTATACTAGCTTAATAATGACAATAAAGTAACTAAATACCATTTAGGAATATTTTCATTCATGCCGAGTTTGAAAACTGATCACATTTTTTAAAATTAAAAGCTAACTATAGTAGATTTTCTTGTGCTGATTGTTACACTTTCTAATTTGTCTGAATTCAGAAAAGAAGAGCCAAATCAACTTAGAAACAGATATAAAACAACAGCCAGCCCTACAGAACTATCGCAACCTTGCTGCTTTTGCACGGCACTGGAAAATCCTCTGAAATTCAAGTAAAAGCCTGTGAGATGGGACACGCCTGTTGTGTTATAGTCAAAACTTGGCATTGGATTCTGAAAGGGGGAAAATCCAGTTTTTTATATCTGTAGATTCTGTACTGTTGTGTATTGAACTATGCATTTGTAATGTTAGAGATTACGTAAGAAAAAAAACACCATAGGAAGATTCACACAAGTCTGTTCACTTTCATGTGATCTAAAGGGGATAAGACATAGTACAGAACTAAAACAGAAGTTGACCTAGTTTTGTCACGCAATGACTATGGGCAAATGTAGGTCAGTGGAGCAACTACCAGTCATTACCCCATAATATTCTGGCAGTCATACATTTCAAACAAAGTATTTTCTTCAGATTTGCCCAATGTTTAGTTATTTAACACTTATTACAGTGCTGTTTATTTAGCAACATCTGAAGTCTAATTTTAAAAGAGGGAAGAAGGGAAAATTAGATTGGGAGGAGAAAAGGTATGAGAAAAACAAAAAGTAAAATTAATACAGTCCTGCCAATGTTGTGTACAAGAAGCTTTTTTCTAATGCTGAAATCACTTGTCTAATTTAATGTTTCATCAATATTCAGGCACCTTTCTGGATTTCCACCAATGTGCATTATCAGAGTTCAGAATATATTTCCTGTTCTAAAGTTAATTATCATGTTGGAAAAGATACCTCTTCCTCTATTCCCAATCACAAATGCAAGTATCTTCAGACTGGGCTGATGGAATACCTCAGTTGTTACTCTAGTTTATTCCACTGACATTTTCAGTTACCTCACTAATCTACTTTGCTGATGTTTCTATTCTTTGATGAAAGTATGGAAATTAAGGAGGGAAACACTCAGTTTCATCAACATCTTCTCAAATATTTTCTTTTTAACGGATAGTATTCAGCAGTGAAGAGTTAAAACAGAATCTATTTCCATTGCTCAATAGTTACAAAGCAAGAAGTGATTGGAGGAAGTTTTGCTGACGTCAATGAAACTGATTGTTGCCAGCAAATTTAGTTTTACACTAAAACTGATTTAGTTGTACCACTATAACTGAGCCAGTTTAGTATAGGGGTTAAAGTTAGTGTAGTGGCTCGAAACTTGGAGACTGTGAATTCTAGTTCCACCTCAGGCACGAAACTGGGTGACCTTGGGCTAGTCTCTCCCTAGGAAGAATGCAAGGGCAAACCATTTTTGATCAATGTTTCCAAGAAAACTGCGTGGCATAAAGCTCAATGGATTCAGTCTCCAAAAGGAAGAAGGCAGAGCCAATACCCATACTTTGGATTCTCAGGGCAATACATCGGAGAATTGTCTAGGCAGTCACCAGGAATCAAAAACTGACTCACAGGCAAAATAAATCACCATCAAAAGTAGTTTCACTGGTGAAATTGATAACTGCTGTATAGAGAGATTAAGCCTATGAAAAACAGTGTTCAAACTTCTCTAGAGAAAAATTATGGATATCTGAACTAATGGAACTCATAAATTCACCCCTAAGGTGGCACACACATTCACACATATAAAATATAGAACACATCAAGAACCCACTTGTTAGTCTTCAATACATCCACGTAACAGCAGGGGAGATATATTAAAAAGCACTTTAATTGGCACAAATGAAACTGATCTAAAAGAATTTAAATCACTTGAAAATACTATACCCAGAGTGCCAATAGTTTATATGTTTTGATGGAAATTAGATGAGAGAAGTGAACCATGATTTTTGGGGGGAGAGGTAGAGGATAATAAAACAGAACTGTAATAATTTCCTTTTCCAATATAGAATCCAACTGTATAACATCTATGACAAGGCAAACAAGATCAGGAACTTGAAGTGGGGGAAGGCACTTCTTTGCTAGGTTGCCTTTAACTTAAGGTCAGGAGGTTTGAGGCAATGTAGTTCAGTTGACAACAAGATCAGAGATAGAAAAACAGTGTTCAAGGATCTTATAACTATAATTTAAAGCTTTATATAACCTAGGAGTCACATACTTTGAATAGTGCTTTGTCCTATGCCAACCTCTGTATGGATTGAAATAATTGGCTAAGTTCCTTCTCCAAATGCCTTCAGTAAAAGTATATAAAAGATCATAAAATGGACAGCTCTTTGTGTGTTGTCTTAATTCACAGCCTAATCAGGAACACTTCCACCAAAACTGACAGGGCAAGCCACTTGTATATAAACAGAGAGCAAACCCCACTCCCTAGCACCTAAAAAGGGCGTTGGTCTTTCCTGACACGCTCCTTCTCAATGTACTGCCAGAGAATCCAAAGTACGGGATTGACTCCGCCTTTTTCCTTTTAGAGACTGAATCTATTACACTTTTCTGCCATGCCTCTCCTGGCTGACCCCCAGTTTGATGAAGACGTAGCAGATGACTTGACGTATTACTGATCTTGTTGTCCACTCCTGGACTCTGGACCAGTCGGTCGCCAGGGTTGGGTTGGATTCTCTGGCAGTACATCGAGAAGGAGCGTGTCAAGTAATACCAACACCCTTTCTCCGATGTACTGCCTTGAGAATCCAAAGTATGGGACATACCAAAGCCGGCCTGTCCTAAGGATGGGCCACGTTCTGGTCCTGAGTCCCCAGGTTTGTATGCACTTTCTGGAGGACCCTTCTGCCGAAGGCCGCCTCAGCCGAGGCAAATGCGTCCAGCTTATAGTGTCTGATGAATGGGGATGGTGCGGACCAAGTCGCTGCCCTACAGATTTCCTCTACAGAGGCCTGCGTTGCCCAAGCAGCTGTTGTGGCCGCGCTTCTGGTAGAATGGGCGGTCACTTGCCGGGGTAATGGCAGAGCTTGAAGCTCGTAAGCCTTGCCGATGCATGCTTGTATCCACCATCCCACTGTCAATGCGGTAATCTTGTTACCTAGCGTAGAAGGTTGGAACGACATGAACAGTGACTCCGTTTTTCTCAGGGGGGCTGTTCTCTTTATATAGATGCGAAGAGCCCTCCTGACATCCAAGTTGTGCCACTTTCTTTCAAGTTCATGAGATGGCTTCGGGCAGAAGTCCGGCAATATGATTTCTTGTGCTCTGTGGAACTGGGAATTAACCTTGGGTAAAAAGGAGGGGTCTAGGTGCAGCACCACCCTGTCTGGGTGGAATACGCACAGGTCCTCCCTTACAGAAAGGGCTGCCAGTTCCGAAATTCGTCTGGCTGAAGTAATAGCCACGAGGAATGCTACCTTGCATGTGAGGTATCGCAGGCTAGTCTCCCGTAACGGTTCAAAAGGTTGCAGGGAGAGTGCCTGCAGGACCTTGGGTAGGTCCCAGGTGGGATACCTGTGAACCACCAGAGGCTTTAAATTGGTTGCTCCCTTAATGAAACTGCGCACCATAGGGTGATGCGCCAGGGAATCTACATCCCCGCATGACAACACTGATGCCAGCACTGTGACTTGTCTGCGTATGGTGTTAGGGGATAGCCCCTTGTCCAGTCCATCCTGAAGGAATTCCAGGATCTATCCCACTGTTACTGAAATGGGATCGACGCCTCCCTTGGAACACCAGCTACAAAAGGTCTTCCAAGTCGAATCGTAGATTCTGTTAGTTGATGGCCTCCTGGAGGCCTGGATCGTTGTAATTACTCTGATAGACAACTTGCCCTGTGCCAGGGCTCTCCACTCAAATGCCAGACGGTCAGTTGCAACCATTGTGGCTCCGGATGTACTAGAGCCCCCTGGCTGAGGGATATCTTTCCCTGCGGGATCCTCCAGGGTCTGGTTATCGATAGGCTGACCAGATCTGCGAACCACGGCCTCCTGGGCCAGTGGGGAGCTACGAGTAATACTTCCCCTTCTCCAGTATCTTCCTGATTACCCTCGGGATCAAGGGAAGAGGAGGGAAGGCGTATAGGAGTCCTCTCGGCCACGGAGTGCGGAGCACAATTGCCCCCTCCGCTCCCAGTGTTATGAACCTGGAGTAAAATCTTGGTAGCTGGCTGTTTAATGGTGTGGCGAACAGGTCCGGGACCGGAGTCCTGAACCATTCTGTCATTTCCTTGAACAGTTCCAGATGCAGGCGCCACTCTGTGTGATCGACTGTCGTCCTGCTGAGCCAGTCTACCTGGACATTCGTTGTTCCCAAGATGTGTTCCGCTCTGATGGAGAGAAGATGCTTCTCTGCCCAGAGGTCCAACTGCTCTGCCTCTCACATGAGCACTCTGGAATGTGTGCCCCCTTGATGGTTGATGTGGACCTTGGCTACATTGTCCGTCAGGATGAGAATGTGATGGCCCTTTATCTTCTCCTGAAACCCTCTCAGGGCCAAGCAAACTGCCCTGAGTTCCAGACAGTTGATATTGTTTGCTAGTGTTGTGGTCCGCCAGTGGCCTGTGGAGCTGGCAGCAGAGTTGGACAGCGAGGAGGCTGGGGAGGAACATGGGCCAGGCCTGGAGTCTGGAGAAGGCTCGGTGCCAGAGGCAGGGAACCAGTCCGGGCCATCTGGGAGGTCTGTCCCGACTCCAGAGCCTCCAGAGGCTGACATGAGGCAGAGGAACAGGGGGAGCCTGTTCTCAATGCGCGCATGCGCAGAGCTGCCAGAAGGCAAGAAGAGTTTCGGAGGAGGACTACTCGGGAGTAAGGCTTGGAGATAATTGCCCCTCCCATAGGCTATATAAGTGGAGCACACGGAAGGGCTCATTGCAGGAAGCAACTTCGTTCAACTCGTGTCATTCTAGCCCATACTCTGTGTTTCTGTTTAGCCTTGCCACGTTTCTTGCTAATTGGTCTTTGGCAGCTTGTCAAGGAAGATCAAGGTTCGTGTGCTTATCTGCCTT
Source organism: Thermophis baileyi (assembly GCA_003457575.1). Taxonomy (NCBI): domain Eukaryota; kingdom Metazoa; phylum Chordata; class Lepidosauria; order Squamata; family Dipsadidae; genus Thermophis; species Thermophis baileyi. The sequence goes on along the minus strand of QLTV01000974.1, from coordinate 4,257,952 downwards.
TCCCCGAAAGACTGTTGTCGGACTTGTTATCATTTGTTTGGGACTTATTATGGCTGGGAATGCAAATAATTACCAGCCGTTAAAATAAAAGAGGTTTTTGGGACGTTGTTTGTGCTGTATTATTTGATCAGGAAGCCTAGGTCAGAACAGCTAGGTCCTCCTGGGACCACTGCCCTTGTGCCATCTGTGCCTGAACTTGAGTGCCCCAGCCGAAGAGGCTGGCGTCTGTTGTGATGGTTAGGGGGTTGGCCTCCTTAAAGGTGCTGTCACTACGTTCATTTTAATTTGTCAGCAGGACTCTTATTCTGAAATGACACTGTATACTTATATGAAGTTCTCATGTGATACCTGTACTGCGCATGTGTTAATCTTTCTTTGTTCTCTTTGTTCTTCACCATGTAGACACAGACTTAGGTGTTCTTATTTTTGTTATGCAAATATATTACTTTTATTCTTTCCTGGACTCCGGTCTTATTATTGAGAATTTTCATTCTAATGATCCTGGAGATTATTTTCCTAGAAATGATGTTGTTGACGCCGTGCAGTACGATGACCAAGATGCACAGGCAAGTGTTCCATCTACTAGTTCTTCACAACCTGATGTTCCGTCTTCACAAGCCACGAATGCTGATGCTAGCGACGATGATGGAGACGAGGACGAACCAGAGGAAGACTGGACGACTGTTCCAAGACGTTCCAAGAGGGTCACAAAAGGTATTCCTCCACAGAGATATGCATGGCAACTGACAAAAACACCATTGCCACTAATATGTAATGTCACACTTCCTCCTGATAATTTCACACAAATAAAGGATCAACAGGTGCAACCCCTGTCCATGGCCCAGGATGTCCACCAATGGAAGGACTGTAGTACCTTGTGTGGGACCGGAACCTTAGTGTTTGAATTGCTTTCTCCGGACCTCTGGTAAGGCAAGAGAAACCACTGTAAGGTCCTTGCGTGTAGACGTGCCCAGGGAACTATCGCGAGGTACGATACCATCTTGCCTAGGAGCTTTGAGAGAAGAGCTAGCGGAACCCTGCGGTCCGCTCGAATCTGATTTACTAACATCCTTATGCTGTCCTGATGCTCCTGTGACAGGTAGACCTCGCATAGTGAAGTGTCTATGATCGCCCCCAGGTGAGGCAAATGGGTGGTAGGAGTCAGAAGACTTCCCGTAATTGACAGAAAACCCGTGATCTTGAAGAATCCGGATTGTGACTTGTAGGTCCTCTGTCGCCCCATTGTGGGAGGAGGACTGGATTAAAATGCCATCCAGGTAACACTGGATCCGGGTTGGTAGAGCCCTGATGTGGGCCGAGAGTGCTGCCAGGACCTTGGTGAACACTCTGGGTGCTGAAGACAGACCGAATGGTAAGGCTCTGTATTGATAATGTTGCCCCGCATAGAACCAGAGGAACCGCCGGTGTGATGGTAGGATGGGTACGTGGAGGTACGCTTCCGTCAGGTCTATGGATGTTAAGAAGTCGCCCTCCCGGACACTCTCCAAGATGGACTGGAGAGACTACATTTTGAACCTCTTGTAAGTGAGGTACTTGTTCAATCTTTTTAGATCTAGAATTGCTCTCCATCTCCCCGAGGCCTTGGGGACCACGAATAGTATGGAATAGAAACCTTGCTCCTGCTGGTCCGCCAGGACCGACTGGATGGCTTGAATATCCAACAGGTGTTGGATCGCGGTTTCTATGAGGCCCTTCTTTGTGCTGTCTCTTGGTACAGGACAACGTATGAAGAATCTCGGGGGTGTGGAGAGAAATTCGAGTCTGAGGCCTAGTCTCACTGTGTTTAGAACCCAGGTGTCTGAGATGGTTGCCTCCCATTGGTTCGCGAATAGTGCTAGGCGGCCACCAATGGGAGGGTCCGATCTGGGGTCACTTGTAGTGCCGGAAGGGACAGCCTCCCGAGCCACGAAATGGTTTCTTAGCCTGGAACTGTTGTTTGTTTCTATCTCGGAATCCGGCTCTATCTGTTTGCCGATCAGTTGCCTGTGGGAACCTCTTTTGGAAGTAGCCTGGACCAGTCTTTGCTGGCCGAAAGGAGGAAATGCGTACATAAAGTGAGGGTAGTCGGTCCGCTCGCCTGTATAAGGATGGCAGTATCTTCCTCCTGTCCTTGGTTTCCACCAAGATGGACTCCATGGCCTCCCCAAACAGCTTGCCACCTGTGAAGGGTGCAGAGGCTAGCCTCCATTTGGACTTGACATCCGCCTGCCAATTGCAAAGCCATAGCATGCGTCGGGCCATCACCGCTGATGCTATAGCCCTGGAAGCGAATTTGGCTGCATCCAGGGTGGCATCTGCCGAGAATTCCGTTGCCACTATCAGTTTGGTGATGTCTTGCTGAAGGCGTTGGTCGTCAGGTGAAATTCTGTTATGCATCTGACACAGCCAGGCTCAGGAGGCCCTATTGAAAAGTGAGGCAGTCGTGGTTGTCCTGATCGCCCAGGCCGCTGCCTGATGAACCCTGCGAAGGGCCAGCTCTGTCCTCCTATCCTCCGATTTCTGCGTGTCTGCTGTGTCTTGTGACATAAGATTAGACAAAGTTAAGGCTGCTACCGGCCCATCTAGAGCTGGCAATTGCAGCTATAGCTTTCCTCTGCAAAGTCTGAGATTATATTATAATATCTCCTGTCATTCCCATTTGGGTTTGGATATGTTCCTGGTTGGGTCCATTGTTTTCGGACCACGACACGGAACAATTGTGGCGAGGGAACCTCCCCATTTTTTGCCACTGGTTGTGTAAACAGGAGTGCATTTGGGTCTGGCAGGCCCAGAGGTGCCTTTGAAGCACTAGGTTCATTCCCCATGTTGGCTGTGGCCTTGACCTTAAAACAGGAGAGGTTTGAAGAGGGAAGGGCGGAACAGCCCCATGAATGCTGGGGGTTCCGGAGTCGCCCCCTCATCTTCTGAAAGGCTCCATTCTTTCTGGTCCTCCTCTCCTGAAATCCTCTCTCTGCTTTGTAGGGATGGAGTGGGGGAGTCAGGCCTAAAATTCCTCAAGTCCTCCTGACTTTGGGGTGCCAGTTGTTGGCTACGCTCCCGGGCAGAGCCTGGAGTCATAAAATCATTCTGGTTCTCCTGTTGCAGGGATGTGACCAGTCCTTGTGTTAAGGATATTAAAAGACTCATTTGCTCAGAAATCCCTGAGCTTACTCTCTCCTCTGGGCGCTGTGGGGTGAAAGTGGCCTCTGGGGCCATATGTATCCTCTTTAGGTCAGGCTCCCATCCATCCTCTGCTGACAGGCTATTTGGCTGTGAGGATTGCTCTATGGGGCCCTCTGGTGACCAATTTGGGAGGCTCAGGTGACTCTCATCCCTGGCTGTCTTCGAATGCCCTAAGGAATGGATGCTTTCTTTTGCCCCAGAGAACTCTGCTAGAACTCTTCGTTCAGCTTGTCTTTTTGCCTTTGAAATCTCCTTTTCTAAGGCTTTTTCCCTCCTCAGGGCATCTCTTTCCTCAGCTTTAGAAATCTTTTTCTTTGCAGCTATTTTTCCACTGTCCACCTTTGATGCTGCAGGGCTCCTTTGTTCTATCTGGGGACAAACGTTGACTCTTCTAGGAAGAAGCCGGAAATGGCAGCTGGGCTGGGTGACTTAGATCTCCAGCCACTTGATCGGGCAGCTGCTGGCCAGGCCGGGTAGCCAGCATTCACGTTTCAGCAGTTGTGTCCTGAAGATCTGCTGCTTCTTTGTAGCGGCGCTGGTCAGACTGTTTAGCCTGCTAACTAGTTGCAGCGGCAGCCAGTCAGACTGGGTAGCCAGCTGGATATCAGTAAAATCCTCTCCTTGATAGGAGCCGTCTCTGGCTCTCCGCTGATTATCTGCTGTTTCCAGCGCTCTACAGCTGTCTTGCAATAAACAATTAAAAGCAACAGACCTTCCTTCTAGCCGGGCGCCCCAGAAGCGCTGCTTCCGAAGCTCCAGCCTTCCGTGTCCTCAGCTGCTCTTAAAGCGGCAGGCTGCTTCTTTGACACCCGGAAGGCTGAATTAGGCTGCCTATCTAACGCTGATAACCTTTTTCCCTGATCTGACAATCCAAAGAAACTACAATCCTTAGTTCTGAATCTCTTTCCTACACACGTCTCTCTTGGATGTAAGACTGAATCAAACTGGGGATCAGCCAGGAGAGGCGTGGCAGAAAAGTGTAATAGATTCAGTCTCTAAAAGGAAGAAGGCGGAGTCAACCCCGTACTTTGGATTCTCAGGGCAGTACATTGGATGATGATGATGTTACCTAATTGGGTAACGAAACATCTGCAAGAGAACAAGCAACTCAGAGAGGATCAAGGACTTCACTTAATTTATTTTCCCAGAATCAAGCTGTTCTTTGTGACACCAAATTAATGTTTTTACTTGACCGGGCTTCTGAATATATTATCAGGGATATGTAGTATTCAGATCCAAAGGAGGCTAAAATGCTTTAGATTCTGCATGGGCACCCTTGCTGTACTTATCATTAGCTCCCTGAGCTGCTGGTAAATATAGCAATGATGACTGTGCAGGATCTTGTGCATGTTTGTCTGCTTTGCACCCAAATATGGCATATGATAACTTTATATACATCTGTTTTTGATCTGAGTTGCTTTGTTCTTCTTAATGTTAAGGTTTGAGCTAACATTTTTAAAACAGACAGCTTCTGCTAAAGCTCCAAACTACTGATATATTCAATTACTATACCTCACAATTCTTTTTTGGGTATATCATTAAATTATATGCAGTAAAATAGTAACCTGCCCCACGCATTAGCAACCTAGGCTATATCCTTTACCACTGCACAATAATGTGCATAAAATATGATGCTGCCATATCAGGCTCAGGCTCCAAAGCCTAATGGCTGCCCACTCCAATTAGAAGCCACTCTCAGAGAACAGTCTTTCCCAACCTCAGAAGCTTTGAAATGAGCGGGTGCAACTTGCTTGTTTCCAAGATAAAGAAAGGTGAGACTGACTCCCAAGACAACACTATGTCAAACATGTCTGTTGCTTTTCCTAGTCTGTAGAGACTGGACTAGCGCATTGCTTGATGCTGCATCATCTCCTTTTCTAAAGGTAAAGCAAAACACTCCAGAATTGTATATATGATTGATTTGCACATAGCATTACATCCAACTGTTGTTGTTTTTTAAATTTTCTTCCAACTATAAAACCAGAAACTATCTACCCTGACAGTGGATAGCAATGAAAAAGTGGAATGGGGCAGAAAAGGAGGGATAATTTTCTTCTGTTTATTAACCACATCTTTATCTTCCACGTTATGGAATTTTAATAGCTGCTTATACCACTGTCTTATCATAACACCTGAAAGTACTTTGTATTGTTTTCTTAGGGTATCATTTATTCCTGAGAATGAACGTTATGAGGGGTGAAAATACAACTGTCATTGTTGGGGTGAATTTCTGAGATTCAGATGAAGTTTTTGCACATAATGTTATTGTTGTCTCAGGCAATACCTGTTTTGACAACTTATGTACCAAACACTGGCAGAAAGATATATCAAAGTTTGTGTGGTGTGTTAAATGTTAAATGTGAGGTGTTACAAGGTGTAAAGAAAATGGAGGATCAGGTTTACCTGATTTGAAATTATACTTTGTAGCTTATTGTTTAGTTCGGATGAAAGAGTGGATATTGGTGAGAAAAAGAAGGCTTTTGTAGTTAAAAGGTCCTGACTTGAGATTCGGGTGACATGGATATTTATGGAACAGAAAACATTTTAAACTTTTTTATTTATTTATTTACTTTTATTTATTAAATTTCTAGGCTGCCCATCTCACTGATACAGTGATTTCAGACACAAAGCCAGGTTATGTCTGAAAATACCTTTGCGGTGCCCAACACAAAAAGCATTTTATAGATAAGAAATGATAAGCAAAAACAAAGCTCTATCTTATCGTGATATATTAGAATTTTGTCAGGGAGAATATAAAATTAAGAGATCTGGTAGCAGAAGGACATACTTGTCAATGGTTCTCTAATGTACAATTATTAGAAAGATTTTTAGTACACAAAAGAACTTTTGGTTTTGAGCAATATAAAATTGAGTTAAAATAGAACTGAGTAAAAATGATGAACATGTTATTGCTAAAATGTATAAACTTCTATTGAAATTTGAAACAGAAGGAATGCAAGAATGTATGGTGCAGTGGTCTAAATTTTTTGGATATGATATCCAATGCAACAGTAGGAGAATACATAGTTGAAAGGATCAAAATTTAAGATTTATAATGTTAAAGAGAATTTTTATAAAATGATGTATTGTTGATAAATGTCACCGGAAAAGCTTTCTAGAATTTATAAAGGTATTTGAAAATGTGAACAATTTTATCATCCTTAGTAGGCAGTTCCCTCTAGAGTCCAATAAAGTACCTTCTTATATTATCTTTCCACCAAACCAAAACAACCAGAATTTTCCAAAGAGAAGATTATTATATTAAATTACAAATTCTCATTTCAAAACCATCTGGAGCCTTAGTTCATTTTTAACTTTTCAAAATCATCATTTTAAACTTTTTATTGCCGTTTATTTTAAAAAAACCTATTTTTCTAATTCCTTAAACTCAAATGTCAAACCTCTTTCACAAGGAGGAACTCATCCTGCGAATGCAATGACACTTGTTGTCCTGAAGGTTCTTAAGGTTTCAAAAATAGTAATATATATATATATTTCAAAGGTGATTAAAAAATGAGGCTCGGTTGGACATTTTGTACATCAAAAAGGCTGTGTTATGATTGTGAGCTAACACAGAATCCCTGACTCCTACTCACTCAACTCAGAAGCTGATTGCATGTTCCTGCAAACTACTCACAAGGAGAGGCTATATGGAGTACACATGGGATACCTCACACTCTCCCCTTGCTCCGGAAAAACTTCATCAATCCAGATCCTATATCCAATCACAATCTCCATTCAAGGGACATCTAGCTTGCCATGAATCCTCACTGGAAGTGTTTTTAATCTTTCTTTATTAAAATCTTAATATGCCTTCCCCACACCATACAATTTTAAAAGCATTTAACTTTTGTATCTCTGTGTGAGCATGCCTTTGTATAAGGCTTGACTCCTGATAGTTGCCTGGACTAATAATACCTGCAGTTTTGTTGGCAAGATTTTCAGAATTTTGCCTGACATCCCTTAACAGAGATAATTTCCAATTTAACTGGAAGATATCATTTGACAAAAGCTGCACTCTATGGCTTCTTTAACACATGAAACACCACCAAGCAAAAAGATCACTGGAGAAGAGGATCCTTGATACAGGCTGGCTTACTAAGGCTTACCACTAAGCCAGCTGATTATTGTCAGTCTCTAATCAACAATAGACATTACAGAACATTTGTTCTCACTAGAGTCAACCCATTCCCTTCAGCAGTTATTGATGGTAAATATAAAAAAAATCCCTTCCACAGCTTGGGACTCCTATGACCATCACCCATAATGTTGCCAAATTCTGTCTTGCTGCTGCAGGAGTGAAGCAACCGAAACCATATTTCTGTGATACCTTTACAACTCCTCCTCATCCCCTTTCTTTTTAACTTATATAACTTCTTTAGATTGCCATTTTTAGTGTGCATTTTATTTTGTGTGTGTGTGTGTGTGTGTGTGTGTGTGTGTACACATGTTAGTCAAAGATTGTAATGTTTATCTTAGCTTTATTACTATCTCCATCCTAGGGCTGAGAAAGAGGAACAAAGTCACCCAGCTGGCTTCATGCCTGAGGCGCAACTAGAACTCATAGTCTCCTGGTTTCTAGCCCATTGCCTTAACCATTACACCAAACTGGCTCCCTTATCATTCATACTTTTCTGCATTATACAATAGATTCATTCATTTCATTTATTTAGTATCTATGGTCTACATCCCATCTCTTAGTTAACCTTTTCTCAAAGTAACTTACAAGCATATAAACAATAAACATTTTTGAAAAATAAAGCTGACTAATTACTAGGATACTTCTCAGAGGCTGATAGTAGCTATGTGGTACTCAAACGAAGGATTAGCCGAGTGGGATTTTATGATGACTGTTACCACCCTTTCCCTATGGTGATCAATCCCTCCAGGACAATTAATAGTAATATAACTTTAGGTCAATAACAAAACTCTCAAAAAACTCTTTAGGCCAATATTGCTCTTTTTCATTACCACATTCACATGGAGATGAAAGTTTTGGTGAACTCTGCACCACAATCCTGAGGTCTCCCTTTCACAGATCAATTAAAGAGTATGTTATACTTCACCTCCCATAAATTATAGCCAGTAAGAGATTAAATTAGAGAATACTAACATGTAGATGTAGGAATAACGATCCCAAATGAATTTGATTTATCCAATCAATTTTTCACAACATGTAATTTCTGAAACATATGAATTAGGCCCCAGAGTCCATCTGAAATTTGTTGGTTAGAGCCACCAAGGTCCATCCACAAATTTCATATTTTGAAAAGTATTTCCCCTGGCTTTGAAAAACACAGTATCTCAGAAATGTAGCATACCAATTTAAAATGTCATTTTATTTCTGATAATTATTTGCCCAATCATTCATTTTGAAGCTATTCTCCTTTGAATTTTATTTATGTGTTATTTGAAAATACTTTTTACAATTTTACAATTTCTAAGTCTACAGTCCATTTGTGTTTAAGGACAGACAAAGAAGGTTGGGAAGTTTTCTATACTATACAAAAAAAAGAAGCTGTCAATGTAGTGGTTTTTTTTTTAACTGATATTATTCTCAGACTGATTTATCACAGAATCACATTTGTTAGGTTATATTTGCTTCTGCCAATAGGTCATATGAATTTGCAGATAGTACAGTAATGAAAGCTAAAGTTTAGCCACAAAATTAAAAAGGACAAATCATTTATAAGCAAAACTATAGAAAATAGTTTTCATGCATATATTTTCACACTGCCAAGCCAATTCTGTGTTTGCCATCCACAGCATTCCAAGCATATATCACACTTCCATTGATTTAACTACACACATTGCAAGAACAGCCTCATGCAGTATTTAGTAGTGATGGACTTTGCTCACTGTCAGAATCTATAATGTATACTCCAACATACCAACTATCTACACTAACACAAAGCAATATGATGCAAACTTTTACAAACTGTTTTAACATGCCTTTCAAGATTGTCGAAAAACAGAATTTATTTTTCATTTAGAATCAAGGACAACATAAAAAGAAATATTTGGGCTATGCAAAACGTTATAAAGGGGTACTTAAATTACACTGACTAAACAAAACCCCTGTGCTTTAAGTGTCAAAATACCTGCATCTTTTGGAAAGTTCAAGTAACTTCTTCAAAGGAATTCTTTGGCTGTCTGCACAGGTGCTGCTTAACTGAACAACAGTATTTATTACAACATTCAGGATGAACTGCTAATATGTATCCTTTCAGATGAGAATGGAGAGCTTTAACAAGGATATAAATTCACAGAAGAAAATGAGTATTAACTGAGAGGGTTTGCTTTGGTTAAGAATAGAATTACAAATACCTGGATGAAATTCAACTGATGAGATAGAAAAACTCTCCTACTATTACTAGTCTCTTTATTATCTGCAAAAAAAGAGTTACAGCCAGCACAGAGAATTTCAGGTTCTTTTCTGAAAGCAGTGATGAATTTTCAGATGACTTCAGGGAAATAATTTTTAAGATGAATTGTTGGGACAACTAATTATTTTCAATAATGGGGAAGAGGAAGGAGTTCTTCCTCAAATTTAAGCATACCTATAGGCTACATTCACAAATTCACGGTTGACTTTCAAGATTCACAATATCTTCGCCTACTTAAATAATGTTTAGTTCTTTGGCACATTGTGGAAAGACTCAGTGCAGTGAAATCTCAACAAATGAGGTCTATGCAATCCGCAGCAGATAATGCTTACTAGACATATTTTAAAATAGCCCATTATTACATGAAATGATCAAGCATTTTCAGTTCTTTGCAGAATTGTTTAATAAAGATCAACCATGGATGACTGTAATGAATCATGGCTTCAGTTTATTGAAACATGCATGTCTGTAAATGCATGTTTTGTATGTCTCTATTTTTTAGCTTTCCCCCTTTGTTTAGAATTTTAGGAAATTTCTTTGTTTTTTATATTTAGTTAATTAAAAACATTTCTATGCTCCCCTATCATTAATTCCATTGATAAAATTATGAGATGTCAAATCTGTGAATAAGACTAAATATTTTACTAATTCAGCTCTTTTTATAAATAACCTAACTCTATACAAACCTTAATTTGCAACTTAAAGCAAAATATCTAATAATTTTACTTAATTAAAACCAATTTCCTACTTTAAAGAAATTCAGGCCAATCAAGCAGATTTCATGTTATCATTATTTAAATGATTTAACATTTAAAAGAAACAGCCACTTATTCCCTTTCTTTAAAATATGTGTGCACGTGTACCGTTAGAGAGCATATTGTCAAAAGCAGTATATATTAAATTGATTTATAGAAATAATTACCTGCTTATTTCTATGTAAGGATTTTGATACTACCTTTCATCCATTGTTCCAATAATTGCAGCATGTAACACACAAAATGAACACAGGCAACGTGCATTCTTCATTTGCATTGAAGAAACAGGTAGAGCAAAATGCTTACCATTTTTAGTTAAGAGTAAGTGTGTGTCATACAGAGCCCTCTTAAGGAAGACTCCTGCATAAACTAATGAGAATCATACAGAAAACATTCAGAAGACTTAATACAATTTAAATTGAATCCAGAGAGATTTGAACAATGACCACAGCATACGCATAACACATTTACAACAAGAAAGAAGAAAGGCACCTGGAGACATCTGACACTGGGCATGCTCTGCAGGCATCTCAGTGCGCACATGCTCTCTACCAGGTTGGAGCAGCCTAGCCACAAAGACCTTGGCACAGAACACTGCAGGATGACAAAAAGGAAGGAAGAGAAGAAGCAGTTAGAGGCCACAAGTTACTGAACGCAGGTAACTTATTAGTATGTTAAAATGCATACGTAATTAACCAACGGTATGCAACTGGCAACGTTAAATCCCAGATTGTCAAAAGATCCTAACCACAGAACGCTGCATCTATATTGCATACATGAACTACACATTCCAAACCATATTCTAAGTTGGGGTTGGATTTTAAGTCAGTCACACTCTGAGATCGATATATCTTCAGTTATCATAATTAGGGGTGTGAAAAACTCCCCCCCCCCCAAAGAATGGTGATCTATTCTGAGTCTAGAATCTCTCATTCGGGGCTTAGAAATTTCATGAGAGAAAGTTCTTCATCCTTCCAGTCTTGATTAGCTTTTCAAATGGACTTTGCTGAGGCTTATATCTAACTAATACCATGCAGGGAGCCCGTTGATGTTTCTTGGCAAAATAGAAAATGCCAAACAGCAGTTTCTTAGTAAATGAGGCTCCTAATTGTTTTTCCACTGGCTTAATCCCTTCAATTCATCAGTTTAAAAATGTAGTAAGTGGCAGTCTAACTTTGGAAAATGGAATTCAATACATTCTTTTGAATTCTAACTTTTTGTACCAAGTGATTGCCTCCCTTCTTCCCTTCCAATATGTCTAGTTAAGGATCTGATTCAATGTTTTGTTGATAAAATATCTTTTTAAATTTTAATACTAAAAATTATTTGCCAGTGAATCAAAAGTTCAGTTGAGCATAATTCTTTAACCATTTCTATTAACACATTTCAAATTTAATACACTTAATCATAAATGCTTGACTACTGCAAATATTTATGATTACTGGATCGCATAGGTGCTATTAAAGGTGGTAAGATGACCTTTGGAAAACACCTTTAAATAACTGTAGTGGATGTCTGGTAGTCTCATTATGAGGAAGTGCTTTTTTTTCCCTTTAAAGAAAACGAGTTACTGCAACTGACAATTAGATCTGAAATATCCAGAAATATTAGCAATTTATGGTGTACTGACTTATCTACGGTGTATGGGAAAACAATTTTAATGCTTTATTTTTATGTCAGTTTTAAATCTCTATTGAGATTTAAACCAACCATCATATTCAAGTTCTACAAACAATTTATCAAGAGCATAATCTAAGATTTCAAAGCATAATAAGATGGCTTATGGGTTTCCTAAAGACAACATGTGTGCAGTGCTAAATAGCATGGCTCCTTAATTCCAGTTCTATGCTGAACTTTTACAACATCTGAAATTAAGGTGATCCTAAAGAAAACTATTTGAGTTTCTTCCCAAAACAAGTTGCCTGTTTTTCCTGTTTTTAAACCACTTGGGTTTCCAAAAACCCCCAAGTGTTTGTGCTAATGCAAGTTGCAGCTTGAGTAGCATAAACCAAAAGCTGCTTTGCAAATAAAGAGGCAAGCTCAAAGATGGTTACAGCTGTAATGCACAGAAACAGATCTGGAGTCAAAATTTACTGCACACGATCCTCTACAATGCATGCCAACATGTGCTCCCAAAATACTGTAGACTTAATCTTTAGGGCTGCCCTGAGGTACATACATACCAATGCATGAAACAAAGGAAATCACTTCCGATTTAGTTATGGGAGCATTTTTTCAGTTGAAGGACTTAGCTAAAATGCATCTATTTTCTTTTCAATATCATCCCCCAGCTCAGTCCTCATATAGGTCCTAGAACAGTGATGGCGAACCTTTTTTTGCTCGGGTGCCAAAAGGGTGTGCGTGCGCGATAGCGCGTGCGCCCACACACATAATTCAATGCCCTCCCCCCCGCGCATGCGCGCACCCCCCCACGCTGCCCCCCCCGTGCATGCGCGCATGCCTCACATTTTTTGTCCTCCCCAGGCTTCAGCAGGCTTTCCTGAAGCCTGGGGAGGGTGAAAAACGGCCCAACCGGAAGTTTGTTTCCGAACTTCCGGTTGGCCTGTTGGGTCCGTTTTTCGCCATCCACAGGCTCCGGAGGCTTTCCTGAAGCCTGGGGAGGGCGAAAACGGCCTCCCCCTGCCCTCCGGAAGGCCGAAAATCAGCTGGCCAGCACGCACATGCGCGCTGGAGCTGACATAGGACAAAGCCTCGCGTGCCCTCAGATATGGCTCCGTGTGCCACCTGTGGCACGCGTGCCATAGGTTCGCCATCACGGTCCTAGAACTTGAATTTAAAAAAAGGAGATTGATAGTTTGTTACTAGTAAAAAGAAAAGAGGGCATCCTGGCTCTTTACAGGAAATAGCAGCATATGAATGTAACTTCAAAAGTTCCATAAATGTATGTATTAAAACAATGAAGGATGCAGTAAAAATGACAAGATAATCAGGATAAAAATGAGATAGCATTAATACAGCATCAATGTTGTGTAAGGGCTTTGCCTCAATAAGCCCCCAAAATATCAACATATTGGCTCTAAAACTGCATTTCCAAAATTGTTACAGTGAAAATTACCATACTGACTAAATTTATTTGAAGGTTTGATGCAACAATTTATACTTCACTGATAAAGAATATTCTCTATGTTCAGAAGATCCCAGGTTGTGCTGAAAAGCCTATCACAGACTCTTTTAGCTATGGAAAGCTTTATTAATCAGTGTACAAAATACTAGTGAGACAGGCCAATGTTTTAAATCAGAATAAAGAAATTGTAGAATTAAAACTTTTTCTTTTACAACTGGCACTGCAATTTGATAAAAGGGATCAAAATGAAGCAGTAGGTGTCCATATAGGACTGGGAGCAGAGGGAATATTTGCTAATTTCTCTTTTCCTCTCCAGTGCAACTTAACACAGCTATTTCAAAAGGCCTCTCAAACCTTCATAGCAGGTTTAGGAGGGGGGACATAGGGAGAATGCAGGTGGCAGAAGAACTGACTGAAAGAACATTTCCTTTTTCCAGTAGACATCTGGCAATCTGAATCCAATCCAATGGTCTTATATACACATATATAACATAGTACTATCACAATCTATAGGAATGCTTGTTTTCAAATCATGACAGTTAAATGAAAGCCAAATAATAGTTGTGCTATCACATATTCAGTTGCTACCATGTAGTTGGTAATATCTAAGTATTCAAGAAGAGAGAACAAAGTCTCTTTTAAATCCCAGTCCAACTTCACTCTGTCCTCAATATAAAAACAGGGATCTAAAGAAATCAAACATCTTCCCTTAAAGAGCTGCAACTGGAGCAGCGTAATCTAATTATAGAAAAAAGCTCAAGTTTATCCACATAACTTTTGATACCTAAGTATCTATTTTAATTACTCTTTAAAATATTCTAGATAATTAACTAAAAATGTCCAATCCTTCTTCAATAAGGCAGGGCCAATCGCCCACCTGTCCAGTCTTTCCCAAATTGCTATCCTTGGTAGTATTAAACTAAATTCTTTCCACCCACACTTGGAGTATCACAGCTGTAATCCTGCCCCAAAAAATCTAAAAAATACCAAGTTGGTGGAGCCTGCACCAATCCTTCCTTCAATTTATTCAGATCACAATGGGCCCAAAACAAAGGTAACACTTGTCAAGGCAACATAGATCAAATACGTGCAATGGAAAGGAAGAAGGAAGCCATAGTATCTTTGCTAGTCTGACCTAGGAGAAAATTCCAGATCCAAATACAAAAACCAACCTGTGTGTGTGTGAGTACACATGTGCATACGTGTGTACCTATGCTGTTAAAAATGGCAAAAAGTATCACCCCTTGGTAACAATAAAGTGTTCTTATAAGCACTAGAAGCATTGTTGATGAAAAAAATTAAACATAGTGGTTCTCAACCTTTCTAATGCCGCGACCCCCCCGACGCCTCCGCAACCCCCCCTACCGCCGCGACCCCCTCCCCGCGCAGGATGAGGTGACAAAGGGGGCGTGGCACCAGGGGCGAAATGCTCCCGGTTCGGGCTTGCCTGCGGGTTGCCGGACAGCTGATAGCATCGGAAACGGGAGACTTCGCCCGGACGCCGCCATTTGGGTTCTTTTACCCTCTGCGCATGCACAAAGCGTTCTGCGCATGCGCAGAGGGTAAAAGAACCTAAATGGCGGCATCCGGGCGGGTGGGCAAAGTCTCCCATTTCTGTCGCTACCGGCTATCCGGCGACCCGCAGGCACGGCCGAACCGGGAGCATTTCACCCCTGCAGTGATGGTGGCACTAAGATGGCGGGCTAACGCGCGCGGCAACCCCTGTGAAATGGTCGTTTGACCCCCAAAGGGGTCGCGACCCACAGGTTGAGAACCGCTGTTCTAGAATCAAGCATCCCCAATCTAATTCTACCCGAAAAAAATCTATAAACAGCAGATGAATGCAATAGCATCTACCTACTTATATCCTAGGGGCCACTACAGAGAGGACAGTATGTGAAGTTCATCCTTCCTTCTGTCAAAAAAAACACCTCTCAATGCTGAGCTTTATTATGTGTTAAGCTTTACTGCAAACAGATAATCCTCAATTTACAACCATTTGTTTAGCAACTGTTCAAAGTTACAAAAGCACTCAAAACAGTGACTTATGATCAGTCCTCACACTTACGACGGTTGCACTGTCCCTGCAGTCACATGATCAAAATTTGGGCTTTTGGCAACCGGCATGTATATACAATGATTGCAACATCCCAGGGTCATGTGACTGCCATTTGCAACCTTCCCAGCCAGCTTCGGACAACAAAAGTTAATGGTGCAAGTTAGATTCATTTAACAACTGTCTGATTCACTTAACTGTGGCAAAAAAAGGTCATAACATTGGTCACTACTCATTTAGCAAACACCTTGCTTAGCAATGTAAATTCTGGTCCCAACTGTGATCATAAGTCAAGGACTACCTCTAAATCTGTTTGATCACTTTTTTTGCCATGAGTTTATAAGCTTCTATAATTCCTCACTGATGTATATTTTATCTTGTTTTTAAGATTTCCCAATTGTATTATTTCCACACCTGATGACTGTTTCAGATTTCTGGTTGCTTTGGTAGCAATTTTCTGTCCCTCTTCTGGTTCTGTAACAACATTCAATGTTTCCAGCATGGTAGCTTATTCTTTTCTTTCCTGGATGAGACCCCGTTAGCATGAGTGTCATGTTTTTTAAGGATATGCACAATGAGAAAATGTTTTTACAGGTAGTCCTCACCTTACAACCACAATTGAGCCCAAAATTTCTGTTGCTAAACAAGACATTTGTTAAGTAAATTTTGCCCCATTTTACCACCTTTCTTGCTACAGTTGTTAAGTGAATCACTGCAGTTGTTAAGTTAGTAACACAGCTGTTAAGTGAATTTGGCTTCCCCATTGATGATCATGGGGATGTTGAAACGGTCCTAAGTGTGAAAAATGGTCATAAGTCACTTTTTTCAGTGCCATTGTAACTTTGGTCACTAAATGACCTGTTGTAAGTTGAGGACTACCTGTATTTAGCTATGCATCCTACCTTCCAAGATCCTTTATCCAGTTAGCAGTTTATAAGACTGCATAACTGTTTGTGTTGCACCCACATGAGTGTGGGTAAATGTGTTTTTGCCTAAATCTGCTTATAAGGAAATGCATTTGCCATTTTAATTTCATTCTCCTAGCCTGGAGAGATCCTTCTGGAATTACCTATAGTCCTTTTTTATTTTAATTCTGTATAATTTGGAATCAAATTCTTTGGCCATTCAACTATTCAAGTAATCTACGAATTAAGTTATATATTAAAATAGAACATTATTATGATACAGTCGTCAACCTATAGTATCTATAGTACAAATGTTTTATGGACTGCTATGTCCTCTGGTGTACAATAATGTATATACTTTCTTTCACATTAATTAGCCAATACAATGGTTAAATATAACTACAGTTAGTAGGAACAAGCCAATTTCAAGCCATATACACAGGTTGGGCTCAGTAAACCTGATCAACTGCAGTTAATTTAAATGCAAGGTTCTGATCCACATGTGAGTTAAGGTATAGCTATATAAATCATATGCTGTGGTTTAGTGTTATTTCCAAATGCTGCTACTTCGTTCCTTTTACAGACTTACATCATTAAATTTTAAAAGACACTTATACCTGCTGCCACAAATACTTCAATATGAATATTTTAGGCTATTTCCTGCAAAAAACATTTTAAGCAGTATATTTCAATATCTGTCTTGCGTTTAGCTTCCAGGGTGAAAAATCCAAGTATATCTATCAATTTTAAAGTGTACTTAGACTATAAGAAAAATACATAAAGCCAACAATGTACTTTATTCTATTTTCAGTTTTCACCTAATCTAAACTTTTGCAACATGGATACTGTATACAAAGAGCTGTATTAATCTATGATAGCCAAAAATCTGATGCCTGGTAGCACCTTTTTTGACTGACAAAGGGGATTCTAGACCCTTTTTATAAAAAGGCAAAAGCTTTTGTGAACTTAAACTAACTTTATCAGATCCCAAGCCTGCCGGAAGAGCGAGGTCG
>QLTV01000974.1:4220295-4240355 GCA_003457575.1 Thermophis baileyi | reverse complement strand
GTAGTCTTCAAACATTCTTCAAGGGTAGCCCCATGTAGAGCGCGTTGCAATAATCTAACCGTGAGGTGACAAGGGCATGAGTAACTGTGAGGAGAGCCTCTTGAGTCAAGTAGGGTCGCAATTGGTGCACCAGGCGAACCTGTGCAAAAGCTATATTTGGTTTCAATTTTAATGTAATTCATGCAACTGTCAGTATCCATAATTTGTATTTAGTCAATTCACAGCCAGTTATGCAACTAATTACTTAAGCTTCTGAGGACCCATGTTATTTGTTCAATTGTATTTTAAACAAACCACAGGTGCATAAACATGAACCTAGCCCAGAGGTCTTCAAACCTGGCAACTTTAAGACTTGTGGACTTCAACTCCCAGAATGCTCCAGCCAGCTGGAGAATTCTGGGAGTTGAAGTCCACAAGTCTTAAAGTTGCCACGTTTGGGGACCCCTGACCTAGCCAGTGGGTTTCCAGCCCCTTTATTTGTAGTTTTTAATCAACCACATAGCTAATTCCAAAGGAAAGAGTATATGTATCATTCATTTGTCTAAACCAGATTTTTATCACCTCCTCAGGAATCCAATGGCACAATTATAGCCGATTCATTTGTTTAAGATTTCATCAATAAGTCTCCTCTATCAGTTTCTTTGAAATGCTATTTACTGTTCTTCACCTACTCTGTTCTCTTCTCCTAGCTAAACTCATTTTCAGTGTAACTGTTTCCTGAACAAAATAGTTAAAATAAATAAACTGCAGACACAAAGTTATAGGAAGCTCTAACCCTATGTATGTACATACATATACACATACACACACATACACACACTAATAAATATATTTGACTCTGATGGTCAGATCTGTAAATACTAAGCAACGGTAAAATTTATAGATTTGGGCTTAATTTGTTGTGTGCTATCTAGATATAAACTGAATAAATTAGCATTTCAGAAAAGTTGGCCTCCATGATTTGATTTCCAATAGGGCCAGGAAGGCAATAATAATATTAAACATTTAATTTTGAAAAAGGCAAGTGAATAAGTGCAAGGGAAGAGTAACTTTGGTATTATTCAAGGATTAGAAAGGAAGAAGTCCTGCTGTGAACACCAATTATTCATACGGGATAAAATTCAATTGCTGGAATACTACTCTTAGTAGTCCAATGACAAGAAGAAGGCACATCCATACAAGTAGAGGTATATGCAAAATTCATAGCAGAGATTGACCAAGGCACACCTTTATTACTTCAAAACTTGGCTGTCAACCATTATACCTGAGAGAAATACTGCTCTACTGAAAGGATGACACAGCAATTTTGTTTCTTTTTAATATATCCAATTATGAGGTATTTTTATTCAGTAAACCAGTATGAGAAAAATATTTTAAAAAAATAATGTATATACACTGCCTTGTACAATTTTCCTTTCTTCAAAAAGAAATGGCTGTATTTTAGATTTAATAGTGTTCTTAAATTTCAACTAGAGATCAACAGAAAAGCCATATGCTGTACTAACATCAATGTAAGTAATCCAGATGATCCTTGTAAAATACTTTCAATACAGGTAGCAGTTTCTCCTGTAAGCAGTAAAATGAGATTATGAGTAAATCTTCTAAATGTTGTAACTGAGTTAGCCCATTTAAGCAAAAGAACTGTCATTTTTAAATAATGAAAGGTGCCATATTTCTTATATATCACAGCTCCCAACCTTTCGTTTACTACATGAATATCACATAAGAACACTCTGTGGACACTGAGATGTATTTGATCCTACCTACAAGAGATGAACTTCCCTAGTCCCTTAAAAATGTTTAAAGATCTATTTTTGATAACTGAAATCTAATGAGATCATCAATCTCTATAAGATTATAATATTCCTAAATGAAATATTGTGAGATTTTGTGGAAGAATGCCAAAACTTCATGAATATTCAAACAAGAAAAGCCATTGAACAACTGTCTAGACCATGGACTATGTGTAATATTGAAACTACCAGTGAAAATAAAACTGGTAGTAAATAAAATTTAATTACAGTGGAAAAATTTTCAAGAGAGCAGAATAATGTAAAAATGCTGTGTGCTATGAATTTTTTGTAAACTTGTATTAAACCAGACTTGTTAATGTTCACAAAACGCTGAACAATTATTTATTTAAAACAAAGTTTTTTCCCCTCACTTCCTTCAGTTCCTACAGAACCATGCAACCTGACTTGGAATTCATTTACATGCATATAAAATTGCTTATTTTGATGCTTCCACCAGAAAATAAAGATATACAAAGATCACTTATTATGCACATTAAGTTTGTAAATATTCTTATTCTTTTACTATAAATTCAGCTTAATCTTTATATTACAAAGCCAAAAAGTAGAGCTTTCTGGCAAATTTTCTTTTGATCATTTAAAAAAGTGATGTATTTTACCCACAGCCCATAAATGATTTTTCAATCGTCAAGACATATGTTAACTGATAAACTTCACCCATGTGGAAAAGTGCATACTGGGAACACCTGTCATCATATAAGTTTTAATGTTCTGAGAACTTGATGCAGAAGAACATATTTGATTAACCAAAAAAAGACATTTGTAACACTATTTAGTACAGGGAATTTCTTACCTGAAACTCTGTTTCTGTGCTTCAGATCCACCAATCCAGAATGAATGGGAAATCGAATGGGTTTTCCTTTTCACACTTGTCTGTCAAAAAAGAGCAGCCAATCATCTTCAGCTTGGTGTATCTACTTCTTTTCTTGAACGAAATCCCAATATGCACACCTAATGCTGTTAGAAAGACAAGGAAACCTGTACAGCTAGCAGGATTCCAGTAGTCATTAGATCAGACGAAACAACGGATTGGTGGATCTAAGACAAGAAACTAAATTAAAGACAAGAAATTGCATTGTCCCATAACTGAATCAACCAATCCAGAGCAAACAATTTTGTTTTTTTCACCATCCACATGAACTGAAACAAACAACTGACACAGTCCTAATATCTGGGCTGGTACAATAAACAAAGCTAGTATTACATTTGAGACTAAAAATATACACATAACTCTTCAAAACTATCAGTTTGGCAGCAGGGGTGAAATCCAGCAGGTTCTGGAGAACTGGTAGCGGAAATTTTGAGTAGTTCGGAGAACCGGTAGCGGAAATTTTGAGTAGTTCGGAGAACCGGCAAATACCACCTCTGGCTGGCCCCAGAGTGGGGGGGGGGGATGGAGATTTTGCAATATCCTTCCCCCAGGAGTGGGGAGGGAATGGGGATTTTGCAGTATCCTTCCACTGCCACGCCCAAGCCACGCCCACCAAGCCACGGCCACAGAACCGGTAGTAAAAAAAATTGGATTTCACCACTGGTTGGCAGTACAATAGTGGAACTATTATAGCAAATCTGTAGAACATGTCCAGGATTCAAAGAGTTAACTTGAACATAATCATAAAGATTTTCTGAGGGAAGAAACTCTCTGAGTTTCAAAAGAGATCTGCTATAACTGAAAAGGCCAAGGAGGAAAGATGCTGCTTTTTGGACTCATGGAACTAATTCATATCGTTCTGAAATGGTACAAAGAATCCCCATGTGTTATAAAAGAAAGCCTAAAAAAAAGAAAAGTCTTATTTAAATCAAGATTGGACAGTAGAGAGAATTGGAAGCTACTAGTAAAGGTATACATAATTTCAGTAATTAACATAGTTAACATAGTTAATTACTCCAACTTAGTAGGAGTTACTCTGTACACCATAGTTAAGATGGGACTGGGCTCCTAGCTAGTCTC
The DNA here is from genome assembly GCA_003457575.1 of Thermophis baileyi. Lineage (NCBI taxonomy): Eukaryota > Metazoa > Chordata > Lepidosauria > Squamata > Dipsadidae > Thermophis > Thermophis baileyi. The sequence continues at coordinate 4,236,593 of QLTV01000974.1, read as the reverse complement.
CTGATCATCTGGAAAGTTACAAATGGCCATATACAGATGCAGAGATATCATTGGAAGCAGTACAACTATGGTTTTCTTTTTTAACCATTTTGGTATTTTTAAAGGCTGAAATGCCAAATCACCTTTCTGTACTTAACACAATAAAAAAAACACTATCCAAAATTCATCTAATTCTGATTTCAGAATGTTAGAGGGCTATAAATTGCTCACACCTGCTATACATAATCAATAATTTGCTAAATTCTAAAGTTAGCACAGGCACAGTCCTTGCCGTCTGTTGTGACTAAAGCAATTAAGAGAAATGAATGTCATAGCAAAATTTCTCATAATCTTCAACATTTGGCTCTGAGAGACAGAACAGGAAAAAGAATGTGCACACACAAAACATACTTTTCATAGATGGATTTTACTATCATTTAAAATAAATTATAGAACTATGTGGATATTTTGAAAATCTTTCTCCAGTAGGATTTATATGTAGCAGAAAACTAGACTGCCAGATGCTTTCTTCTCATGAAACAGGTCTGTTAGCATTTGTGGAGAGCTTAGCTATTCACAACCAGCCAGTATCTTCATATTATTTTAAAGTAGCATTAACGCACAACATAAAACTAGGATATACAAGGCTACATAAATACTACTAGTGTCCAGCTCAGCCACAGGGCCTGTTCTAAACCAGACTTGCTTTCTTCTCATAGGGAAGCCTATCATTTGTTTTTCAGCAGTCTTGCTCCAGAGCCTGACATTGATTTGGGCTGAGAGGAAGCGATTAGCCCAACATCATCAAGCTGGCCTCCATGCCTAAGGGAGGAGCTAGAACCTCTCTGCTCTTACTCCAGCCCCATAACTACTAAAGCTTGCTGGTTCTCATAGCAACAGTATAGTAAAACATCGATTTAACAGGTCCTCATTCAGCAAACAAAATCTTCAACCAGACATCTATCTGTCTGAAATAATGTATGTCCTTAGTATCCAAAGTAGTCCAGATGATTCATGTTAAATTACATCGTATGTATATACAAGTGATGTAAATTGCTTCAAATGATGTACTTTCAGATGTAATTGACCTTTGGGATTAACAGACAGCTCCGCTCCCTACTAAATGATCCATTAAATCAAGGTTTCACCATGCATGTATTACCTGGGATACTCGAAGTTAGACAATGTGCTACTGTATAACTTTTTTCTTTCCTGCCTACTGAACTTTGCATGAATAAAAAGTAGGCCAAAGTTAAAAAGAAGAATGACAACCTCAATTTGGGGGAGGCGGAACTTTATGGTATTTTTTTAACTTTTAAATTATAAGCTACCCAGATTCATTAGAGGTAAAGGTGGCCTCTAAATTTGATAAACAGTTTCAAAGAAACTGAAGGAACTGAACTGGAGATCTTTTAAGAAGCAAGATAGAGGGAAAAGAAAGAAACAGAACCCAGCACAAAACTTCATTTGACTTTATTTACATTTAGTTAGAAATAAATACTATTAGAACAACAATTCTCATTATTCTTATATAATGGCTTTATTGTTATTTATTGCTAGGTACATTTAACTAGATGAATGTGGTACAGATTATAAATAAGTAAAACAAATAAAGCAGACCCAGGAAACATGCAAAGGTGTAGGATTGTCCTTTCCACTGATAGATGCAGTTATAACATTGGATATTTAATAGTAAAAAAAACCTTAGGAAAATAATACAAATTTTAATAGCTTGCATCAAAATTATCAGGTTTGCATTTGAACCTGATAACTAGAAATTGGCACTTCAAACCTGAATTTACAGTATGTTTGTTCTTGTTGTAAAAGTAGAAGAACCTTAAATATCTGTGATAATTTCAGAATTATCTAATCAGAAATACAATGGAATGAATCACAGGTTAAGAAATTAAAGGTGAAATATTGTTTTTCTTTAATGGTGAAGCGTATAGAAGTTACCAAGCCTTGCTATAATTTGTAGACTATATGTTAATCAGATTTAACAGTGAACGTTCAAGTTTGAAGGGGCAAAATATTTTACAGACCTAGAATATGATCAGTAATGCTGGAAAAAATATTTAGAAATTGTTACCCTAAGTCAGGGGTCCTCAAACTTTTTAAATAGGGGGCCAATTCACGATCCCTCAGACTGTTGGGGGGCTGGGCTGGCTGGCTAGGTCATGTGACTAGGTGGGCGTCGCCAATTTAAGTGTCCATTAAACAATGCACANTCTAGTGGTCCACTTCAGGAAACTCAGTTTTGCAGCAATTCTTCTCAGCCCCAAGGAGCTTGAGAAATCTCTCTCTGTCTCTCTGTCTTCTCTCTCTCTCTCCCTCTGTCTCTCTCTCTCTCTATCTATCTTCTGGAGGCGGGGGAGGTGAAAAACAGATAGTTTTTGCCCGTTTTTTGGCCTCCTGGGGCGTCTGTGCGCCCCGTTTTTCATCTCCCCCACCGCCAGCAGCATTCTGCAGGCCAAAAACAGCCCATTTTTTGGCCAAAAATGGGCCGTTTTCACCCATTTTTTGGCCTCCTGGGGCATCTATGCGCCCCGTTTTTCACCTCCCCCACCCCCAGCAGCATTCTGCAGCCAAAAACAGCCTGGTTTTTGGCCAAAAATGGGCCGTTTTCGTCCATTTTTTGGCCTCCTGGGGCGTCTGTGTGCCCCGTTTTTCACCTCCCCCGCCTCCAGAACGTCTCTGCAGGCCAGAATTGTTGGCCTTACCTTTCAGTTCTTGCCCGCGGGGCTCGCAAAGTTATGTCCTGCACTCGGCCAAAGGGTGGGCGGGCCAGCCTCGTGGTCCTGCGCGGGCCGGATTAATGGCTTCGGAGGGCCGCATGCGGCCCACGGGCCGTAGTTTGAGGACCCATGCCCTAAGTTGACACACCTAGCACACCTGATTTATATTAGGTAAAAAAGAAAAAGTATTAAAATATGCCATGTCAGCTCATTGTAGGCTATAAATATTTGAACATATAAAATATTTAATATGAAAGAAAAATTCAACAAAAAATATTCAAAAACAGTCCATTTATATTCAACATTGCAAAACACTTTTATGGAAATATTTGAAAATATTTTAAGATTTGATAATAGCAAAGGCATTTCCTATCGCTGGACTTTTAAAAGGAAGAATGAAAAAGCTGTAAATCTACCACCAATATACCATACTTAAAATTCTGCATAGATTTTATAAACATACATATATGCATGTGTATGCATGAATTACAATTTTTATTTTAGATAGGATATCCATCTAAATTGTCAAATTGAATAATATATCCCCAATGATATATTAATTATATGAATCTAGATGTATATACAAATGAAAATTTCAGAAACAATACTGCAGAAGAATATTTTCTATCTTATATTAGATAGTATTTGAGTAAGTAATTCTGAAAAAGTATTCCACTTGTAAGTAAATCTCACTGATTTCATGGAAATATTTATCAAGGTAAACATATTTAAATCTGTAGGCTAAGATGATGCTTGGGTTTCCTTCTCCTACATATCACTACCAAAATCCCATGGGCTATATTAATGTAATAAAACAGTACCGTATTTATAATTTGCTAAGGGACACACAGCTAAACCTGTTCACTTTTAGGATCATGTAACATGAAAAATTACAAATATCCCCAATTTCTGTGCCAGAAGGGGCGTTGGTCTTACCTGATACGCTCCTTCTCAGTGTGCTGAGAGAGAATCCAAGGAATGGGTTAACCAATCTTCTGCCGCTCGGAGACTGAGTCAATCAATCCTTTGGTCACGCTTCCTTTGCCTGCGTATGCCCAGTTTTGATGAAGGCGTCGTGATTGACTTGACATATTTTCAGTGCTGAATCTGGCCACTCCTGGACTTTGAACCAGACGGTCACCAGGGTGGGGTTGGATTCTCTCTCAGCACACCAAGAAGGAGCATATCAGGTAAGACCAACGCCCCTTCTCCATTGTGCTGAGCAGAGAATCCAAGGAATGGGACATACCAAAGCCAGCTGTCCTAAGGGTGGGTAGCAGTCTGGTCCCGAGTCCCCAAGGCTATATGCACCTTTCTGGAGCACCCGCCTGCCAAAGGCTGCTTCAGCTGAAGCGAAGGCGTCCAGTTTGTAGTGTCTTATGAATGGGAATGGGGAAGACCATGTCGCTGCCCTACAGATGTCCTCGATAGAGGCCTGTGTTGCCCACGCAGCCATCGTGGGCACGCTTCTGGTGGAATGGGCTGTCACTCGCCTAGGCACTGGGAGAGCCTGAAGCTCGTAGGCTTTGGTAATGCATGCTCATATCCACCGGCCTATGGTCGATGGTGTAACCTTGTTGCCAGCGTAGAGGGCTGGAAAGATATCCACAGGGATTCTGTCTTTCTAAGAGAGGCTGTCCTCTTGATGTAGGTGCGGAGGGCCCTCCTAACGTCCAAGGTGTGCCATTTCTTCTCCAGGGAGTGGGTCGGTCCTGGACAGAAGTCTGGCAATATTATTTCCTGTGCCCTGTGGAACAAGGAATTCACCTTGGGAAGGAATGAGGGGTGCAAGCGCAGAATCACCCTGTTTGGATGAAATATGCAAAGGTCCTCCCTTATAGAGAGGGCCGCCAGTTCCGATATTCGTCTGGCTGAGGTGATGGCCACGAGGAAGGTCACCTTGAAGGTGAGGAAGCATAAGCTGGCTGATCATAACGGCTCGAAAGGCGCCGAGGTGAGCACTTGCAGTACTTTCGGCAGGTCCCATGTGGGATACCTGTGTACCATGGGAGGCTTTAGGTTAGTCATGCCTCTAATGAAACTGCGCACAATTGGGTGTTGAGCGAGGGACTCCAGATCCCCACAGGATAACACCGAAGCCAGAGCTGCTACTTGCCTGCATATGGTATTAGGCGACAGGCCCTTGTCTAGTCCTTCCTGAAGGAATTCCAGAATCTGGGCCACTGCAACAGAGGTAGGATCAATGTGAGCCTTGGAGCACCAGTCACAAAAGGCCCTCCAAATTGAGTCGTAAATTCTGTTAGTTGAAGGCCTCCTAGAGGCCTGAATCGTCTGTATGACTTTGTTGGAGAAATTGCCCTGCCTCAGAATTCTCCGCTCAAATGCCAAATGGTCAGTTGGAGCCATTGTGGTTCTGGATGAACTAAGGCCACCTGACTGAGGGAGATTCTGTCCTGAGGGATCCTCCAGGGCCTGGATACCAACAGGCTGACCAGATCTGCGTACCACAGACGTCTGGGCCAGTGGGGAGCCAGGAGCAGGATCTCTGCTCTCTCCGCCAGCACCTTCCTGATTACCCCTGGAATGAGGGGGAGAGGAGGAAAGGCATATAGTAGTCCTCAGGGCCACGGACTGCGGAGTGCATTGATCCCTTCCACCCCCAGTGCTGCAAACCTGGTGTAAAACCTGGGCAGCTGGTGTTTGATGGGGAGGCAAACAGGTCCAGGATCGGAGAACTGAATCTTTCTGACAGGCTCCCTGAATAGGTCTGGGTGAAGTCGCCACTCTGAGTGGTCGACCGTGGTTCTGCTGAGCCAGTCCGCCTGTACATTCTCTGTTCCCGAGATGTGTTCCGCTCTGATGGAGAGAAGATGTTTCTCTGCCCAGAGGCCCACTTGCATGAGAGATCTGGAGTGGGTGCCCCCTTGGCGGTTGATATGCACCTTGGTGGCCACATTGTCTGTCAGGATGAGCACATGGTGTCCAGAGATCGTGTCCTGGAACCGACTGAGGGCCAAGTGGGCTTTTAGCTCCAGCCAGCTGATGTTGTTTCTCAGGTCTGCCTGGGACCACTGCCCTTGTGCCATCTGGGATTGGAGGTGGGCACCCCAGCCAAAGAGGCTGGCATCTGTGGTGATGCTATTGCGGCTGGGTTCCTTGAAAACACATCCCTTGGTTATGGCCTGGGACATCCACCACTGGAAGGATTGAAGTACCTTTGGTGGGACCTGAACCCTGGTATTTGAGTTGCTCCTGCCAGACCTTTGGTAGGGCAGAAGGAACCACTGTAAGGTTCTGGTGTGCAGGTGCACCCAAGGAACGATTGCTATGCAGGATACCATTTTGCCCAGGAGCTGCGAAAGGAGGGCCAGGGACACTGTTCGGTCCACGCAGATCCGACTCGCCAAGTTCTTTATACTGACCTGACGCTCCCGAGATAGGGAGACATCACACCACCTGGTGTCTATGACTGCTCCCAGGTGTAGCAATTTGTTGGAGGGAGCCAGGTGACTCTTGTCGAAATTGACAGAGAATCTGTGATTCTGAAGAATCCGGATTGTGACTCTCAGGTCCTCTGTTGCCCGGAGGTGAGAGGAGGACTGTATCAATATGTCATCCAGGTAGCATTGGACGCGCACTGGGATCGCCGAGATGTGCCAACAGTGCCGCCAGCAATTTGGTGAAGGTCCTGGGTGCTGAGGATAGGCCGAATGGTAGGGCCTTGTACTGATAATGTCAACCGGCGTAGTGAAACCGCAGGAACCGCTGGTGGGATAGCAGGATAGGTACGTGGAGGTATGCCTCCGTCAGGTCTATGGATGTTAGGAAGTCACCCTCTCGAACGCTCCCCAAAATTGACTGTAGAGACTGCATCTTGAATCTGCGGTAAATTAGATGTCTGTTCAGTCTTTTCAGGTCCAGAATTGCTCTCCACCCCCCTGAGGTCTTTGGGACTACAAACAGGATGGAGTAAAACCCCTGCCCCTGTTGGTTCTTTGGAACCGGTTGAATGGCTTGGATGTCCAGCAGGTGTTGGACTGCTGTGTCCATGAGGTTTCTTTTTGTCTTGTCCCTTGATATGGGGCGTCAGGGTTGGGTTCTGACTTACCCCCCCCGCTGGTTCGCTTCCTCCCGCGCCGTGTGGGCATGCGCATGTTGCGCGCTGCGCAGCCACAAGTGCAGTGCTGAAAATCCAGCTTCTGTGCATGCACAGAAGCAAAAAACAGCTTCTGCACGTGCGCAGAAGCGAAAAACAAGATGGCACCCCCTATGGCGCCGCCGAGAGAGCCGGTTCAGGGGCGTGTACAGCCGTCCATCGCTGCCAGTTCGGCGAGCGGGGAGAAATTCCCGCTACCGGTTCTAAAGAACCGGTCCGAACCGGCAGGAACCCACCTCTGGGCAACGTATGAAAAAACTTGGGGGTGTGGAGAGAAATTCAAGGGGGAGACCTAGTCTCACCGTATTCAGGACCCAGGTATCCATCGTGGTTGCCTCCCACTGATTGGTGAATAGGCTTAAGCGCCCGCCAATGGGAGGGTTGGGTCTGCCGTCACTTGGAACGGCAGAAGGGATGACTGCCTGTGCCACGAAATGGTCGCTTGCCTTGGAAGTGTTGTCTATTTCTGTCCCTGAACCCGGATCTGTCCGGTTGTCGGTCTTGTCTGTGGCCGTATGCCCTCTAGGGTTGAGGAGTGGCAAACCCCATGTCTGTTGACCGAAAGGAAGGCCTACGGAAATAGGGTGAGGTGCAGCGGTCAGCCCGTCTGTATAGGGAGGGCAGGACCTTTCTCCTGTCCTTAGTCTCCACTAGAATGGGCTCTAAGGCCTCTCCAAACAGCTTGCCAACCTTGAAGGGAGCAGAGGCTAGTTTCCACTTATACTTCATGTCCGCCTGCCAGTGACGAAGCCACAGTAGGCGACGGGCCACCACCAAAGAGGCAATGGCCCTGGAATCAAACTTGGCGGCATTCAAGGTGGCATCCGCCGAGAACTCCGTAGCCGCTATCAGTTTGTTCATGTCCTGGTGGGAGCGGAGGTCAGCAGGTGGAACCCTCGCTTGTATCTGGCGGGGCCAGAGCAATGAGGCCCTGTTGAAGAATGAGGCGGCTGTAGCTGCTTTGACTGCCCAGGCAACCGCCTGATGCACCTTGCGGAGGATCAGATCCACCTTCTTATCCTCTGTCTTCAGAGCATCCTCTGGGTCGTTAGACAGGATGGTGGAGGATGTTAGGGCTGCCACTGGGCCATCTATGGTTGGTGGCTGCAGTGTCTCGGAGAAATCTGGAGCCACATTATAAAATCTTTTGTCACTCCTGCTTGGGGGAGGGTATACCCCTGGTTGGATCCATTGTCTTTGGATCACGTCCAGGAAAAGTTTAGGTGAAGGAATTTCCTCACTCTCCGTGGTTGGCTCTGAAAAGAGCAACTCACTCGGGTCCACTAGGCCTGACTCCGTTGTAGCTGGGTCATCTCCTAGGTGCGCTGCGGCTTTGGCCTTAAATAATAAAGATTTAAAGAGCGCTGGGCAAAAGAGCCCAGCGAAGGCCGGAGGGTCTGGAGCCATCCCCTCATCTTTAGAGAGCTCCATCTCTTTTTGGTCCTCATCTCCGAGAGTGATACCCCACTCTGCATGGAGGAAGGGGATGATTGAGAATCTTGGAAAGTCATCAAATCCCTTTGATGCTGGGATGCCATATATTGGTCTTGATGTAGGGGAGTTTCAGGTGCCACAGGAGCAGCCTGACGTCCCTGTTGTAGGCCTGCAGCAATGCCCTGAGCTATGCCTCTGAAATCATGATCTTCATCTGGTCAACAATTTCAGGCCCTTTACTCTCCCCTGGGCGAAGTCCCGCCGCCGTGGGTGTAAAGGTGGCCTCTAGTGTAGCTTTCATCCTCTTTGGAGGTGGATCTTCTAAGACCTCATTGCCATCTGATGAAAGGAATGGCTGAGGAAATTGTTCTCTAGCACCATCTAGCGCTCCGACCTGAAAGCAAGGTGGAATCTGTTGCTTTATCTCGATTGGTCAGCTTAACTGCTGGGCTGGTAAAGCGTGAGAAATTTCAACTCTTTCTTCTCTAGGGGGACTTCCCCCCTCCTTCGCTCTGCTTCCCTCACAGCCTTGGCAATTCTTTTGTCAACTGCCTTCTGGTGCCTCCGGGCGTCTTTCTCCTCTGCTTTTGAAGCTCTTTGGGAGGAAAGGGCTTTAGCTTTTAATCTGGCCTCTGCTCCTTTAGTGGCCGACTTCGGCCCTGCGGAGCTTTTCAGATGGCTCTGGTTTAGGACCGGCAATCCCTGGTCCTCCTCGCTCATCCCTGGCATTCCCGGACTCATGGGATCCACCATTTTAGTTTCCTGTTCCTCCGGACAAGGCAGGCTTGTTCCTATGCGGAACCTTTCTGCTGCGGCTTTTTCCATCTAGCCGCTTTGGAGTATGCCCCAGGATTTAACCGGGCAGTGACTCCAGCCGATGCCTGTGGGGCCTGTGTAGGGCCTTCGGCTCTGTCCTGGAGTCGGAACAACGGCGGCTATGCCAGACAGACTGGGGGAGCCAGCCGGGACATAAAAGGCTGTGCCGGACAGATCGGGGGAGCCTATCGTGGCGAAGGTGGCTTTGCCGGGCAGACTGGGGAGCCAGCCACTAAACGGGGCGAGTCGGCTTCTCCAGCCTCGAACAACGGAGGCTATGCCAGGCAGACCGGGGGAGCCATCCGATCAGAAGGGGTGAGGCGGCTATGCCAGACAGACTGGGGGAGCCAGCCTAGCCATTCAGTGTCTTGCAAAGGCTTACGCGGAGCCGGGACCTTACTGTAAAGTTTCCAGAATCCAAGGAATAACTCTTTTTTGTTCTAAGAGCACTCTTCTGCACGTCTCCTCTGAGCAAAGACTGAGTCAAAACTGGGCATGCGCAGGCAAAGGAGGCGTGACCAAAGGATTGATTGACTCAGTCTCCAAGCGGCCGAAGAGTGGAGTTAACCCATTCCTTGGATTCTCTGCTCAGCACAATGAAGAAAAGAGGCATTGTTTCATAATTAATATCTGTAATTTACCTATACAAAATGAGTACATATGAATATGAATAAAATGAGGTTTTTAAATAGCTGACAAATTGAATAGGAACCTGAGTGAAAAGAATTACACTCTAAGGTATGCTCCAGAAACTGCAGATAAAAATCCTTCATACTAGAACATTAATATCATTCCAGCATATTACTTAACCTGAGAATTTTTGCCCCTGCCCACTATATTGAAAATTATTATAAAATTCAAAGGAAAAAGCTATAGAACACACTTAGCAGAAAATATATATTTCTTCATACTGCATTTTTCCATTGCACATTACTGCACATGAGTCTACTTTCAAAACTATTAGGTAAAGAAAAATGTTTGTGTATACAATTATAATTTAAAATACTGTATGTAGCTTCTGAAAGGGTCCAAAAAAGATATGAACTCATTTGCTATCTCATGAATAAATATATTAACATCTTACTTTTCTCTTTCAGATGTGTAGGTCATAATTAAAACATCTATATTTATGTTTTGTACTGCCCCCATTTGATTAGAACCGCGTTCTAGAACATAGAATAAATTAGGCTTTTTGGCATGAGTGTCAAAGACAGCAGTACCCTGCATCCCAAGAAATAAAGAAATCTAGATAAAGATAAAGGCAATTGATTGGTCTGAAATCTAGCCTTCCTTTGGGTTTGGGGTTATGCTACTGTAATTGACAAAACAGATTTCTCATAAATGTCAGATTTATGCATAGGACTTATACAGGGATGAAAACATTCAAATTATAATCCTTGGATGGTTAGTTGGTTTGGTGGTGGAACATTGCATGTTACTGTTTACTTAATTTGTGCAATGCAAGAGAATTTAATAGAAGTGGCTAATGTCAAATAAACATTTGACTGAATTTTGGAAGGGGTTATTTCCAAAGCTATTATTCCTTGTTTTATTTTTATAGATGAGATGTTTAGGAAATTAATAAGATTTTGTACACCATACAAAAAAAAGTTATACTGTAAATATTGATTCATTCTATTAACATTCTTGGCAAAATGGAAGGTTCAGGATTTTAAAATCATGAACCCTTGAAGTTAAAATTGATATGTGTTCAATGTATATTTTATATTTATTTAACTATAATTATAAAACTTAGTAGTATTTCTATACAGTTAGAGAGCCTTCAAGAGGAGATACAAACAGAAAGAAAATGAAAAATAAATATTATTATAAACAACTGCAAGAACAGAAAAGTGAAAACTGGTACTTTATTGATTAACAAAAAATAAACATAATATAGCTAAATATAATTCAAAATTCAGAATCTAGAAATCTATCTAATTTCTAGGTTCAGAAAGTAGAAAATAATGTAACATTTAGAAACACTTATCCAACTTTTGGAGAAAGTCAGATGCACTAACTGCTCTCTAGAAGTTCTAAGTCATTTCATATCAGTATCAAAGCTAAAAAATTGTGTGTACACAAACATTTATACATATATTATATTTACAACTTATGTATTCCCTCAAAGCTCAAGACCTAAATACAAATGTCTTCCCCAATTATATCTCCATTACATGCATGCCAAGATTGATTGGGTCAAAGTCACACAACCAATGAGTTTGCTTGAGTGGGAACTGAAACCTGGATCTTTTTCCTTCAAAATATTTTTGTAAGTAATCAAGTATAAAATGCTTTATATTTTGATAATAGTTTGAGAGATTATGCTAATTATCCAATTATACAGGCATATATACATACATAGATCCACAAGGAGGGTGGGTTTGGATTTTGATGTATAAAAATAAGAACATTAAATTCAATCCATTCAAGATCCTGACTCAATGAAAAGATACTTAATTAACTCATTAATTAGTGTCTCTATAAATTTATCAATTTGTAAGTCAACTCTGTATATTTCAGAATTTCTGTCTCACTTTCTTTGTCTTGGCACTGTAACAGACATTCAGTGCTAGAAAGCAAGCATTCCTATGAGGTAGAGATTATCAGAAAAGAGATTGGTATGTCATAACCAGTTGGGATCTTTCCTCTACAGCACCACTTCAATCAGAAATTAATGGATGATCCCAGAAATTCCCTGTAATGATACCAGGAGCCTTTTGAACAAACTTCTATGTGTCGTAAGAAGGAATCCCAGATAGGAACAGGGTGTGACTCATTTGCCCTAAAAGATATTTGGTAAGATTGACTTCATTCCTGTTGGTGTCTGTCACCATTTCAAACGGAACTCAAAAAGTTAATGAGATTTTATCAGACAAGAACTATGCAAGACAGTTTGTAAAATTCAGGGGGGAGGGGAGGAGGGGGGCTAGTCAATACTGGAATAGGATGTGGTAAAAAATATCTGGGAAATTTTTTTTTTAATTAAAGAGATATCTAACTAATCACACAAATTTAATGTGATCCTACTCTCCATTGGGTAAATTCCTGTAATTGTTTTAAAGAGGCAATTAAATCTTCATGGATGAATGCACTGTATCTTCACATTTTCTGTATTTAGTTTGGCCAACAGCTTGGCCATCATTCTCAGTCAACAAATATATGGGTAAAAATGGCAGCTATATTTAAACGTTTTCTTGCGTCTCCCACTTTTTTCAGCAGTAGTTCATGTTTTCTATGCTCGAAAAGCCTTTTTAAGGTTTTTCCTTTATTCTCCTTGTAAAGCATGTTTAACCAAAACAAAACAAACACAATTCAATGTTATATATATACTTTTTAAAAAGCCATTACTTCAACTGAAGAACAAATATATGAAGAACAAACAGACATAGAGCAATAATCTATGTCTGATTTTGGTCTATGAAAGTAGACCAGCTTTTTCCACAGCTAGCTAAATTGTAGGATGCAAATACAGTGAAACAAGGGCAATAGTTATCTCCATTTTAACAGTCAGACAATCAGCAATGGTAAATTATGTTACCTAACATCTTCTGCTAGTTCATTATTCTTCTCTGACTACAACTTTACACAAAGTAAAGCCTGGTGCTTTAAAAGGTAACAGAATATTCAATTATAAAACATAGTGTTTCATACTTATATAGATTTATGCCGACATCATACTAACAATTTTTTTCACAAGCTATTTTTCATATATACAGAGCCTTCAACCGATATAAACTAATGTCCCGAGCTAAATAACAAATCTACTAAGGACTTGGGATAAAGACAAGACTGTAAAACTCTTCGCAGTCAAAAAGAAATACAAACTAGGTATCAAAGCATTATCTGTAAGTATTTTTTTCACTGTGAAAACTGGGCTCTTAAAAATTTCCCCAAAAATATTGAAATAAATCTCACGAAAATGAAGATGTAAGAATTCACAAGAGGTCTTTCCAAAAATTAGCATTTATATTTGTTTACCAAATACATAGATAGCATAAAATAATTTGAACCAAAAACCAGAAAAAGCATCAATAGTTTTTATAGTCTATACCGGGGTCCCCAACCCCCAGGCCATAGACCGCTACTGGGCTGCAGCCTGTTGGGAACCGGGCTGCCAAAGAGGCAGGTGAGCACACAAAGCTTCATTTGCACATGTGCGGGATTTAAGTTGCACGCAAAACCATTTCCCCCTGCTGCTGAAAACCGCCACCACTGCCAGTCCGCAGAACCAAAAAGGTTGGGGACTCTGGTCTATACTACCCACATACTTATTTTAAACTTTCAGTTCTATTTTGTAAGGCTAAATTTATACAATCTTTTTTACTTCTCAGTGGGCTACAGATCTTTTCCTCTCATGTCATAAACCACTTCTGGGAAATCCCCCAAAATGGGAATAACATTCATAACACTTTTAGTATCATATGAATACGAGCATAGGCCTTTATCCAAGCTGTGAACCCCAATTGTTTTGCAACTGAAATCCACAGAGCAGAAAGGAGTGTTGCATTTTATGAGAGCTATTTCTCATCTTTCAGAATTGTGTATTATAACTTAGCTCCCAAGGGGAAGGGGAGGAGGGGAAATTGAATAAAACTAGTCTCTGCAATATAGATGACTGAAAAGGAGAAGGGAAGAAATCTGTTTATATTAATGACTGGTGCAGTAGTTCAGCGCCTGGCGTGTCCCTCCCAATGACCCGATCACAGTCTTTTGGAAGATCCAGCAACTTTCTTCAAAACTGCTTTCTAGCAACTTTCCCAGGACTTCTATTAGTAACAGGCATTAGCTGGATTAACATAGTCATAGAATCACAGGGCTGAAAGGGACCTTGGAGGCCTTCTAATCCAACCCCCTGCTCAAGGCAGGAATCCTAATACCATCCCAGACAAATGATTATCCAATCTTTTCTTGAAAACCTCCAACAATAGAGCACCACAACTCCAGGAGGCAAGCTGTTCCATTGATTAATTGTTCTTATTGTCAAAAAAATCTCTCCTTATTTCCAGGTTGAATCACCCTCTGACCAGCTTATCTATTACTGATAAGGCAGTTTGATTAAATGCAGTTTATGAATACACTAGGGTCTCACACCATGCTCAATGAAACTAAATCAAGCTATATAATTGTGTGAAAAAGTCCAATATATTTATGGATACTAAAAGCATATTCTTTACTACAGACTTGTAAGTGCTGCATGAATATGCCATCAGTTTATAAATCCTAAAATATGGTTGTTATTTGATTCATGAAACTCATACTGACCAACAAACAATAAGGGAGGAAGAAACACAAAAATAACACAAAAGAATAAGTTGAAGTACAATGAATAGCATTTTTGGAGAGTTCACGTTTGATAGTTCAAATAACTCACAAGTAATGTCATTATCTAGCAATACACATTGGCTTCAAACAATCATTCAACATTTTTTACTTAAGCTATATTAAAAACGTACATTTAATTTCCACCTGAAAATACATTGAAAATTTTAACAGTAGAAAAACACCTTCAATATTTGCTATAGCAATATCACCCTTTTCCATTTAATCTGTGGCCATTTTATCTACTATGGCCTCCCCAACAATATAGAGTTCAGCCATTTCAGTAACATTATGCCAATGATAGCAAACAGCTGTGCTGAACAAATTTATTATATGCAGATTAAAACAAGTATATTGTAATTAATTATATTTTATGTGCCCTTTAACCCACAAGATTGTTTTTGACTTAGTGACATTTGAAAACTTCAACAGAAAGGAAAATAAAGTTACAAAGTATAATATAATTGTTTTAAAATTATAAATAGGATCTAGCCATATTAAAACTGGAAAACTATCAAATGTATAATATTCAGTCTTTGCCCCATTGATTGCTCCAGTGCAATCATATGGATTATCATCCTCTACTGAAACAAACTGAAAATGCCATCATACAATACTGCCACCTATTAATCACTGCATTTTTGGCTTCCATTACTATAATTCATGGATTAGGGGGAAATACTGTTTAAAAAAACCCAAAAACCAGGATGATTGCAAAGAAAATGTCAGGAAGAAAATGCTGCGTGATAAAGATTTTTTTAAAAACATTTAAATTGTTCTGTTCTAAAAGTGCCATTTAAAGTCTGTCTGAAGGAAAAGTATCGCAGGCATTTTGTTTTATCTATTCAACACTTTAATAAAAAATAACTGGGAACTATCACTAATGTTTGGATATGCAAATAAGATTAATCAGGGATATTTTGAACTCTGGAAGGCTAGATACGTCTTGTTCATAGAACAGGCATTCCTTTTTCAGATCATGATACATCCACAGATGCACCCACGACAGATGCAATACTCCTTATGAAGAGGTCCAAATTTCAGACAATTTGCGGGTTAATCTAAAGCATTCCCAAAGAGTTAAAATGATTTTAAAAAACACTACTAAATCTCAGGTAAAGAAAATTTCAGCTCGCAATCGACGCTCCGAATTTTAAACTGAATTAAATCGAAAGGCAAGAGGGTTCCTGGTACATATCCCAATACCCGAAAAGGGAACTTCTAAAAGAGTGGAGACACATTTGGTGAAAGAAATCGCTGGAAATTAATGAAAATTCCATCCTGAAGCAGAGCAATTGGGGGGGGGGGGCAAGCCTGCAGGGCACTCAGCAGGACCAAGGCCCCAAATCTCTGCTTTTACCCACATCTAGTAACGGGCATAAAGGAGGGGAAGGGGGGGGGAGGCAATCCGATAGCTCCAAATGCAGTCAATGCTCGGTGACCCTGATTGGGCTCTCAGCATTTGCAGCGAAGGATTTCAGCCCCTCCCCCAGGGCACCCCCCCGCCAAACTCTTTTTGAGGAAGTGGGCGCCTTATCACGTGGTAACTCCTCCCGCTCAAGGCATCTCTACGGGAAATGTCACCTTCAGTCCGCAGAGCGGGAAGATGGAGGAGGAGGGAGGGAGGGGGGGAGAGCGACGCCCAGCCCACGGCACCTACAGGGGTCAGACACCTGCACCGCTTTGTCTCGGTCGTTTAGGATGTGAATAGGCTAACCGGAGATGAATGGGAGAAGGAAGCCAGCGAGGCCGGACCTTCCTCTCAGTCTCTGGGGCCCGAGGAACAGGAAACGACCGGAAGAAAGAGAGAGAGAAAGAGAGAGAGAGAGAGAGAAAAGGGGAGCCGGATCCAGCGCGGCTCCTTTATATTGTATGAGGGAAGGAGGCTCTTGTCC
>QLTV01000974.1:4197309-4220258 GCA_003457575.1 Thermophis baileyi | reverse complement strand
GGATGGGGAGAGGGGGAGAAGTGCGCCTCAGCGCGAGACCCGCCCCCTCCCAGCTATGGAAGAGGGAGATGGGAAAGGCCCCTCTGTCGAAATCGAGGCCTACAAAGACCATCTCCCACCGCGCCGGCGCCTCCCCTTCCTTTCTCTCCCCTCCCCCCTCCTCCTCCTGCCGCCGCCGCCGCCGTTGTGGCGTCTCCCCCGACCCCCCTCAGCGAAGGCCGCCCTGAGGGAAGAATAGGAGATAGAGAGAGGATCCGCACCGGCTCTCCTGCGAGCCCCGCTCACTCACCATCAACTCGATGGTCTTATCCTCGATCACTGACTCCGGCTCCATCGCTCGCGGCAGCAGCGGCGGCGGCGGCGGTTGTGGCGAAAACGGCTCCTCCTCGGCAAGGGGGAGAGAAAACCCCGTAATCGACCCCCTCGGTTCGGAGAGGAGGCGGAAAAGGAGGAGAGCCGTCGCCGGCTCCGACAGATCGACCGACTGACCCGCCGTCGTCGTCGTCGTCGCCGCCACAGCCACCACCAACGCCGCCTCCTCCTCCTGTTCCTCGGCCGCGCGCCCGGAAGAGGAAGTGAGGTAGCCAGGCGACGCGGTTGCAACAGCAGCGGCAAACGCCGCGGCCCTGGTCGGCTTCGGGAATGCGACAACCCGCCGCCGCCGCCGCCGCCGCCGCCAGGGAACGAAGAACCACCGCACCCGACATGCTTTGCGGCCACCGGCGCGAAAAAGACTACAAAGGCCGACATGCAGGGGGTGAAAGAAGCCCCCCCCCCAAAAAAAACACCTGTTCTTGGATGGAGCGGCCTAAGAAAACTCCGTTTCCCAGCATGCATAGGTCTGCCTCCCTTCCCCCTCCCTCCCTCCGTGGGGGGGTTGTCGGTGGTGGTGGGGGGGGGGGAAGTTCGTAACTTGCTGGAAGAATAAAGCATCTTCGCACTTCCTTCGAGGGCTCCGCGGGTCCACCCTTTCCTCCCTGGAGGCCTTTCCCGGAATTGGCGGCGAGAGATGACTAGGCCGCGGCAGCTGCCACATGCTGAGTCACTCCTCGGGCTCCGTCTCGCCTCATAAGGCCTCAGCCGAAGTGCCAGCCCGACGGGGCCTGGCGGGTTTCGGGCCGCTGATTCCGGGTGTTGGTGGTGGTGGTAGTGGAAATACCTGCTGTGAGGGAGGTCTCCTCCGCATCCAAGCCGTCGGTGGAGTTAGCACCGCTCTGGCTGGTTCGCTTTGGAGCGGTCAGTCATCGGGATCGCGAGAAGGCAGCTCCAGTTTCAGAGATTGTAACGGCCGCGCTATATAAAGATGGCCCGGTTTATAAGTCTTTGGAGATGGAGGTGCTTGCATGAAGTTCCTATGAGGATCGCTGATGGTTTTTTTTTTTTATAGAAGGCTACCTAAACGTGAAATATTGCTATTATTTTTTAAACGACAGACGGCTAATGCACAACTTAAAGAAAGTAAATAATAATGCCTACATTTATTTAAGTACGCTTTAAATTTAATGCTGTGTATACCATTACATAATTCAGAAAACGAGTTTTCTTCTGGCATTTGATAATATGCAAAAATCAAATGCTTAACGTTCTTAGTGAATCAAATCGTATCCAGTATTAACTATAACTGTTTCTGATATCTTTCTCTCTCTCCTTTTGGTGTTGCTTTCACTTTTGACTTGTAATCTGGGAATTGGAGAATTGTGCTTTAGAAAGGGCTTTTTGAGAAGTATTGAAAAACTATTTTAAATGTCCTCAAATTCCATCTAAAGTGATTGTTCAGAATATGTTGAATCAGATCAGCTGATCCCACCACAAGCATGTTTAAAAACATCATAAACAACAAAGTTGTCTTGGTTCCAGTTGGCTAAAGAAAATGGTGTGATCATTTCCATGTAACAAAGAGTTGTTTGATAGATGGAATTGCTGGAAAACCACACTTAAAAGGGCTTCTCAAAGTGTAAATACAAAGAAGTGCTTCTGGAAATTTTGCATTTGTGTGCCCAGTCTAAGACAAGCTTTATAAAAATTCATATTCATATGCTTACTGTATAAGAATATAATCAGTATGAGTCACCTATTAGAAGAATTTTCACACCTATAGCATCTTCTCTGGAAATGTCTACATTTCTTCTGAGCAGATATGGTTACATGGGGGAAGCTGCAGAAAAGTGTGAGGGACAGGTCTAGTTGAAGGCAACCCATAATGACTCCTGAAAGTATCTGTCTATTACTGAACTGGGATATCGACTCAACTTTCAAAAGTGTTTTCTTGCAGTATAGTAGCATTGTTGAGTATTTGTGCATCAAACATTGATAACAGGCAATTTATGATCCTGTATGGCTGTATTTGGATTTAATCATTTTTGGGCTCTTGTTTTTCTGTTTTATGAATATTGTATTCATAAACCATTAACTCTCAACTCGCTTCATTTTTCCAAACTGTATATTTTAAAATGGCTGCTGCTTATTGTTTGTGTGGACTGATGACAATTGGAAGGGCAAGTTTCATTTTCTTTGAAGGTAGAGTTGCATCTCTGAATAAACAAAACAGTTCTACCTTCAGTTTCAAAAGAATGTAGGTAGTCCTTGACTTACGACCACAATTGAGCCCAAAATTTATGTTGTTAAATGAGACATTTGTTAAGTGAGTTTTGTCCCACTTTACCTTTCTTGCCACAGTTAAGTGAATCACTGCAGTTGGTAAGTTAGTAACCCGATTGTTAAGTGAATCTGGCTTCCCCATTGACTTTGTTTGTCAGAAGGCCAAGCATTTGAATTTTGATAACATGATCATGGAGATGTTGCAAATGTCATAACTCTGAAAAAGGGTCATAAGTCACATTTTTTCAGTGCCGTTGTAATTTTGAACGGTCACTAAACGAACTGTGTAAGTCGAGGATTACCTGTAGTTTGAGAAAAAAACACATAGAAATAAATATTTTAAAAGGAGAAATAATAAAGATGTTATAAAAGTCTAAATGCTTGAAATATCACTTTGGAAATGTAAAATGCTAGATATGGTCTTTAAGAGATTCTTGCAATCATTAAAAATTGGCAACCTATTTTTAAACTCAACATTAAATAAAAACAATTATTGTTAATAAATGTTGTTTAGCATCTACAGTCATTCTTTGCTGAATTAAACTCCTGAGGATGTCTAATGACATAGTTTGAATTAGTGATCTGCCTACCATTTGCCAATTTAAAATGTGAAATTAATGTTCATGTTTTAAAAACATACCAAAACATACCCTGCCCTGCGGGAATTCTAGAAGTACTTCTGTGTAAAATTAACCATCATCTGTAGAGAATTGATTGTCATGTACCTATGATTGCCTATACCTGAAAGTAACCATGTCTAAGCAGCACTAGATCAGTGGAATCTATCCAGGATTGGGGGAGGTTATGGGGAAGGGCTTGCTGAAAAAAAAATGGTCTGAATGATTTAAGACATTAGAGATTGGATTATTTTGGGATTCCCACTATCTGGAATTACTTTAAAGATATGTCTCCAATTGTTCATCTCAATCTTTTACTTTATTTCTTTATAAAGGATGTACATAACCCTTGGCTTATTAATTTTTTAATTGTTCTTATTAGGCTGAAATATCAGTGTCTGAGAAAATCTGGATCTTGTTTAACATGTTTCTTTTTTCATTCTTTGATCAAAGCTAGTAGGGCTTATTCTCGTCATTAATGAATATCATCAGTGTTAGGACAAAATATAATTTAAATTGATTACATTTAAAGCATTTGCTTTCTCTTAGTTTTGGGCCAGCATTCCTGTTTTCTTAAAAATCTTGCTACTTTGTTAAACGTTCTTTGTCTAGTCTCTTATTATAGTAAGATTCCTAGGAGTTTTGTAATATGGATCTTTGACTTTTACTCCAGTGTAATGCATGAGAAATATGGAAGATCTGAGTTTCCATAGTCAGATTTTCAGGGTGTTAATGTTCAGCCCTTGGGAAATTAGTATCTAAACGTTATGCTCCCCATGGTTCATATTTTTAGTTTGGAGGAAAAATCATATTACATTGGAAAATGGCATTTTTAATATAAATCTTAAAATGTGGGTTAATACTTCCAAAATACATTCATCATATTGCTGTTTTTCTGTTGAACAATAAGTATTCTGAAAATTTTCTCAATGATCTCTGGATAATTATATCTTAAATAACTACTTATAATCACAGTTTAAATTCACTTAAAATAGGCAGTCACCTTGTTTTTTTAGTGGTAATATCCACGAGTAAACTAGATTCCAAAAGTAAACCATGGACTATGAGCATATGGGCTACGGCATAATACCGTACTTCCTTTTGTCTACCCCATGGTACTCAACCTGTGGTCCGCGGACACCGGGAGGGTGGGCATGTCATCACAGGTGGTCCGCGAAGGCTTGAAGAAATGTTATGATTTAAATCTTAAGTCTTGGGTCCATGGCCAGTGACCACAAAAGGTATTTAAAGGGAGTCTGTGGTGAAGAAAAGGTTGAGAACCACTGATCTATCCTATGTCTAGGTGTTAGGAAATGGTACGGTCACTCTGAGTGATTTCTATTGTTTCACTATAGAAAAGCTGCACTTACGGCTTTTCTTGCCCTGGTGTGTTATAAGCAGTGGTACAGGCTGCCACTTTTATTTATTTATTTATATAATATGAATATGATATGAACATATTTATATTTATAGTATAAATTATGTTTTTTGCCCTGGTGTGTTATAAGCAATGGTATAGACTGCCATTTTTATTTATTTATATTATATGAATATTATATGAACATATTTATATTTATTTGTAGTATAAATTATGTTTTTAATATATGCTTGCTTTAAACAATATTCCTTCCCATGCAAGCCCATTTTTTTAACGAGATCCATCAGTTCTTTCATAAGACACCATTTCATGCTAGCAGTGATCTTAAACTACCTGTTAAAGCCAGAGTGAATGAAGCAAAAGATTTGTAACATTATGGCTTTTCTTCCTTCTCATTTGTGTGTGTACAAAATATGATGGGAGACCACCTGCGACTCTGAAAGCTAGAGGCTAGATGAGAATGAAATATTCTATTCTTCCTCCAAAGGAAAATAACTAATTCTGGGAGGTGATGTAACCATTTTTCAGAAGTAAACTGAACATAAAAGTGGATTTGCTTCACAAAAATTGTCGGGCCGCTCCTGGAACTGATTGGCACATTATGGCAGAAAAACAGCACTTTCTGCAGTTCCCCCAGGATAGTTTGCACATCTCATATAGCAAATACTTCCATATAATTGCCAAGAAAATTACATTGACTTTCCCACATAGACACACTGGAGGTTGAGCTCAGCTTAAGGGAGTCTTTGTCTATTATATTGCTTTCATGAAAATCTAGAGTGAGGATAATCCTGTACCTAACAAAGCTGTGCTGGGTCTCCAAATAAAACTCAAGGCCGGCATGAAACAGGGTAGTTCAGAATGATTTTTAATTCCCTTAAGGCAGGTGGAATAGCTTTTAACTCATTTTGACTCCAGTTCAAAATGCAGAGATCTGCGTCTATTAAGTAGTCTTGAGAGACACTGCCTTAAGCCCAATGTGGCTGATTGGAATTAAAGTAATTCCTTTTGGCACTTGATGACTTTATATCTTAATAAAAAGAAGAGGGGAAAATGATGTTAGATTGACAAATCAACATTTTCATCTTAAAATCGGAATCCTATTTGTAACTGGTGGCTCCAGTACTTTCAATAGTTGGTAAATGAGATGGAGAGAATGGAAAGAAATGTGTATAGATTTTTCACACTCTCACATACTCAGTTGTCACCAAGGTCTCCCTGGTATGCTTTTTGTATGTGACTGTGTTCTCGCCTGCAAACAGGCAGTTGGATTTATTTTCAGCTTGTCTAACTTGTATTTATCAAATTTCATCTCTTCCCTTTATTTTAGATAACATTTTCTAGGGTTTCAAGGTAACATTCATTCATTTGTACTAGATTTTTTTAAATTTAGCCGCTATATCTTTCTCTTAAAAACTCATAATTTTGTTTTGTTTTTTAAACAAACCCATTCCTCACGACACTATACTAGAGAAAAATTAACAGATCAGAGATGTGACAATGTCATGATCAGATGTCAGTAAAAGCACTGCTGGGCTTACCATTTTGGGATTGTGGTAGTGCCATCATAAATTATCTAAGATAAACTTGGAACAAACTCTGCTAATTTTATCTAGATAAAACCTAATTTCAAGACTGGGGTGGACAACCTTGCATTATATATAAAACCACCACAGACAAGCTGATGACAAGGTAGATGGTGTCAAGATGGTTTTGTTTAGGTGGATGTTTGGAGATTTTATCTTTTAAAAAATTGTTAAGAATATAATGACTAAATGCTATAGTTTCTGTTTGTGTCCCACTTCAAAAAGATAGGAAACAGTGCTGCAGCTTTGGGTAACTGGCTCAGGAAGGGTCAGAAATGGCTCCAGGCTCAGTCTTCTCAATCTTAAAGCCCATTTTAGTGATCATTTGTTTTATCTATTTTCATATTTTTAACTTTTTCATCTTTTGTTTATTAATCTTGAAGCCAGCTAATGCACAAATTCTTTTAATTTGCCCATTCATATTTCAATTCCCTTTAAAGGATCTTCCCCATCCAACACCAAGTCATCTGCAAAAGCTCTTATAAGGGTTTTTTTTAGTCTTTACTTCCAGAATGTTTTCATCTTGTACTTCTATTCAGTATTTCAAAAACCAGAATAAAGAAGAGAGGTGACAGTGAGCAGCCCTGTCATGTTCCTTTTTGTATTTCACGGGGTTTGGTTAGATTTCCATTAACAATTATTTGTACTTTTAATATAGGGTATTTCTCAAAAACACCATGCTATAGTATGTTGACAACTTGCTGTGCTACTTTGCTCATTAAAAAGAGTTGGTTTTATAATTATTGTCATTCATATGAATTAGCTCACTCTCATCTTGGAGGCTGAATACTTCAGTCTGTTCTATGAGTAAATTAGACCACAGACTGGACAAGTTGACCACAAAACAGTTTTTAGAGTGTGAGACAATTGCCTAATGTCTAATGATAGGGCTGACCTACCTTTAGCTTATGCATGTGCCTCTGGAAGCAGAAAAATACTGCTTAAAAATGTAATAAATAAACAACGGGTTCCTGGAATAATTACACTTCCTGGGAAATTCTGACATGCAAATTGACAGGAAGATAGTAATGAGAGATCTCATTTGGTTTTAAGCATCAGTAAATTATACATTATCTGGTAACTTTTTCAAACAGCCATTAATATACCTAGCTGTGATTCTTGCTCCCAGACTAATTGTTTTTTTTTGGGGAGGGGGTTAATCATTTGAGTCACCTGGAGACAGATTCCACTTGCTCTTCTCAGAATATCAAAGAAAAGCTGTTGGCATACTCAGCGTTTTTAAAAACTTACCCTTCACTAATGACTTTACTGGTTGAGTGGAAGAGTCATGTTTGCATTCCTGTTCAGACATGACCACGGATTTATTAGTTCTTACCCTAGCACCTCAGATAGGGAGTTCCTCAGAGATGTTGGTAACAAATAAAACAAATCAATAAGGATGATTTTTTTAACTACCCTCCCTCCTCCCCCCAACCTTCCAAAGAGATGATGAAAATACAGCATTTGAAGTGTGGATTCTTAATATTTTGCTCAGAAGCCCCACTGACCTTAACTACTTGCGCCTTTGGGGTTGTTTTTTTTACAACCGCTTTCTCCCCCTTTTAGACTTTAACAGCTGCATAGTTAATTTTAAGGATAGGGGAAAGTCCATTTCCCAAACTTTCCACTGGTGTATAAACCATATGTGCATCTTTCCAGGCTTAAACAAACAAAAAGACTTCAGGAAGTCACCCATGTGAGTAGCAAGAAAGAATAATATTCACCATTTTCCCTTTGGGCCAGTCCCTCTGGCAAAACCACTTCTGAAAATCCTGAAACTAGTTCAGGCAGTCGTCACCAGGAATCAAAGAACAGAAAAAACATAATATTCCTTTGGTTTAGAGCAGTGATGGCGAACCTTTTCGACACCGAGTGCCCAAAAGAGTGTGCACACGCACACGCTCCTCTGGGATGCAACCCAAAAGAGAAGCTGCCCAGGAGGCATGCGCGCGCTGGAAAATGAACTTCCGGTTTCCGGCGCTCACATGACGATCAGCTGGCTGACGTACATGTTCACGCCAGAAAACGGAAGACCAGCTCTTCCAGTTTCCGGCACTGCCGTACGCACAAAGGCCAGCTGATCGTCGTTGTGTGCATGCGTGCCAGAAACCCGGTGTTCTGCCCCAGCTATGGACCACAAAGAACGCAGCACACACAAAGTCTGTACAAACCTTAGTTTACTAATTAAGGACTACTAATAAGCTTTCTTAGTAGTCGTTCAAACACAAATACAGTTTAAATCAGTCTTTTCTGAACACCGGCTGTTAATTCAACTTCATTAACAGCTAGCAAGAGTCCAAGGAATAACAACTCAATTCTGAGGAAACAGTCTGTCAGATAACAGTAATCTTACTGTGGTTGGACAAGATGCCCAGAAGCAATTTGCAGGAAAAATGACAGAGAGAATAAGAGCCGATCAGACTTTTCTGGAATCAAGACACGAAGGAATATGAACCAAGTTGTTTCCTGCAAATTGGCTCAGTCATCGTCATCCCTTAAATAGGCTAAGGGAGTGGCCAATTAGTCCCAAACCTTACTCCTGAGGAGACCTCCTCCTGAGGAGCCATTCCTGCCTTTTGGCAGCTCTGCGTGCCCGTGCATTGAGAAGAGGCTCCTCCTCTTCTTCCTCTTCACTTATGGGAGCTTCTGAAGGCCCTGGCTGAATCCCTGCTTCTGGCACCGAGTCCTCTCCAGCCTCCTCACTGTCCGACTCGAGTACCAGCTGCACAGGCCGCTGGCGAATCACACCACCCTCCTCGCTGTCGGAATCAGCCACCAGCTGCACAGGCCGCTGGCGGGCCACAGCACCCGGAAGAGGAACAGGCGACACCGCGCGTGCCAGGCGACATGGCTCCGCGTGCCACTTCGGGCATGCGTGCCACAGGTTCGCCATCATGGGTTTAGAGTATACATTCTAGCCTCTTTTTGTTGTTGTTGTTCCTCCAAATTACACTAATGTATACTCTTAACTCAAAGGAACAAGTTATTGGGCAGCCTATTTTTCCCACTGCTGTTGAATAAGTCTCTTTGGGTAATGCTAGAATTACCATCCATGCTGGAAGACAGTATCATTTCCAGGTCTATATGATTTTTACTTTAATATATTGCCTGCATTAAGTGGTAGGGACAACTACACTGTTACTCTACCCCATTGTTCCATAGCAAGTGAGGTACTGAGCAGCCTCCTACTCATTTCAAGCTGCAGTTGGTAAAAGACTGGAAGTGATGGCCACAAAACCCTAACCTCTGCTCAGTACAGCACCAGATCCAGTCCAATTTTACTCAGTGCCAGATCCAGAATGAAATTAAGGGAAACAGACTTCTGCTCTCCTGTACTTTAGCATATTACTAAGTGTTAACTATATTGATGCAAATGCTTTTAGCATTAAATATAATCTAGTTTCACAGACTTTGATACAAGATTTTTAAAGCACTCGTAAAGATTACAATAGTAGTCTCTAAGATGGGGAGTATCCTTGCAAAACTTCAGATGGAAAGTAGTGTTGTTTTTTTTGCAATGAAGAAACACAAGTAGTTGATGCTTAAAGTGGAAGTATAAGGAATTAATTTATTGGTACTCCTATTCATAGCGACTGACTGAATGAATTTGTAAATCTGACTACCAGCACTCACAAAACATACGTATTTTTCGGACTATAAGATGCACCCGTGTATAAGACGCACCAAGATTTCGAAGAGGTAAGTAAGAAAAAAAAAAGTTTTTGCCCTCCCCCAGCCCCCAGGAGCACTCTGCAGACCTCCCAAACCCTCTGCGCACCCCATTTTTGTGAAAAATGGGCCGTTTTTCGGCTTTTGCAAAAGCGGCGTTTTTGTCCAACCCCCAGGAGCACTCTGCAGACATCCCAAACCCTCTGCGCACCCGTTTTCGTGCGAGGCGGGGCTTCGTGCGGGCAAAAATGGCTGTATTCGGTGTATAAGATGCACCAACATTTCCACCCTCTTTTAGGTGGGGGAAGCGCGTCTTATACTCCGAAAAATACGGTAGCTAAGAGCTCAGATTAGGTAGAGCACACATTTAAATGATCACTCTTCAGAGTGCCACCAAGACTGGCTGTCAATCCCAAGATGCAATGATTGGGAGAACCAATGTTTTAATCACAGGGGACACTGATTTGAGAGTACACCTCTCCGTGAGTGGAATTTGGGAAAGTCAGCCCTGGAACAGCTATGTGAAGATCCAGAATCAAAATGAAGCAAGCTCAGAACCATTTGCTCCATCCTGAGTTAACAAAGATCTGTTTCAAATTCCCTTGCTGCATCTTGCAAATATTTTAGTCAGATAAACATCGGTATATTAAATTACTTTATACAAGAATTGTAAACCGCTCAATGATTGAAGTAAAAGTGTGTCAATATTCCAACTCTTGGCCAATGGTTTATGGCTTAGCAAGGTCAGAGGATAAAAAATATTAAAATACAACAAAATCAATGCAATAGCTCTTTATAACTAGCAGGATTAACTTCAGTGTTTAAAAGACAAAACTGAAGTATCTTGCTTTTACCTGCCTGATGTAAGCATGAAAGAACAAGCAACACGGTAGCTATCAGCCAACTCTGGAAATCTCATGAATGCTATTAACAGCTACTGCTCAGTTCTGATTCCTTGTATTTTCCCCCCATTGATTTTTCCAGTTGAGGCTTCTACATTGGAGGCTCCAATTTTTAATATGGCTACACACTGTTCAAGAATGATTCGGAAGTGCTTTGGATCGTGCACAAAGCAGCATCTTAACACAAGAACCCATTTCATCTCAGACTTCTAATTTAGCCTGATTGAAGCCATAACCATTTAGATTATGAAACTTTTAAAAGCAGCTACCATTAAGTCAGGTATTTTTTATGAATAGCAAGAGATGTGAAACAGTATTTACATGAAATCCAAAGATACTTCTTCCAATAATTTTCAAAGCTCAGTGTCTTGTTTCCTAATTTTTAAAGCCCACATAGTCTTATTTCCTACCATCTTTTGGGGTATTTCTCATCCAGTTTTCCTAATACTTGGTATGCAGGTACCTGCCCCACCAAACAATGTTGCTAACACTTCTTGTCCACAAGCAGACATGAGGTGGGGAATCTGGGAGGAATACTTCATTTATGACTAACCATATCAGTGATTAAAGATGTCTAGCTAATTTAAAAATGCTGTTACAGCTGTGGATGATACAGCTTCCTAATTGTAAATATGAATAGTGCAAATTCTTAACCATGCAGGAATGCTCGGACAAAGGGAGTTGAAAAGGACAACATTGTATTTTAATTTTCAGGCTTTTGCATTAACACTACAATAATTCCTTTCCTAACAAGCAGGAGATTAGAAATATGTTAACACTCAGCAAGAAACCATAGCAATGATGGAAAATCATAGCTGTAGGTCTTATACTTTTAGTTCTCAAAAAGGTTTGTGCCATTACATAGTAACTTTAAGACACTTGTGGCAGATTAAAAATGGTTAAGATTGGAAGATTAAAAAATTTACTCCTGAGATAAAGTCTAAACTTTATGCGCTCTGAGCTATATTGTAAAAAATAAAATGGTGATTTAAAGCACCTCCCCTATTTATCCCTATCAGTATTTAGGATAAGGTGCTAACTGCATGTTTGAAAACAGTAAGTATTCTATTCAAAATCAAAGCAATTTGATGAGCAGCAGGTAATGCTGCAACCCTCCCCCAAGTAAAATAAAGTCAAGGATCCAGTATATATTCTTAAATATGGTTTAATACTCTTCTCCATTTCTGTACATCACAACACCAAGATATCACTGCTTGGGAGCTCTCTGAAGAGGCTACGTAGTATGCAAAAGGCTAGGATTCTCATCCTTTTAATGTGTTTGTGTTAAGTGTAATACATATCAGTATATATTGATATATACATCAATATATAATGCAATATATACCACCAGAGATCACACATTGATTAAAGAGATACAAAATTTTGGCATCATTTCCAAACTTAAATAGTAAAAATAAAACTACCCAAAAAAAAAAAAAAAAAAAAAGGAGCTGCATACCCTAGATGTGAAACAAGCAGTATATTCAAAACTGTAAATTTACACCCAATTTTTCTGCTCTTGTCATGTCATAGCAGACCCATTTACAATGGCAAAATCAAAGTATGCTGCTTTGAAGAGCTTAAGGATGCTTGTGATCACAATTTCGGCAAATCAGTCTGAATATTCATAATCATAAAGAGCTTCCCTAAGAGATTCCACCCAATGTGAAAACTTCCTGTGGGCAAACACATGCATTGCCTGCTTGCCAAGTTATAAAAAGATACAAATTCTATTGCTCACATTGACAGAGTGTCATTTTGGACCTTTTTAAGTGTATACTGTGATGAGAAGGCTTAGTTAAGACAACTCTCCTTTCAATTCAAGTGAGGCAGGATTTGGAACAATATACAATGTTCGCAGGTTGGGAGTCTTTGACCAACACAAGAAAGATAAGGAAAATGATAACAGAGCCAGGCATTAAAAAAAATAGAGTACCTTTCAAAAATCAGCCAGTCCTAAAGGAATGCAGGAAAGTGAGCTAACTGCCTTGCATGAATTATGCCATAGTGTTGAATGTGAATCTTTGGTGCCTAACTTCTTAAAAAAAAAAGTTTCTTATTTCTACAGAAGCTCCATAGCCACCAGTTCCAAGGCTTATGTCGGTCACATTTTGCTAGATAATTGCATTTTAAAGCAGTTTGTGAATGTTGGCTGTTGATTCACCAAGGCAGCTTATGCAGTCCCAAAGCAAAACATAAAAAAAAAAAAACCTAGTAAAGTACAGAACCAAGCGTAAGCAGTATTAGCTTGCTTGTGGAAACTGTTTATTGACTGACAAAAGGGAAAAGTGAAGGCCACACAACTCATAATCCCGGTTAAGCCTGCTGAGACCCTGGCACTTCAATTTTCTTTAATGAAACACACTTCCTGATTTATACAAACAGTGTTTTTGCAGTCTAAGAATGAAATAGGTGGACCTCCCAATTTTAAAGTCACACCTTTCACAGCTGGCACAGCAGAGTGTTTAATTCCTTTTACTTCCACCACTGTAGACTGGGAACAATAGGATCATGGTCTCCCTAAGATGGTTCTTCTGCAGTCTAAGCCAAGAACGCCATGTAAATGGGTCGTATCACTGCAAAAAGCAGCAATAAATTTCCTCCTATCAAAGTAAGAAACAAACCAGTATAATTACTTTGTTTCAAATGAAGGTTGAGAGCAGTTAATGTAGCCGAAGGTTAAAAAAATCATTTTCATAAAATACAAGAGCAACCAATTTCACCATTAAGTAAAAGTAAAAACTGGGATTTTTTTTTAATTAGTCCAAATGGCATTATAGAAATCTAGTAGAGTGCTGCTGTACTGACACTATGACAAATCAGTAGGGTTTGCTTTCTTTCCCTTTCTTTTTTTGAAACCCGATGTTCTGGATAAAGTTCTGGAAATACTCCAATTCTAAGGCAGGGATCTGTTTTGTTTTCCATCATGAGTTTTCTCCTTGGGTTGGATGCTGGAGGGGTGAGGCACATTTGCCAGACCCAGGCCGACTACCTAGTAGTCATCAAGGTCAAAAAATTCATCATCGCCTCCTTGGTATTCCATTCCCTGGAAGTCCACTCGGTACCGCAAGATACCTTTGGAAATAAATGTTAAAGGGGAGATATTACAAATACTTCCTATTTATGAAGAACATTCAGCACAAAACCTGCTTTCTGATACGAAAGTACTGAACTAGACTATATTTCCTTCCCTCTAGTGTTGAACATTTTTTATTCATATTAGAACACACTGTTTTAAAACTTATATAGAAAATCTCAATTTAAATTGTTGGCTTCAAACAAGTTTGCCACTAAGAATTCATATTAGACCAGTGCCGCTAATTTGACCTCTAAAAATGTGTTGATTTGCAGCACATGATAACATTTCATTTCAGTTTTAACCAAATTTCTCATCCACTTCTATGTCAATTATATTTTAAAAAATTCAACAACAGTATATGTACAAACTTTACTACATCTGGGAAAACTGCTGAAATAAGCAGTTCACTATGATGGGATCGAACTGACAAAGAATGTTTAATTTAACACAAGAAAGTAAGAAATCACACGGCAAACTACTTTTGGATTAAAGCATAAGTCTAAAGTGACTGGTATTTGGGTTGCAGTCTGAATAGCATATATTTGTCCAAAAAAGTGGAATAGATAACAATTGTCATAAAAGTAGCAAATGATTGAAACCATTCTTAAATTTTTACTGCGATCTTACTGTAAACAAATAGTGTGCTAACTAATGTGCTGTGAAATTATCTCCTATGTTAAATACTATTCCTGGAGATATCCACACACAACATTTTCAGATCTCTCTTTACAGAAGATAAGGAAACATTTGCATTTTTCTTCAATCCACCAACTATTTCTAGCCATCATCCCAAATTCAGAAAATATCTGACATCTACAGTGCATGATGGAAGGAAGGATAGCATTGTCATAATCAGTAAGAGCAGGCAATTTTCATCCTGGTTAAAGCGGCAGCGTTATGCTAAATCAAAACAGTCTAATTCATATATAAAGGTAAGCTTACAAACCACAATGTTGCTTTCATATCAGAGTACACATGCATTCAGCACACTGATGTCTCACCTAATGCAAACCATCTTTCTCACCATTTTTTAAAGTACAGGTAGTCCTCAACTTACAACAGCTCTTTTAGTGACTGTTCGAAGTTACAACAGCACTGAAAAAAAGTGACTTGTGACCCTTTTTCATACTTATGACCGTTGCAGCAACCCTGGACTCGATATTGAAAAAGCTGTGGGTCACATGATCAAAATTCACATGCTTGGCAACTGACAGTTGCTATGTCCCAGGGTCATGTGACCACCTTTTGCGACCTTCTGTCAAGCAAAGTCAATGGGGAAACAAGACTCACTTAACAACTGTATTACCAACTTAACTGCAGTGATTAACAACCGTCACAAGAAAAGTCATAAATGGGGCAAAACTCACTTAACTGTCTCACTTGGCAACAGAAATTTTGGGTTCAATTGTGATCATAAGTCAAGGACTAACTGTATACTGTTAATGTATTTCGCTCAATCTCTTTACCAGATTAATCAGTGCACCTTAATATCAACCGAAGATGCTTTCTTTAATGAGAAAGGCAGCATTTACATCTTATCTATTCCAGCACTCAGCGATAACTACTCTTACTGCAGTGCAAATCTCATTAAGTTCAATAAATGTACTTCCAAGCAAAGATTGTCAAGGAAGCCTGCCAGCTATCAGATGTACAGGAAGCCTAAATTATCTGACAAAATTATTGGGATAATTATGGAACTATTATAAACATATATTCTCCATGTGGTAATTTGCTTTAAATTCTTATTGCATTGTTTACACTAGGCATATTCATATTATCATCTTTAATCACTACATTAATCAAGGACTCGATCTTGAAAAAGCTGTGGGTCATATAACACCAGTTTTTCTTCCCCTTGTGGACAAGCATATTTGTGAGCAGTAATCCTCCAAGAGGTTAAAGCATGTCAATGCAACTTGCAAACAATCAAAAGTCTACATAAAGCATCCCTTGAAAATAAATTTCAAGTTATTCATTATGTTGTATATTAATATATTGTAACCATCTGCCAAATGAGGAAATATTGATAGAACTGTAAATTCTATCAATGTAAAACACAATTTATGCCAAAAAATAGGAGGACTAGTGGTCTGGGAGGGTACTGCAAATAGTATTTGGCACAAATGCCAAAATAAACAATCATTTGTAGAAATAATTAATATTTCACAGGATTAGCATTCTCCATTGAAATTGTGTAAGATTTTGACAATCTTGCCAATTGGGACACAACAATGAAGGGCACATAGTAATCATGCACTCTATTGTTTTCATTTTCTATTTACCTCCAATCCCTCCAAATCCTTTCACAAACTGGGATCCTTCCTGTGACTTGTCTGTCACAATTTCCAACGTGGCCCCAAATTTCTTGTAGTTGTTTGCAAACCACTCAAGAAGAGGCATGCTTTCTATGAGTTCATGCTCCTGTCCTGTCTAAAAGAGATGACATTTGAAGTGTATCTATTAGCAATGTTGTTTCAAATCAGTAGGCAATGTACAATCAGTATTTACATCATTAGATGCAGAACATTGTGTTGCCAAAATAAAGCATGCAATAGAAAATAACCAGAATAATGCTTTTCATTCACTTTCCGTAGTGTATAAACCTAGCATCATCACACCAAAATGAATTGTTAGCAAGTGTATGTCACTTATCTCATTGTTATATGAATATCTCCATATCAGGGTCTCATTCTGGATATTACTTATCCCCTTTAGAATCCTAGTTTGAAACAATAGGATTTAAAAACTATCACCTTTACAGAATTATCTGCTTGCTAATTCCACTGTGCCCTATTATTGTCAAAGGAGAAAGACCAAAAGAACAAAAAAGGCTATTTTGCTGATTATTGGGAACCCAAAGCAACGCCCCTTCTCTTAAAGTCTCCATTATCTTGGTAAATATTTTAAATAATTCTAGATGTATGACTGTTTTTTTTTTTGCCAACCCCTTGTTTTCTTTTTGATGTATGACTGTTATTTTTTTTTTGCCAACCCCTTGTTTGTAGACAACACAACAGACTTCATAGGCTCTATTATAAGAACTTTCCCATTTTTATCCTGGGATTCTGCAAAACCCTTAAATCCAGCAGCATCTACTAAAAGTGATGTCAAAAAATAGGGTTTCATAAAAGATAATAGCAGAGACTCAATAATTCTTAAAGGCATAGAACAGAAATAAAGCTGTTACAGCCATCAATCTGGTTTTCTTTCTGATGGCAATTGTTTTCTAAAACAATTTATTCCAAGGGCATTGCTTCATGTCCTTGCTCTTGCCTACTAAGGCAAGGAGGAGGAGCATAGGGGCCTCCACTGCTTCATACCATTGGAGGGACCACATGACAGCATGACTATTAGAAACAGTGTGCTTGGGCAGGAGTGCTTCCAGTCCTTTCCTGAAGACTGGATTGAAGAAAGGCAGGTAATTATTTTTTATTCATTTATTTAATTTCCATAGCCACCATCTCAATGATGCTAGGCGGCTTATTAATACGATTAATTTGAGTATCTAGGAGAGAGGATTGGTATTGCCTGTATTGTTGAATTCTAAACACAATTCTTTACAACATTAATTTCCATTCCAGCACAAACTCAAAGGAGTTAGAATACAATTATATGAACTATCCCATACTCTTCTCTTGTGATTTATCTGGGATGTCTCCACTGAAATGATCATCATCAAAATGCCTCAGGTGGGGGGGGGGGAAATAAACTCCGGCTTTTGATAAATACCTCTTTATCTGTGAAGTGGGATTTATCTTTTTCTTGTTCTGGTGTCAAATAAAGAATCTTCTCTTCTGCAGGAGGAGGGGAAAAGCATAATATGCATTAATAGCACAATTTCCTAAAGTGAAATCAGATTATCCAATTAGCATTACACGAAATATTACCAATACAGATTAAAGAATCTATTCATTTTGGGGAGCAGTTGTGGTCCTTTACCACATCTCACACTCTTCTTTGACATAAAAAAGATACTAAAATATTGTTTGTTAAGTAAGAAAGAAGATGCAGGAGAAAATTACTAGCTATATGGACACCAGCTATCCTCTTGAAGAAAGAAAGCATTCAGATTTGCTTTCACCAGTTTAAGAGAAACCAACATATTTCTAAACAATGCCCAATACAGAAGACAGTGAAATCCTTTTATTTTTCTAGAAGGAAAAGCAGAACATCACTACTGACTAAATTGGCTTGCAAATTCCAAGAGTTTTTTTCCCTAGCATATTCAAGTAGAAACTGCAACCCAATAAATGAGTATGAAATATTCTAAAAGATTGTTATGAAAATGCGGAGGGATGTCACATATGATGACTAGTACACAGCATAAGCATGAGGAAAAGCACTGAAATAAAAAAGCAGACAAACTGAAACTACTGGATGACCATGGAGGAGTCCCACAATAGAAAACATGAAAGAACAGAGTAATTTCTTCCAGAACTTTCATCTTGCTACCACATATAATGTTTGTTACTGGAAAATAGTCTTTTCCTTTCTAGATCTAATATGGATGAAGGCAAATATTAATTGTCCTGTTTTTCTGTCCTATGCACTCATATAACAGATACATTTTCACAATAGCTGAGAAGAATGAAGCCATAACTATTAGGATAACTGTAGTTATCTCAACCAGACAGGTTCTGATCATAATCACTGTAAAATCAGAGCCACCTGCACGGATCATATCCAATGAGTACACATACAAGTAGTCCTTGACTTACAACCATCTGTTTAGTGACCGTTCAAGGTTACAACAGCACTGAAAAAAGTGACATGATTGTTCTTCACACTTGTGACTGTTTTAGTTCCCCAGGATCACATGATCAAAATTTGAATGCTTGGCAACTGGTTCGTATGTATGACGGTTGCAGTGTCCCGGGGTTATGTGATCTCTTTTGTGACCTTCAAAGTCAATGGGGAAGCCAGATTCACTTAACAAATGTTATTAACTTATAACAACTGCACTGCAGCGATTCTTTTTACTGTCGCAAGAAAAGTCATAAAATGGGGCAAAACTCACTTAGCAACTGTTTCGCTTAGCAACAGAACTTTGGGGCTGAATTATGATTGTAAGTCGATGACTACCCATACAAGTAAATTCAAATACAAGCATTTCTTAAGAATGTTTAAGCAAGTTTGTTACCACTTTACCTAAAAGATTTTAGATATATGAATCTATTACCTTTAATATTATTTTATGTACATTTACAAGCTTTTTGAGACACTGGTATTTAGGTATGTATTTGTAAACTAATGTCACAAGAATTATTTCTGTCAGAATCTATAGATTTCCATTAATGAAAGCAGAAAGAATGCAAACATTTACAGTGACCTACACAAATAATAATTCCTGAAATCCTAAGAGCAAAGCGATAGGTATCACATACCTTCCGTGCCTTGACAATGAAGTACATATCTCATTATATCCAGGTTCTCATAAACTATCAGGATTTCTACTGCTCCCATTTCTAAGGCTTTCAGAGTATCTTCAACCCCAAAACAATATTTTCCTGTGTCCTGACTGATTTCATCAAAGTATCGGCCTACATTTAGTACAAACCAGAGAGAGAGATTATAAAATATGATTATTTTAACTCGGTGCACAAAAACAAATTAATTTGGCCAAGAAGGGTACATTACTGTGACAGATAGTGACAAATATGTTTAGGAGATAATGGCAAATATGTTTAGGAAGACAATAATTCATCAGATCAAAAAAAAATGAGGCTAGATGACTAGAGGACCAAATACTTTTTACAATTTCTTCTTTTGGTTAGGTGGGGGATGATTATGGGCAGCTACAGGGTATTCTTTTATATTTCAGTCCAAGTTCAGACAGCAGTGGTCACTGTTATAGATGATTTGGATTGAAGCAATTCATTCTTCTGGTGATCTTTGATAGCACTAACCGTATAAACTTTCTGGACTATCTAAAAGGATTGGGGACTAGAGGCAGTGTCCTACACGGTTGTAGGGAAGAAAAGTAAGCGAGATGTTAGGTCCATAAGAACTGCTGCACTTGCCCCTTGCTTTTTAATGTGTACATGAGGTCACTGGGTAAGGTCATCCATCTATTTGGAGCAAGGGTGGGCAATTAATTTCCCCAAAGGGGAACATGGGACTGGGACTGTAGTAAAGGGTTGAACCAATACGGCTGTCAAGTTACTTAGGCATGCATACACACACACATAAATTAGAAAAAAATAGCAATCACCTTCAAAATAAAAGCAATGCAGTTGTATTATGTGCATGGCATACACTTATTTATATTTGATTCCTAATTCTGGATTGACCTCACATGGGCCAGACAGGGACAGCTATTAAGGGCTGGATATGGCCCAGAGGCTGTAAAATACCCAGGTCTGGTTTGGAGTACGCTGATGATACCCAACAGTAGCTTACCCCTAGGGTCAAACAAGATGTGGTAAATAAGAGCTACTGATTGATGGACAGATTGAAATAGTGGCCAGGAGAGGCTCTAACTCTGATTGCTATGCCAGTCATGACCTTTTCTGCAGAAGGAAGACCTACTAATACTAACTTATCACTACTTGTCTTTACCACTGCCTTATGCTCTATATAGAACTGACCATAAAGCCTACTCAGAAAGCATAATTACTCCAGACTGCGATGATTTGGTTTGTATTGGCATTCATCCCCAATAGCATATTACATCTTTGTTCCAGGCACTATTTTAGCTTCCTATCTGCTTCTGAGTACAATTCAAAATGCTGGTTGTCATCCATAACGTTCTATATGGCTTGGCAATAAGGCTATTCAATGGGATTTCATCCACCACATTTTGAGAAAATTGCCACTTTTCAGTATTAGCATCTACTCTTGAATAGCCTTCCCTCAAAAATCAGATGTGTTCTACTGTTTTTAACTTTTGAAAATTGAGTTATTCCACAGGTATTATGGTAAGTAGGAAGCCCCTTTGCTTGATGTTTTGAATTTTATTTTAATTGTACTACAGTTGTTTTATTATATATGCTTCATTACTTTCTACTGTCTCATAATTGCAGCAGGTATAAATTTGCTAAAACACACGTTTGTGTGTACTGTTTGAACAAAAGGTTCCGATACATGACTGGAAAAACCCAGATGGGGAAACAAACTTTTACTTTGTGACCAGCACGGAGGTTTCTCTTTGCATAGAGTTCTGACTCAGTAGCAAGTTATAGAGTCACCACTCATACAGTCACCAACACGGAAGCAATAGCATTTTCTTCTGGTAAGCTCAAGGAATATGAAGCACCAACACAAAAAACCAATATGCATATGCAACAGATGTTAAAATTTGATCAAATATGACATTGTGTTAAAAATATTTTTAATTCAGAATTTTTATATCTGTAACTAATACCAAAAAATGTTGGGTGGAAAGCTGTTACCACTATACCTTAAGGACAAGATAATTCCTATAGAAACTAACTGATGATAAAAGGGATACTGGATCTTTATTTTCTTTTTCTTGCATAACTTAAGTGACAATTTTTGTATATTTGACAATACATTTATGTTGCATGCAACAATGAATAAATGGATGTGTATTTCTTCATACCTATTAGCTTCTTTTCTTGAATGAATTTCACATTAGACAGGACCTCAGTGGACAATTCAATTGCTTGATTGAATCCATTTTCACCACCATATGAGATGTCAACTAGCTTTAATACTTTGGATTGCAACCTCTGCAAAAACAGAGGTCTAATATTAGAAAAATCAGATAAATGAACAATTAAAAATCTAAAAGTATTATCCAACAGGATGAAATAAAGAATAACCAGCATTAACTTTAAAAAAATAATTCCAACCTCTAAACCATTTCATAATTGTATCATGCAGTGCTTAAATGTGAAGCTTTATTGTGGAAAAGATGTGCAGCATTTCATGAACAACTAAATTCTATTTAAGACATTGCATTTATCATGTTTGATTTTATTATAATTTCCTTTTGTCATGAGCCACTCAGAGTTGTTACTATTATTAAAAATGATAAACCCCTGTGAGGCACTATAACCTTGATGTGATTGTGGGGCTTATGTGCTCTGAAGATGATAAGAGCTATGCCAGATATTAATAACAACATATTGACAGCTTTCATCCTGCAAATGATAAGTTTAACATCATCAAACATTTGCCTATCCCAGGTTCTTGGGAAGGACTTGATAGGTAGATGAAAATGCCAAATGAAGTCTAAACATCTGGCTGACTATGCAGAAAAACATAACAATTCCAATGGGCAAGATTTAAAAATCTGTAAGCTCTTTTCCTTTAGTATTCTCAATGTTATTGGTTTTCTATTTTATAAATATAGCTCCAGGATCCATATTTCAGTTGCTATTAACAGCTTACTATTGGAAATCGATGTATCCTGCTAAGCCATACAATTATCAATAAGATAATACATTTATAACTGCTAGTAAAATTAACAACCATCAGTAAATTACTTCTACTTACCTGATCAAACATATCTGATTGACTTAATTCAGTTTTGAAATCAGCTGACCCTGCTAACACAAGACCAGCCACGTTCACCTTGTCACCAGAAATAAACAGCTGCACAGCAGTTTCTGCTACTTTCCTTACATAGTTGTGACGTTTTTCCATTCTCAAACGAGCAAAACGCAAGGCAGATTGGCCTCCTCTCCCTTTGAAAGGCAAGAGATATAAATATATAACAATAGCCCTGGTATCTTTCAACATTCAAATTGGAACAGCCTTGATTGGTCTGGTCAGGGTTTTATGACTATCATGACAAACTTGGGTCTATCTCAAATGTCACCTCCCCATGGCATGTAGAAAGTCATGCAATATGTTACCGTGTTTCCCCGAAAATAAGACAGGGGCTTATATTTTTTTGACCCCCCAAATATGGCCTCGGCCTTATTATCGGGGGGGGGGCTTATTATTTTGGGGGTGCAGTAGGCGGCGAGCGTGGGTCTGCATGTCCCATCGCCGCTGCCTCGCCTCCCCTCCCTGCCGCCACCGCCTCGTGGAGCAGGACTCAGTAAGGCTTGTTGTGCCGTTGCATGCACGAACTGCAGCAGTACCGCGAGGCAGTCCTGCAGGTCGTGCATGCAATGGCACAACAAGCCTTGCAGAGTCCTGCTCCACGAG
>QLTV01000974.1:4150986-4177973 GCA_003457575.1 Thermophis baileyi | reverse complement strand
ACTCTCCCGCCCGGGCGCGCGCGCTCACCTCAGGCCTCGCCGCCGCCCCCTCTTTTCCTTCCTACTCCGGACTGCAACGAAGGGCTCCTCGCGACGGCGCTTGTGACGTCGTTCGCCGGCTTCTTCCTTCCTTTCCTTTCCCCTCCGCCTCTCCTGCTCTTCCCCCTCCCTCTCGCTTCTCCTCCGCGCTGCATGTGTTGCAATCGCCTCACATGGGGTTTCTGACATAATTTCCGGTCCCGCACCAATCTTTTTTTTTTTTTTAAGGAAACGAGGACCTGCGAGGAGATGGATTTTCAGCTTTCCGCCACTTCTCCGTCTCTCATTGGCTACGTGCCTTCCGAAGTTTCTCTTCATTGGGTGGATTATGCCCATGACGGCAAGGAGCCCCCCCCCCTCATATTAGGCTGTATGTCGGGAAGCGTAGTTTTGTTGGAAGGGTCAGGCAGGGCGGTTAAGCAGTTCTCGCGTGATCTACCTCCGCGGCGTTATTCGCGCCCGAGTGCGTATTCTTTAAAGGGAACGCGCACACCTTTTTTGGGAATGTGCGAAGCTATGAGTCAAAACTTTCCACAGCGCGGGGGGGGGGTAATTGACAAAGAGTGCCTTTGCAGCTATAGACATTCTGAATTAGCTTAACATAAGAACTAAGACAAACATAAGAACTTGGGTGTTGGAATGTTCCTACTTGTAAGTTTTCCCTTTTTAAGTTTTACAACAAATTAAACCAGGACACCAGATTTGGGGTGTAAAAATATGTACTAGGACTTAATAGCAGCAAAATCCTGGTGATTGGAGGCTTGCCGCCCGGATCGCTTAACCCTTGGTTTAAAGGAGGGACAGCTGCTACTCATTTCAGTTCACGGAAGGGATGTCCAGGTAATGGGGATGCTAATTTAGGCAATCCCATGTTAGCCATGGACATTATGAGAACCCAAACTAGATGATTATGATGTGATGGCTAGGAAGATCAGTTATTGAATTTTCAGCCGTTCTGTAAGATTTCTTCCGATTACATAATTAAACACAGGATTTGATTGGAGAAAACTATTAGTTCTTTACAACTTTTTGTGTATGACTGTTGAAAGTTACACCAGCATTGAAAAAAGTGACTTTGACTGCTTTTCACAATTACGACCATTGCAGTATCCCCAGGGTCACGTGATCAAAATTCAAATGCTTGGCAGCTGGTTCATATTTATGACAATTGCAGTGGATCATGTGATCACCCTTTGCAACCTTCTGACAACCAAAGTCAATGGGGAAGCCAGATTCATTTTACAACTGTGTTACTACCAGTAACTTAAAAACTGCAATGACGCAATAACTGTGGCAAGAAAAGTCGTAAAATGGGGCAAAACTTACTTAACAACTGTCTTACTTAGCAACAGAAATTTTGGGCTCAATTGTGGCTGTAAGTTGAGAACTACCTATACATAGTCACTGAATTAGTAAAATGAGAACTATATGCTGACTCTGTAAACCGCTTAGAGAGGTCTGTAAAGCATGTGAAGCGGTATATAAGTCTAAGTGCTATTGCTATATCAGATCACACCTGAAGCTCATTCAGGATCCTGATTTCCACCATCAGCTTTCCAACACTTGATCCTGGAAAGACCATAACCAGAATATCTAAGGTGTTTGGCTTTAGAACTGGATCTTTATAGGGTGTGTTACTCAGTTCCATTAATACTTATCATAAATATAACAATTTCTTGCTAGTGTCTTGTTCAGTTTTGTAGTTCCAACAATATCCAAGTAACTGCTTTTCAGTAACTCTCAAACAAGACATGTGATACTCTTCACCTGAATATGTCTCCAGCATCTGGCCCAAAATGTCCTTTTCTGTCCTTTTCCCCTTTTGATTTATGTTTAAACAGAAAAAAAAAATCTGCCTTCAAACTAAATTGAGAAGATAGAAATAATCTGCATGCTGTAGGAAATTCTAGTTAAGATGGCATCACTTACCCAGTTTCAATTTAGCTACCAAGGCTAATGGATGTAGCATGAATTTATATAAGATTTTATAAGAAGATAAAGGACAGATCATCATGGAGAAAATCTATAAGGTCATTAAAAGTTGACACCAACTTGAGGGCACATAACTGTTGGATAATCACACTTAAGATCCATGTAATCCAGTGGTTCTCAACCTTCCTAATGCCGCGACCCCCGCCCCGCCCCCTCCCTGCACGCAATGAGATGACAAAGGGGGCATGGCACCAAGATGGCAGGCTAGCGCACGCTTAGGCGACCCCTGTGAAAGAGTCGTTCGACCCCCAAAGGGGTCACGACCCATAGGTTGAGAACCGCTGATTAATCCAATGGACTTCAAATGAGATACCTAAAAACCCCTTCTCAATGTGAAAAATCAGTGTGGAACCCATTAATAAATACATTTCATATAACATCCTATTACAGACTTCTCTCTTTTAAACCAAATGAAGATCTTACAATTTCGCTGTAATCATGAGTAAACTGTCATGTTGAATTCCTTGATTCTCCCAGAGCCCTGGGGCAGGGGTGGGTTCCTCCCGGTTCGTACTGGGTCGCCCGAACCGGTAGCGAGGCGCTGGTGAAGTCATGATGGTGTGGACCCGCCTTGGTGCCGGTCCGTGGGCGCCGCCATTTTTTTCCGGGAATTTTTGGCGGCTTTTTTTCGTTTTGGGCTGTTTGTGTTCTGCTGCTGCTTTGGAAAGGGCCCTCCCAGCCGCCCCCGGGTGAAAGCTGTCCTTTATTCTTCGCCCGAAGCACAGCTGATCAGCTCCTCAGCTGTGTTTCAGGCAGATTATAGTCACTGAGCATGCGCGGACACAGAATTGCACCGGGGGAGTGCGCGCACGTAACCCTAAGCCACGCCCACAGAGTGGTAGCGGAAATTTTCAGAACCCACCCCTGCCCTGGGGATAATACTGTGGGACTAGGAATATCCATGCTTTCCAACGGAAGTCAGCAACATGCTTCCAAAAAGTACACAGTGACAATAGCATTCCCATAAATGAGGTTAATGTGTAATAGCTGCTGATTTATTTGTAGTTCTCTCCAGGTCTGATCCACTTTTTATTTTGAATACTTCAACTATTAAACAATACCCCATCCTGAATTTCATTCATCCGCATAATGTTCAAGCAGAATTAGGATTACCAAGCATAATATTCAAGCAATATTTAGTGGTCAATTGCCATTAAAAAGACTTTAGCATTTCCAAGGAATTGACCATCAAGCCTATTTTCTTCATTGGCAAAACCATGGTCGGGTTACTCCATTAACAACTTTTTTCAATCCGCCCTTTCAGAACATGCACATTCATATAGCTAAAGTCACAGGCAGGCCAATGTGTGGCCTTCCAAATGCTGAGCTGCAATTCCCAATATCCCAATAAGGGTGATACTGGCCCAAACTGCTGAGAGTTGGAACAAACGTCTGACAAACCACAAGTTGCTCAACTTTGAGGTAAACTTGCAGCAGCTAAACCGGACAGAGGAAAAGGAGCACTCATTTAAACAATGCACAGTTGCTGTTTCTTACTGTTAATCTTACACAGTGTAAAACAGATAATGGAAAAACAAATATTCTAATCATGTATCTTCCATGTGCGGAATCTCCATTGGCTAACATGAAACATCAAAATCCAGCATTTTATCAGATTAAAAACTTTAAAGCACCAAACTTTAATGGTTATGCATTAAGCAGTAAAAAAGAAATACTGAACATAGATACACAAGATTCAGGTTGCCTTTCTAATTGTTGACAAGTTTTTTGGTTAAGTCTTCATCAGATTCCCCAATTCCAGTATACATCTCGGTCATAGAATGGAGCTGAAATACTATACCAAGATTTTTGAACAAAGCACTAAAGAAATAGGATGCTTGCTATTCCAGTAGCCATCTGTACATTTATACTGACGGAATTTTAAGTTAAATTGGGGAGTCCTGTTCTTCTGTCTCTATAGTAGTGTGTGACAGAATGATGGGGCAGTGATGAGCTTCCAAAAGGGAAGCCAAAGAGCCCAATGTTCTACCTTGGATCTGCTCAAGATCCTACATCTAGTGTATGCTTTTAAGAGTGACTGGATTAGATTGTATCATATTTCCAAATAATATGGATTTCCCTGAAGGGCAGTTGAAATAACAATAGCCCTGGTTGGATTGCCTTTTAACAATGCCAGGGGAACCAACAACAACAATAAAAGGCTGCTAAGAAACCTTCCTAGTGTTGTATGAAAGCAGAAGCAGAGGTAATAATGTTCTTCATTAAGGAACATTGCACTGCTTCTTTGCTTCATTAAAAAAAAATACCTTATCTCTGTGATGCAAATTCATTCTCTGAATGAATCTAAGTTGCCTTGCACAAGTCTATTATGCACTTCATTTGTTGCACATGGAGGAATAAGTATATGTATCCATCCACACGTGCCACAATAGATGTGCCAAATTTACTGTAATAAAGATCTGTGGACAAGTATGTTCAATACAATGCAATAAAGTAGAATTAAGCTAGAGATCAGATTTACCATAACAAAATCAAGAAATTCAGACAAAGCAAATAGATTTTAAATAGACAGAGTTTAATCTGGAACAATTAATGAATTAGACTGAGCCGAGGTAGCGCAGTGGTTAGAGTGCAGCACTGCAGGCTACTTCAGCTGACTGCTAGCTGCAGTTCAGCGGTTCAAATCTCACCGGCTCAAGGTTGACTCAGCCTTCCATCCTTCTGAGGTGGGTAAAATGAGGACCCAGATTGTTGGGGGCAATATGCTAACTCTGTAAACCGCTTAGAGAGGGCTGTAAAGCACTATGAAGCGGTATGTAAGTCTAAGTGCTATTGCTATTGCTATAGATCAGAAATGTAATTTCCTTTGCAATGAAGAATTAAGGATGGGAATTTTTGTCCTAATGGTGCCTTTTCAAAAGATAACTGGGCTTTCTTGGGGTTTTTTTTCCCTTTGTAAATGTCTGGCTTCCAAGAAGCTTCTTCAGTTCTGCCAGAATTGAAAGTCCAGGTGTCTTTTGACAAGCACTTTTGGGACAACCATGACCTGGATGATTAAGAATCTCCATAGACAACAGGAACTTTTAGCTATTTTAATTTGCTAATCAATATAATAGCAATAGCACTTAAGTCTTAAATACCGTTTCATAGTGCTTTTCAGTACTAAGTGGTTTACAGAGTCAATACATTGCCTCCAACAATCTGGGTCCTCATTTTACCGACCTTGGAAGGATGGAAGGCTGAGTCAACCTTTGAGCCCTTTCAGGATCAAACTCCAGACTGTGGACAGCTAGTCTGCACTACTGCAGTCTAACCACTGCACCACCAGGGCTCCCTTCATGCTTATGAAGGTCTGACAGATTGGCTACTGTCAGGTATGCTCCAGATCCCATTTAAGTCACATGTCCTAGCCACGTAAGCAAAAGTTAAGCATTTATCTACACACCAAATTTTTTTCTACTTACTACATTCTAGATTTCAGTCAGAACCTAGGGACTTGCATGACTGCAG
This sequence comes from Thermophis baileyi, assembly GCA_003457575.1. Taxonomy (NCBI): domain Eukaryota; kingdom Metazoa; phylum Chordata; class Lepidosauria; order Squamata; family Dipsadidae; genus Thermophis; species Thermophis baileyi. The sequence continues at coordinate 4,172,471 of QLTV01000974.1, read as the reverse complement.
AGTCTTCACTTGATGACCGGCAACTGTCACTGACAGGGTTGTTAAATAAGATATCACTGACGCATGACTTCCAATCTTATTTCTGACCTCTATTCATTCTGCTTGCCAGAAACTGGCTATGAAACGTGCAAATAGTAATTGTGCGATACTCCCAACAGATGTAGTTTCTTGCTGTTGGTGTCCAAATCTTCATAGTGGGGACAGTGCAACAGTCCAAGGACCAGTTGTAAAGTTACTTTCTCAGTGTTATTGTAACTTCAGATGGTCTCTAAACAAGGAAACTGTTAAGCAAGGACTACCTGTATAATGAAGCGCCAGTTTGATGTAGTGCAATGATTAAGGCATCAAGCTAGAAGCCGGGAGACTATGAGTTCTAATCGTGACTTAGATATGAAGCCAGCTGGGTGACCTTATTTATTTAAAACATTTGTACAGCTACCCATCCTATAACAAACTCTGGGCAGCTATAGTTGTACAGCTACAAAAACTATATTACAACTATAAAAACTATAAAAGCAGGCAATGGCAAACCACTTCCGAAAAACCTTACCAAGAAAACTGCAGATATTTGTCCAGGCCAGGGGTCCTCAAACCTTTTAAACGGGGCCAATTCAGTCCCTCAGATTGTTGGGGGGCTGGACCGGCTGGGGGGGCGTGGCTAGGTCATGTGACTAGGTGGGCATGGCCAATTTAACAGTCCATTAAACAATGCACACAAATTAAACTTTGTTTTGCTCCTGGGGGTTTTATTTGCTTCTGTTTGCATGTTGCTTTTAGTTGAGTTTTTTTTACTAGATCGTTTTTTCAGTTGTTTAGGAGTCTAGTCGTCCACTTCAGGAAACTCAGTTTTGCAGCAATTCTTCTCAGCCCCAAGGAGCTTGAGAAATCTCTCTTCTCTCTCTGTCTCTGTGTCCCCCTCTCTTTATCTATCTTCTGGAGGCGAGGGAGGTGAAAAACAGGCCCATTTTTGGCCTCCCGGGGCATCCGCACGCCCCGTTTTCCACCTCCCCCGCCTCCAGAACGTCTCTGCAGGCCAAAATTGTTGGCCTTACCTTTCAGTTCCAGCCCACGGGGCTCGCGAAGGTAAGTCCTGCGCTCGGCCAAAGGGTGGGCAAGGCGATGTGGGTGGGGCAGCCTCATGGTCCTGCGTGGGCTGGATTAATGGCTTTGGCGGGCCACATGCGGCCCGCAGGCCGTAGTTTGAGGAACCTTGGTCCAGGCAATTGACTTGAAAGTGCACTAATACACATGCATCTGCTCCATAAAGATGCCCAACTTTCTTGGCAGTCAGGTTTCCCTACCCTTCCCATGGTTGTCATTTTTGCGCCTACTTTTAAATGCAGCACAAAGAATGTTGTCAGATACAACTTTTATCAGAGCAAGTTGTATTAGCTCAAAATCTTTATTCTTGCAAAATTGTATAGCAGATCAGCAATGAAGAATTATGCTTTTTGAGACACACATTAACAGAGGTGAAAGAAACCCTAATTTTTGTCTCATTTGATAAGGAGAGTACCAAAGAAGCACAAAGTGCAATATAACTATTTATTTGGATTCTGCAAGATTACATTCATATACATTACCACTTGTGGGAACTACCTGTGAAAATTAAAAAAAAATGCAACTTGGATCTACAGCAAGAATGGTATCTAGGAATACGATTGGGGCAAGGAAAACAGAATTTTTACACAGACTACTTGGTCAACTGAGAACTAATTATTAATAGGGAATCAGATTTCCTGCAAGGAAAAAGACACTGGACAGAGCAGAAAGCCTACAAAAACAATGCATGGAGTATCCATGTTGTCTTGTGGTTGCCGCTATATTAAAATAAGTCACATTTTTTTATATTAAAGCTAAGGTGTAGATCTGCTTATACTTTCCCAAGTAAATTGTCAGCTGATGACCACAGGTCCCAATATCATCTCTTCCCAGAAGCAGAAACCTGTTTCCAGAGGAGACTCCGTTATTAAGGATGGAATTCACAATTCAGCAATGATGAATCCTACTCCCACTCTGAATTTGAGACATGGTTTCTAGACCTTCAAATTAAACATGCCAATTCCTTCTGCTCAGAAGTAAGATTGCCAGGAATTCTCAGTGAAAACTGTCACTGGCCTCTAAAAGTTACCTTGCATTAATTTTTTTTTAATCAGATAGCAATTTGACTAAATTTATACATTTCAGAAAGTATGTATAGAATACTGCAAAAACACAGTAAGACATAAATCAGTCCACAGCTGCTCAGGAAAGTCCTTTGGCTATGAAGCTGTGGAATAGTGTCCTCTTTCTGTTCCAGTCTACACAAGACTGCAATTTACTGCTTTTCCTCCTTCTGATCCCCGGAGCTCCCTGAATCATGTGAGCCAGAGCCATGTGAACTTCCAGAACTCTCTCGCTCTGATGCCATCTGTGAAGAGAAGAAAGCACGGTATTGGTTCAGTTTTGGCTATGTTCTTCTGCCCTAAAGAACAACTCAGAATGTGGGAAGAATCATCCCAATCAACATTCTCTTCTGAAGAGTATTATGTGTGGGATCCTCTAACAACAGAATGAAGACATCTGCATTTAGATATGGTGGTACTACTATCACAGAAACATTCCGCAATCTTGAAACAGAATTCAGACTTGAAGATAAATGGGAGTTTTAATACTTTAGTTAGACATCTGACCCCTGATTTAAATACAAGAGTAATGCCTAAGATAGGAAGGATGTTGGGAGTTGCAATTCAGCAACATCTGGAGGGATACAGATGCCTCAAGACCACAGGGACCAAATATATGAATGTTCAGTATTGCATTCTTAACTCTCATGCTGCAAAAGATAAACTGTTGTTTTTACTCTGAATGATATGCAACTGTCCAAAAGAGAGATATTAATTTTTATGAAACTGGAAATATTTTAAAATCTGTGAACATATGCAAGTCAATTAACCTGTAGGCACAATTAATGTTAGAGCACTGCTATGGCTCTTACTTTCCCAGCAAAAGGCTCTATAAATGCCTCCACCCGGCAGTATGCGCTGAAAATGTGTAACTCACTGCACAGAGTATGTACAAAAGAATGTGCAAAAACTAAAATGCTTATTCTGTGGTATGATTTATGTGTCCTGCCATGCTGTGCAGAATCTTACACAGCAACAAAATAAAAATGTATTCTAAGAATCATTAGTTACATGTGATTTGCTGAATAAATTACTGGCTGGGTTTGCATAGCAGATGGGCTTATACAGTATACCGAGTCAAAATCAGACACGTTAACTAGTGATCAAGGTAATGGGCTTAGAGGAGGAAGAATTAAAGTTTGTTAACCCAACCTTAGGTTTTTAGAGAAAATATGAGATAATTACTAAATTATCAGTAGTTTAGCCCATAAGGATTAGCAGTGCATTAGCTGTGTTTACATTTCCTTCATTCATTTAGCTGTTCCTTTTCAAGGTCATTGGCACACATTTCTGGGATGTGAAGCTGGGTCCTTCTTTGCCCAGACAGATCCTTCTATATGTTGTCCCCCTACCTTTTTGTAGGCCATTTCAAAAAGTTTCAGGGATGCTTGTTGCAGGGACATTGCTGCTTGCCGGATGTTTTCACCTGTTTCACTATCTTTACGAGCCAGTAACTCTCGCATTTTTGCAATTTCTTCCTTCAATTTGTTGCACTATAAAGGAATTGCCCCCCCAAAAATTGCAGCTTTTAGTGGAATATACAACAATAGCATGTAATCTATACTATTAGCAAGACACAATCAACTTATATCACTTTAGAAGGCCACACAACTGATGATCAAGTGTCACAGATTTGTTCACAATGGGAGACTTCCGAAATAAAAACTCTTCACCAACCGTATCTGCTAATATTCTGATATGAAGCTAGTCCCCATTTAGTTCTTCCTGTTGATTACTGCAGCCCCAATCAGTTGGAAAATATGTTTGTGAAGGGAAAACATAACTGTAAAATGTAAGTCTAATTACTTTCAGTATCCCACAGCTGTAACATCCATAATAGATTGTTGGGTTGGGTTTTGGATGTATCTTGCAGATTAAATGGTATTTGGATGCATGACTTGAAGGAATTTTATTAATCAATTTTATATAGCTGCCTATTCACCAAAGGCAACTCTGGGCCTTTTAGGAGTATTTTCTCCTATAGCACATGAACAGCTTTTCTTGACCTACAAGGTGCTACCACGCAAAACCATCTCCTAGAAACACAAGGACTACTGCAAGACAGAGAAAGGAACCACCATTCTTCATGTTTAAGAGAAAGCACAAAGCCACCCAATCTCGGCATATGCAGAAAACTCAGGATGGGTTCAAAGAAGGCAAGCTTTTTTTGCAATCCTGTTGACCATAACAGGAAGATTTGCAGATCACATGTAGCCTACAGGATGGAAGCTCTCTCCTCCCAACTTCATCCTAAATCTTGGGTACAAGATAAGAGGCTGGAAAAATACAGCTGCCTTCATAAATCTAAGCAGATGGACATCTAGCCATCTTGAGCAATATACAACGGAAGCCTCTGGTGTTCCAATCTGAAGAGAAAAAGCATAGATGCCTAATGCAGACCATCTGTTACACTATAGTGTGTAGATGCTATTTAACAAGAATGGAATTAATGTTTGTATTTACATTCATTGAAGAAGAGATTACCAGAAAGTAAGAAGGCACACAATGGGAATACACTGGTCGGTTTGGATAGCACAATTGTGGCTGCCTGTGCTTTTGATGTGTATTCCCCACAGTGTACTTGCTTACTCCCTTGTAATCCTTTCTCTCCAGTCTCTCTGCTCTGCAAGGAGAGGGAGGGGGGAGAAAAACTGGTCAGGCATAGGGCAACATGTATAGTGATTACGTGACTGAGAAATATTGCAAAAGTTGTTGATGTGGACATTATGGGAAAAAAAATAACAAATTAGTGATAAAGTAATAGTTTCCTAAGTTGCATTTACAAAACAAATTTAGAAAGGTAGACTTACTTAAAACATGCCCAAGCAACACAACACATCAATACATGTTCATTTTAGATTTTAAAAAACCCTTTATACAAATGGTAGACCTACTTCATCCACAGGCAACTGATCTTTAAATTCTTCCATCTTGGATTCTGTGTCATGGATTATTCCTTCGGCCATGTTTACAGCTTCAACACGTTCCTAAAGAAAACAGTAACTTTGTTAGACAGAATATAAAAACCAATTTGTACTAGCTAAGCATCTTACCAACAAGACACTTCTTTAATGTGTCCAGTGAATGAACTCTTGAAAGAGAAAACAAAACTAGCTAAATATGGCAAACACACATTCCGTTGATAGAAATGTTTGCATACTACCAACTTAACCATTAGTTTTTCTTTTCTGTAGCTGCAGAATGGGGGGGAGTCTTCTATTTTGAAATTAAGGGCCACCAAGGAAAACAATTTTTCAAGAATTTCCTTTTTGGGAGCAAATATATTTCTTTCATCACTGACCATAGAAGGCATTAGAATTTTTGATCGGTATAGGAGATATTTTGGCCATTTTGTAAAAAAATAATAATAATAATCCTAGGATAACTTAAGACATCATTACTTGGAAGGTGGCATATTGTTTTTGCTTTGTAGGGGTAAATATTAGGGATAAATAAATCTGGGAGTATATAGAAAAATATTTATAGGAGAAAACCTATGCTAACTTGCATGGAAAATAGCACCAATTTCTTCAGTTCCTTGTCCGATTCAGATTCACCTTCCTCTTTAAAAGCAGTAACTATAGCAACCCAGTTTGTAATTTGTGTTGCATTCAACATCTATATGAAATATATGAACTGAAAGCAGTTCCAGACCACTGAAAGAATATTTCAAAGGGATGGACCTTAGCTTTTTTAATATTGTGATAATCAGAAATTTGAAGGCTCTTTAAGTCACATAATTTGATTTTCTCTACATATTGCTTTGTTCATATATGTCAATACAATTTGGGGAAGAAATATTATAGCTAAGAAGCTTGATGTGATGCTGAAGTATATTCCTAAAGCATGGAATTTGCCATACCATGAGGAATTCTGGCTCTGTGATGCCAGACATGACCAAGATTAATTTTATGTAAATTGAATCTTATTTTCCTGATTTGGTGGACTTTTTTGTTAGTTTTCACTTTTTATTTGTCACTTTCAGATTATTTTAACATCTTTCTTCCCTATACAATTGGATTTTTTCCGGTTATTGTTGTAGGGTGTTTTGTTTTTTTTGTATTTCATCATTTAAAAAAGAACATTCTAAAAAAATGTTCCAAGGTGTTCTTAATTCATACAAATGCTGTGCACTTGATGTTAGCACAGAAACTATTCTCCATAGCTGACTTTTATTTGAAATAAATTTCAGGCCAATAAGCTGGAAACCATCTTGGCAACATTACCTTTTTCCGCCTGTCTTCTTCTGCATATTTTTCTGCATTTTTTACCATGTTTTCAATATCATCTTTACTAAGACCACCAGAAGACTGGATCACAACTACAGGAAGGTAAAAGAATTTTCTTTTTACAGAATGCTATCACTGAACAAACTCAACATGCAACACGCAGCAGGATTGCAATATTTCATATTAATGGATCACAATCATACCTGGGAAAGATTTTATGTCAGGAAAACATCAAATGTGGGAATGCTACTCTAGGTTGACTAAACCAGTCTACATTAACACGAATGTGGGCTCCCACTTAAATCTATTTTACTAGATCAGCGATTCTCAACCTTTCTTCATCATGGACCCCCTTTAAATACTTTTGTGGCCATGGGCCATGCCCATGGACCCCCAAAACATAACTCAAGATTTAAATCATAATTTCTTCAAGCCTTTGGGGACCCCCAGTAACATTGCAGCCCCCTAGGGGTCCGTGGACCACAGGTTAAGAACCACCGTACTAGACAACATTCCTGCCAGTCTATGACTGTAGAATGTAACGTATGTAAAATATTGCTAACAATTCCTACTTCATATGTCCTTTATCATTTTAGCATAGACATAGGCTTTTGATACTAGATGTCATGTACAGGTAGTCCTTGACTTATGAGGACAATAAGGGCTATAAAATTCATTGTTAAGAAGTGTGATTGTTAAGTGAGGCAACATGGGGCTGCACCAATTTTGCAACCATTTTTTGCCAGTCATTGAGCAAATAACTCACGGTTGTTGAGTAACCATGTGACCATGACTTGTGACCTTCTGCCATTGACCTTGCTTTTTAGAATGGCTGGGAAGGTTATGAATGGCGATCACATGATTGCAGGGCAGTCATAAGTGTGAGCTGGTTGCCAAGCACCCAGATTGCAAATATGTGACCGCAGGGACACTGTGATGAATGTAAGTGCAAGGACTAATCGTAAGTCACTTTCTTCAGCACTATCATAACTTCAAGCAGTTGCTAAATGAATGGTCATTAAGCAAGGTCTACCTGTATTGTTTGGTTGCCATCTTTAAGAGCACTATCTATAATTTCAAAATTACACCAGTTATCTACCTCAATGCTGTGCTCAGACAAAAATCTTCCACACACTTTTCAGAATGATGTGTTGATAATTGCATCATAGCACACAAAGGTGATTCTGGCCAAGCGCTAAAACTCAAAGATTGTATTAAGCATTTCTAGAAAAATGGGGAACTTGGCAGAAAATGCAATGATAAATTATTACTAAATGTTGGCAATTTACTGCAACAAACTCTGCTAGATTTATCCTCCTAGCTGGCTTTTGCAATAGTAGGCTCTCAACAATGCCCTTCAGTCTTTAAAGCAGCAATCCAAGTACTCACTCTGTTGTTCTCGTCCTGTACCTTTGTCTTTTGCGGATACATGAACAATTCCATTTGCATCAATGTCAAATGTTACCTCAATCTGGGGCACTCCCCTTGGGGCTGGTGGAATCCCAACCTGGAATTACAAGTACACTGCTGTTGACTTAGAGAAGACCCATCGGTGTAATCAACTCTGTCTTCCCAAGCAAACTAAAGTGAAGTTACTGGTACAATCTATTATTCACTAAAGCAAAAGATTTATGAAATCTGAAGAGAAACCACAGTAATCTAAAACAAAAGTTATCTTTATCACTACATATTTCTTTACAATTCTAGCACAAGATTCCATAATTTACATTAGAAAAATGTTATCAGAAAAGCATCATGAGGTGTATACATTCTGTAACAGTGAAGAATTTTCTTCTTTAACCAAATTATGTTATGGCAATCTGTTTCCATACTTATCTGCCAAACCTAATAATTTAAAGGAATTTAAATGAAGAATGTTCATCAAATATTCTGTCCTGTTCTAGGGAAGCTTTGTGTTTTAATAGGAAAAGTAAAAATTACTTTCCTTTCATTCATGATTATTATTTTAGATTAAAAAAATACATTCAGCAGAATTCCAACATACCAATGTGAACTGGCCAAGTAGTTTATTGTCACCAGCCATTTCCCGTTCACCCTGATGAACTTTGATCTCTACTTGAGTCTGTCCATCAGCAGCTGTAGAAAATACCTGTGGAACCAAAGCACATTTCATTCCATTAATGCTACTTAACACCATCATATAACTACCGGTAAGTAACATGATACGGTAATTTCCTGCCAGGAATAGAACGGAACCTCAGTACCTGCTCCATTAACTGTTAGAAAGCACAGGAAATGCCAGAAAAACTTGAAACCACAAGTGCCGCACCACCCCCACAGACACATGAATGCATTTCAGGAGTTTGACAACCTGTTGCAGCCTCCCGCAGTCATATAATCCTCTTTTTGCAACATCTTTTATCATTTGTGGCAAAACACGCCCATTGGATAAACTAGATTCAGACTCACAACCATGTGGTTTGCTTATCTACTCTGTGATTCACTTAATGACCACAGCGACTCGCTTAATGACTGTTGTAAAAATACTTGTAAAACCAAGTTTCATCATGTTGTGACTCAACATACAACCTGAACAACTGACCAAAATTCTGGACTCAAAATTATGGTTGTATGTTTAAGCCTATTTATAATGGCAGAATGGTTAGTGAAAGAGAGAATGGGGCAACAATGACAAAATTTAGATGACTTTCAAATATTGAGAAAAAATTTAAGAACGTATCTTCTCACCTGGCTCTTCTTGGTTGGGATAGTTGTATTCCTATTAATAAGCTTAGTGAAAACTCCACCTAGAGTCTCAATTCCCAGGGAAAGTGGAGTGACATCCAACAGCAGCACATCAGTGACATCTCCAGCCAACACTCCTCCTTGGATGGCAGCGCCAATGGCAACAGCTTCATCAGGATTGACTGCTTTACTTGGAGAACGCCCAAACATATCTTGTACAGTTTGCTGTACCTGTATGGATACATTCATATTTATCAGCAATACACCAGAAAAATGGTCACATGCCACAGAATATGGCAGGCGGATTTAGCACTTGAAAGGAGCAGGGAATTTGGAAGCTCAGATATAAAAGTATGCAAGACCATTGTAATATCCTACAGGAGTGTTCCATTTGTTCTGAAACAGGATAGATGTGGAATGTTTACTCTTTGATTTTGTAGTAAGATATGCCCAGAATAACACTAGTCCAGTCCACGAAATTAATCAACATGAAAAAAGTATAAGATGGCTACATGTAAGAAGCTGCAAGACCATACATTCCTTCTGTGAAATTACTGCTCCTTTCCACAAACCCAAGAAATAACCCACTCCCTCAAGCTGAAAAATCCCTTTCAATGCTCTAAATATCTTCCAGAGTTTATACACTGAATAGAATGCTGATATGACAAAAAACACAAAAATTAAAAAATCTCTGAAGAAAATACAGGTAGTCCTCAAGATACAACCGTAATGGAACCTACCTACCAATTACAGATGCATGTCGTGAGAGTTGCTAGGCAAAACATCTCAACTTACAATCCCCCTCCCGTCGCTGCTCTCCCCAATGAATTGCTAAATGCCCAGGTTTTTAAGTGGAGAAAGGGGTGCCTCAATGGTGGAGGCCCTTGGGAGCCTAGCACAGGCCCAGGCCCGCCTGCCCTGGCCCTCCCTCAACCCGCAAGATGCCCTGTGCTCCGCTTCCCACCACTTGGCTCCCCACAGGCCTTTTCCCACTGCCACTGGGTCCCCCCAGGCCTTAAAAGTGATTCCCACCCCACCAGGTCAAAGACTCTCCTCCTCACTTACTTTAAAGAGCTATGAGGCCTTCCAGAGCACTGGAATGGATTGCTTTGTGTGGCTGCATGGTATGGTACTGGAAGCAGCCATTTTGTCGTACCCACAAAATGGCCGCTGCCATTGGCTCACTGTCATGCAGCCTGGGGACAAACTGTTTAGTTTTGCTGCCTTACTGATGTCTGCACAGTCCTGCAGAAGCTTTCTGCAGTGTTCAGCAGAACCTGTTAAGCCAGCGAAATGAAGCAATTTGTCTGGCAGCTGCCATTTTTGTCCCAGCACTCAAGAGGTGGAACAAAATGGTGGTCGCCTCTGCACAGCCCACAGATATGTGGCCTGCCCTCCTCCTTCCATGAGGTCCAGAAAGCTCCAAAAGATAAGTGTGAAGATTGATGGGTGTGTGGGGAGCAGGCCTAAGGACTGTGGAATTATGATAGGGTGGGAGAGGTGCAGGGACGCTGCAGCATCCCTGTGGTCAGTCGTAAGGGCAAATGACCACCCCAGGGGCACCACACTCGTCAGAACTTTGAAACATGGTCTTACAAAATTTGGGGCTGTCTGCTGGAACTTTGAGCCTTCGTTAACTGACCTGTTGTATCTTGAAGACTACCTGTAGACTCATTATCAAAGCTATCTTAGGTTTCAAATTTAGAAAGGATAACAGTAATTCTGCAAAAACAGCAGAATACCCCATATAAAGGGTTAAGGTTACTTCTACACAGCCATCTCTACTGATTAACACATCTTTATTTTTGCTGGGTTTAAAAAAAAAAAAAAACCAAGCAAGCACAGTCCAAAGGGCACTTGGCCAGACTGCAATGACAGGATCTTCAAGTACACCAAGTCAAAGGGGAATGATTGTACCTTTGGCATTCTAGTCATGCCACCAACCAAGATAACTTCTCCGATGTCACTCTTGCTAACTTCAGCATCTTGCATGGCTTTCTGACAAGGTGCTATTGTCCTTTTAATCAGATCTGCCACAATCCCCTCAAACTGAGATCGAGACAGCTTCATATTCAAATGTTTCGGTCCTGAGGCATCCATTGTAAGGTATGGCAAGTTAATGTCGGTCTGCAATACAAGATTAACAATCATTAGAAATAACAATTAAAATTAGAACAATACTTATTTGAAAGGTATTCTGTGATGCAGCTATTTGATTTTCTCCAGGATACACTGTTCCCAGATTGGTCCTTCAGATCTTGCAAAGAATTACTGTCCCTAATGGATATGGCAGCACCCAAGTAGAAAGTTTCCTTAGAAAGCCAATTAATTGTCCAGAATGTATTCTCTTGGTGTGGTTCATTTAAGTAAGTCTCTATGGGAATAATTCCTAATTCAGTTCATTTTACTGAATGGCTATCAATTTTTCCCCAGAACTCAAAATCACAGCATTTATTATTGGATGCACAATACCATCTCACCCATGACCATCATCAGTATTTCAATTTTCCTTTGAGTACAAGATAGTAAGTAAAACAATGAGGGGGTTACCGTTTCTGCCATATATCTCCAAATAGTTTATTAACTTTGAAGATTCGTATTTTGTCTATAGTATTACAACAGACATGAGTCTCAAAAACAATCAGTTCAGTGGTTCATATATGGTTAAAATGGAGTCGATTTTAATAAGTGGGAAATTGCAAGCTTTTCTGTTAAATAGTTGCAATCTCAAAGTATCAATTGGGTCCAGGTATATCACTTGAGATATCGTCAGGAAGACCCCGTAGGATAAGGAACAGAATCTGCACATCTTCCAAGGGAACGTTTCCATTTTCAGTTTTAAGCTTTGCATTATTGATCTCTATGCACAAACACATTTATTTCTTTGGGAGGATCGATACAGTGATGTGAAAAAGTAAGTACACCCTCTTTGAGTTCTATGGTTTTACATATCAGGACATAGTAAAAATCATCTGGTCCTTGGCAGTTCTTAAAAAGTAGGTAAATACAACCTCAGATGAACAACAACACATGACACATTACACACAGACACAATCCAATAAAATGATAGATATATAATATATTCATTACTTATTACATAGTAATTTTAAAAATATTAAAAAAACTATTAAGGCAGAACTAAAACAAAAAGAAAATGGAGGTGTGTTAATAATAATAGAACCATCTCACAAGTGGTTCCCATCCCTTGCGGCCCCGAGGCCTACTGATATAACCAGGTCTTGAGGGACTTTTGAAAGTTCTGGAGTGATGAGGTCAACCTCATCTCTGGGGGAAGAAGATTCCACAATGTGGATGCTACAGCATAAAAGGCCCACCACTGAGGATCCACCAAATGTAGCTCATTTTCAGTTCCTCACCTGGACCGAAGAAGAAAGTTCACATTTTGCTTTTTCAGAAGCTTCCCTCACTCTTTGCAGAGCCATATTATCTTTAGTCAGATCAACCCCTGTCTAAAAAGAAAAGGGCAAGTGTTGAAGTTCACTGTTTTCTATGTAGTCTTGATTAAACACTAAATAAATCTAATTATTAGAATGAAAACTTAATACAGAGAATCCACAACTGGTCATACAATCAACATTCAAATTGATTCTTTCTGCATTCTAAGGAAGATAGGTAACATCAATCCTTAACACTAGGCAGCCCATTGTTTACGTGACTTTACAACAAATGTGATGTACCATGGAAGGTTTTGTCTTTATATTACAGATGCTAGAAATCTTTTTAAAATTCACATTTGAAGAAAAGTATTGAGCCATACTCTGCTCCTAATCCCATACTATGGTTCCCATTAGCTATATACATTCCCACTCAAAATGCTAGATAACCATTTCCAGTTCTATTCTACTTGCATTCTAATTATTAAATTGTGAACATACAAACTAAGCTAGATCCAGAATGAGGAGAGGAGAGGGGAGGGGCAAATTTATCCTTGCTACTGTATTAATAGTAGCAAGGATATTTTGAAAATTAAATGCGTTCATTTATATAAATTGGTAAAAGTCAATATGCAACCCCCTTATTAATTATCCAATAAACTCCCAGTATGAATGTATACATTTCTCCTTCAAGCAACTTCTCCAAGTTTAGATTTGGCTCACAGATTTTTCTCCAAGGATAATTAAATGAACATATTAGTATATGCAGATAACATCCACAATGGTAGAGATCTATGAGTATGGACTGCAATATAGATACACAGTGTAGATACAAAAATTATACTGAGATGTGTCTTGACTTTACTTCATTATAGTCTGAACACATCTAGGGAAGGACACAAAGCATACAGCATGAAGGAAATCCATGCTACTGAATGTGCGAACACATTTCTACAGAGTAATTTCAGTACCAGTTGCCCTATAACTTTCTTCAGTACTTTCATAAAGGAACTGCATGAAATACTAAGGAAATGCACTGCTTAACTGGAATGTTTTAATCCAATTTCAAAATGGGCAGTTTTGATCTTGTCTGAAATGTTCTGACCTCAAAAGAACCCACAGGAGGGAGCATTCCCAGTAAAGTTAGAAAACTGGTAAGACTGCACCATCTGAGCTCCCAATCACCTAAATTTGAAAAACCTCTTGCATATCTTTGTGAAACTAATCCTGTCACAGGAGAAAAAACAGAATGGCTATTAAAGAAATCAACTTATTTTAAGATTAAATGTGCTTATTTCATTGGTACTGCCACCTCGAAGTAATATTTATGAGGCAGATATAAGCTTTGCAAAATAGCTATTGAATTATACAAGCAGTAAACAATGGTACAAATTGAATACAATAGTATGATGAAAAACAGTGAGATATTTTGGTTAAGTAAAACACAAATTCTGAAATATTAGTACCAGAGTTTTCTTTTTCAAATTAAATTTACACTTGAAAGAGTTCCCTGAAAATCAGTTTAAAATATACAAAATGCTTACTTCTCTTTTGAATTCTTTTACTATATGCTGCAACAGGGCCTGGTCAAAATCTTCGCCACCCAAGAAAGTGTCACCATTTGTGGACTTGACCTCAAACACTCCCTTCTGAATTTCCAAGATAGAAATATCAAACGTGCCACCACCCAAATCATAAACTGCAATACTAAAGGGGGGGGGGGGAGAAGACATACATTAGCACCAAATCTACACATTAATAGAACATTCAGTTAATACTAAATTCTTCCAACATGATTTGTTCTATTGAGCTATATTTAATCTTAGATTTTCAGAGTTCATCCATTATCACAGCATCTGATAAACTGATCTTAGAAGTTTCTATTTATGACACCTCATTATAATGTTCTTTTGGCATCAATGGCCTTCGTTCTGCATAGAAAATGGTATGCAAATAGGTTCAACTCCTTTCTATCTTGTAAACATGTCCAACTTCTTTCTTTCTCTGATAAAAGTATATTACTTGGTTTGGTAAGCATAGAGGAATTCAACTGAAAATTTACCTGAAGGCCTTCTAATTCATTATACCAGGTAGCTCTTAAACAGTGCTCTTTATATAAAGCTATACACTGAAGCTGGCAGCTAAAGGAATTAGCACATCTGCTGCTCCAGAAGGTAACATAAACTAATAAAGCGCACACTCCCAGAAGTAATACTGCAAAACGCATGGGACTATTGTATACTTACACTTTGTCTTCAACTTTATCTAATCCATAAGCTAGGGCTGCAGCTGTTGGCTCATTAATAACTCTCAAAACATTCAATCCAGCAATCTGTCCAGCATCTTTAGTGGCCTTTGAAGAAAACAGCAATCTATTAGGTATTGCTTGTTCAACCAAGGGAAAATCCAACACAAAGAGGTGAATCCAAATTATGCTTGCTTGTGTAAAGGAACCTTTTCTTCAGTCACCTTCCACCCACGGCCCATGCAACCTCAACCTATTCTAGAAAATTATCCAGAACAGATTATAAAACTATACATTTTATTTGCGAGAGGAAGGAGAATTACGGATTATTTTTACTTATGGTTTATTTTAGATAAAAACTTCTGATGCAAAGTAGGTTTTTAAGAGATGAGGTTGGATTGCTGTAGATGCAAGTTGTAATCTAATCTGTGTTCCTACATTTGCCTGAAGACTAGGTTTCCACCAACTTAATATACAGTATTTCTAAAATGGGAAAATTGAGTTTGATTTGCTACAAATAGAGCATTAGAAACATAATTTTTTTTCCAATTTAACCTCTTTTGTGGGAAGCTTTATCGCCTTTCCTTTGAAGAAATACAGTATGTACTTCACACTGTTTTTGAGCTCTTAATGGGTGAGCTTTCATTTTATCCCTATTTTGTTACATCTTCCTTGAATATTAATTTTAGGCAAGAAAAAGTGGGGTAGAAAGAATTGAATAAATGAAAACAAATGAATATCTACTGTCAAGCAAAGCAAGCTGCACTACATTCTGAGATCTGACAAAAATATTTCCATAAGGGAACATATGTGGAAGTAACTATAAACATCTTCCTGATCTCTCTCCTTCCATCAAGAGAAATGAAACCCTAATTTCTGCAACCATACCTGTCTCTGGGAATCATTGAAATAAGCAGGAACTGTGATGACAGCATTTTTGGCAGGATGCCCCAGATAATTTTCTACGGAAGAGGAAGCATACTTTTAAGAGAGGTCACTATTAAGATATACTCAAAAATTTAATCGGGGTAGAAATATATGTAGCTATACTATAGAACTTGGAAGAGTATTACAGATTTGTTTAATATTTCATTTGACTAAAATTAAATGTAATTATAACAGCTTTTTAGGGTAGGGCTTCAAAAGTAAGATGCAAACAAAGCAATATTGACATCCACATTAGTGAGCATCAATAGAACACTTTGTGAAACTTATTTTAATTAGAAAATCAGTTAAAATTTAAGAAAGTCTTAGGCATGCAAGCCAGTAAGAGGAGGGTCCAATTCTCAGGCTAGCCCTGGGAGTCTTTTACTTGTATGTGCCAGAAAATTCCCCTAAAGTATGGTAGGATTGTATAGAGGAAAGGCAGCCCTTCACAAGCGTGGTACTGTTTAAAGCTTTAAAAGCAAGTTTAAAACTGAGAATTGGACCTGGAAACTTGCTGGCAACCATTATAGCCAGCATTTCAGACTTCTTGGATCCTGGCAACAATATTTTATACTAATTGCAATGTTGAGCTTGCCTTCAAAAACTACCCCAAGCAAAATATATAGGAAGGATACCAGTCAAAGTTAGCCAGTGCAACCTGTGGACTTGCTTCTCCTTTGGAGAGGAATTAGAATCACAATGTGTTTTAAGCATAGAGCAGACTAATTGGCAAAAAAATGCCACACACCTTATAAAAAGGTTATTTGGGTTAGAAATGAAGCCTTAGATCCATGATAGAAAACCTATGGCACGCCGGCCAGCTGGTCTTCACGCGCGAGGGAGCGCCGGAATGTGTGCATTCTGTCCTGTTTCGGCACTCGGTGCCGAAAAAGTTCGCCAACACTGCCTTAGATCAATCACAAAAATTCTGCTGTACAAACCTGAAGTCTCTTTCATCTTCATTAAAATAAAAGCACCAATCTGGCTTGGGGAATAGAGTTTTCCATGAGATTCTACCCAGGCATCACCATTGGAAGCACGTACAATTTTAAAAGGGACATTCTTGCTGAAATAACAAAAGTTTTCAGAAGATTAGTGCATAGCACTTTGTGGCATCACCTAGCTAATTCTGATCTTAAAAGCATAATCACAAGCAGACTTAGGTTAGTAATTAAATGGAATATTAGCAAAAATCCCAGAGCTATAGGCTAAACCAAGGTTAGGCCACAGAACCCCAGATCAAGAGGGGGTGGGACTTCTGCATGTCAGATGACAAGCCCTGTGCTTTCTGCTTACCTTAGCAATAAGGGGTTAGGGGAAACTTCTTCACAAAGCATTCCAATTTTTAGTCAGAGACTTTTTTTTTACTGTGATCCCCTGTAAAGTACTCCCCCCCCCATCACTAAGATAAAGTTTTAGAAGAGACTAAGGAAAAAAAAGTCTTCAGAAGAGACTAAGATGTTTTCCTTTTAGCCTCTTGCAGAATCCTCCACGTATTTTATGCCAAAAAACTGTCAGACACCAAAAATCAAGCTTGAGTCAAAAGAATATTTCTATTTAAAACTGTCACAACTTTCAAAGAATTGGACTAATACAATCCTTTGGTAAAAGATCACAGTTAGCGGACTGTAATATCTTGATATATGTATTATTACTACTTTAATATTACCCCTAAATCCCAATATTAAATTTTCCATCAGTGAAAAAATAGCAAGCCAATATTATGTATCTG
This sequence comes from Thermophis baileyi, assembly GCA_003457575.1. Classification (NCBI taxonomy): domain Eukaryota; kingdom Metazoa; phylum Chordata; class Lepidosauria; order Squamata; family Dipsadidae; genus Thermophis; species Thermophis baileyi. The sequence continues at coordinate 4,155,072 of QLTV01000974.1, read as the reverse complement.
TGTTAACTGTTTCCTTCTGATCTCCCACCAACAATATTTAGGGTTAAATTTGGAAGGCATGTGGGTTTATAGAAATAGAGAATGGTTTTCAGATAACTCAAATCCTATTTATGAAAACCATGGTTCTAAAACAGAAAAGAACATTCCCAATTCCTAAAATTATGAAGTTTGTACATGCCACCATGTCACCCAGATCATAATAATCTTAAATCTCCTAGCAACTTCCTACGAGTATCCCAACAAATCAGAGCACTATTGTAGATGAAACTTCACATACTTCAGTTACTTTGTGAACAACTTTGGAATTATTTAACTCCCAAACATTAAAAAATGTGGATCATAGGTGCAAATACATGTAGGTATGCAGTTCACTTTTTTAAGAATTTAAAAAAACCTCAAAATGTTTCCTCACATATCTTTCTGCACTTCTGGATCATCATATCGCCGCCCAATCAGACGCTTGGTTGCATAGAGTGTATTGTGAGGATTTGTTACTGCCTGTCTTTTAGCTGGCATGCCAACCAATCGCTCTCCCTCACCGGAAAATGCCACAACAGAAGGGGTAGTTCTGGCACCTTCTGAATTTTCAAGCACCTGCATAAGGCAAAAGAATTAGTTAATATGGGCAACAATCATCAAATTTATAAAAATCCTGAGTTGGATCAGCAATCTGATTTGACTCACTTTTGCCTGCTTCCCTTCCATGACTGCCACACAAGAGTTGGTTGTGCCAAGATCAATCCCAATAACTGCTCCTTTGATTGCTTCTGAGCTGAAAGGGAAATGTAAGGCAATTAGGCTTAAAAGGAATTTAGCACCTAGTTTTATTTCCACTTGCAGACTAAATGGTGTGTTTACCCTCTATTTCTAAAGAATTCAACTGAGATAAAAAAACAACAACCTCTTAACCAATTAGTATTGCCTTCCCCAACACAGCAATCTTTCAGATGGCTATGGCTACAATTCCCAGAATTTACAGCCAATGTAGCTCTTGGTCATACCAAATGAAATATCAATACCAAAGCTATCTAATGCCAACCAAGAATAGCTTCAAATTTATACCATTAACCACGATCTTCCAGTTTTTCTAACAAAATAAAATTCAGCATATATTTGCATATGCATGGATATGGATATATTTTCCTTTGTTAGTTTATCCAAATACTCCTTTCAGCCTAAATGTTTTCAAAGAAAATACAAGGCAAAAAAAAAATATTTTAATTTTTTAATTGTTCACATGCTATGAATAGAACAAAGCTTTTTACCCCAATCTCTGGAGTTGGTACTAGCAAAGACCTCAATTGCTGTATGAAGCTGCAATATACACAGTATATTGTATAATACCGTATACACACAGTATAATATATACACATTATATGTACACACACACATTCAAAAGGGCCTTTAAAAAAAATAACATTGTTACACTGAAAATGTGTTAACACAGTACATTTAACACAATTGACAAAGCAACACTGCTGTCATCCAGCAAATCCATTCTCCCGAATGGGCATCTTTTGCTGGAAACTGGTAAAAAAAAAATTGTCATGTAACCTCAAGATGCTGTAACCGAGTTGCACCCAAAATGCAGTGATATGACTGGGAGGGGGGGGCATTTAACAGCTGGAAATGCTTTACAAGCTGTAAAACAGTCTTGCGAAGCTCACAACTTTGAACGTTAAACCAGTGGTCTCCAACCTTTCTGGCTCTGTGGACTGGCAGGGGGGGGGATGGTTTTGTACACATGTGCCATTATCACAAATGCAGCTTTGCACATGCATGCCCTCACCCACCACTTCCACGGCCCAGTTCCATTGGAGACCCCTGCATTAAACGACTAGTAATAAGTTGGGGACTACCTGTAATGCTTTGCTTTTAAATTTCTCTATTACCTTGCCATTCCCATCTGTCCCCTTTGACCTCTGCTTGCCCAAACTTCATTATTCCCAGCAACACCAATGTCACCACCCTTTCTCTTGATGTTTTTTATGCATGCCACTGCTTCCCAGGCAGCCTGTGTAGTTTCAAACCCTTTCTGAAAATTCAAATTTCCTGCAAAGATTTTTTTTTTTTGCAAAACTCAAGGTTTTATACTCCACTGCAGATATTACTTCCATTTTTATTCTTTTGCTCCATTTAATCATTTATACATCTTTCATATCTCATTTACAAAAACAACTATTTATACTGCATTATACATTCCTAGGGGATGGCTTGCTGTGTTATGCTTTGCAAGTAGAATTGCAATCTCACTTTAGATATAATTTATGCCCAACAGCCATAATCTTTTGATATTACATTTATCTCCAAAGATTTCAAAAATCTGAACATCAGCAGAAACTGAAACTGATTTTTCAATTCTCTTCTTGAATATGTTTCTTGTAATGTTGACTCATAATTGTAAAAGTTGTGGAAAATAGTAAGAAAATATACAGATGCACATTTTGGTCTGATTCTATCAAATATATATTCATTCCCCTAATTTCCAGTTCTCACTTCTCTCCCATCCCTTTATTGCTGCCCATTTCTCTAATAGAACAGTTTTTTTTTTCAGTAGTGACATGGTTTTCAGAGTTTTTTTCATCCACATATGAAAAAGCTAAAAGCTTATTCAGCCATATTATGAGGTTTACAAAGCTTTCCTGAACAGCAACTATTCTTCATTTTAATACAAGAAAATCATTTTGAGCTTTAATTTCATTACTTACGCATAATTCCTGCTTGCTACAGTTCTGAGGATATCTTGACTTAAACCATTCCAGATGATCTATAAAAACAACAAAGCCAATAACAATGTATTTATAAAGAGCACTTGCATTCTTCACTGATAATGTTGTCTTCTTCCAACATACTCCCATGCTTTATCTGCAAAACATGCCTCTCCTGAGGAGAGAATCCTATCTAAAAAACATTCAGTTAAGCAAGACCCTTCCCTCACCCCTTGAAAAGGGTATCAGTAAAATTGCTTATACTATAGTAAAAGGTGCAGTACAAAACCTGCTGGTGTGCAGTCCTAGAAATAAAAATAAACAAGTCTGAGCACATTCAAGAGGACTCATTCATAAAGAACCACAATATCAGTAGATCTGAAAACTTCCACCCAAGAAACACACCCCAAGAAACGCTACATTTCAAGGAAATTTCTACTCTGTATTAACTGTTGTATTTTAAACAGCCCGCAGATATAATTTCAGATGTGTTAGTTTTGGCATAGACGACCTTTCACAATTTGTTTAAACAATATCATAAAATTATACTATAAACCACTATACCTTAATGCATGGGTATCCAACCTTTTGGCAAGCTGGGCGAAACTAAGGGAAGAGGAATTGTTTTGGGGTTCTCTCTCTCTCCCCCTCCCCCCTATATATAGTTACAGGAGTACACCCCCTCACATTTTGTAAATATTTAAGTATATCTTTTCATGTGACAACACTGAAGAAATGACACTTGGCTACAATGTAAAGTAGTGAGTATACAGCTTGTATAACAGTGTAAATGTTCTGTCCCCTCAAAATAACGCAACACACAGCCATTGTCTAAACTGCCGGCAACAAAAGTGAGTACACCCCTGATAATGTCCAAATGGGGCCCAAAATGTCAATATTTTGTGTGGCCACCATTATTTTCCAGCACTGCCTTAACCCTCTTGGGCATAGAGTTCACCATAGCTTCACATGTTGCCACTGGAGTCCTCTTCCACTCCTCCATGTCCACGTCATGGAGCTGGTGGATGTTAGAGATCTTGGACACCTCCACCTTCCGTTTCAGGATGCCCCACAGATGCTCAATAGGGTTTAGGTCTGGAGACATGCTTGGCCAGTCCATCACCTTTACCCTCAGCTTCTTTAGCAAGGCAGTGGTCATTTTGGAGGTGTGTTTGGGGTTGTTATCATGTTGGAATACTGCCCTGTGGTCCAGTCTCCGAAGGGAGGGGATCATGCTCTGCTTCAGTATGTCACAGTACATGTTGGCATTCATGGTTCCCTCAATGAACTGTAGCTCCCCAGTGCTGGCAGCACTCATGCAGCCCCAAACCATAACATTCCCACCACCATGCTTGCCTGTAGGCAAGACCCACTTGTC
>QLTV01000974.1:4139431-4149431 GCA_003457575.1 Thermophis baileyi | reverse complement strand
CACACAGCGGGGAGCGGGGTTATTTCTAATCCCTCTAATCCCAGGTTCTTCATCCATGTTGTCTTGCATTCAGGGGCTATACAGACCACGAAGCCCAGCTCCCTCCTGTGAAAAAGCACCAGAACTGGTATAGAAGTCGGTCAGGCCTACTACTTCCAGACTCCTATCCTCTCTTGTTGCATAAGGAAGGGAGGGGGGGGGAACCCCGAAGCGCTCGACGTTTCTAAACCAAAGGCCAGAGTTTATTCAAATACATCTTCTTCTCTAAAAGAGGGGGGGGGGGGGAGAATCGCCCCATCGCGACTGCCCCGAAATCTTCCAAAATATTGAAAGGAAAAAAAAAAAAAAAAACAAAAAATCCACCTCCTACAAAAGAAAAATTTATACTAAATATGCGGGGGGGGGAACCCCGAAGCGCTCGACGTTTCTAAACCAAAGGCCAGAGTTTATTCACAAACATCTTGTTCTCTAAAAGATGGGGGGGGGGAGAGAATCGCCCCATCGCGACTGCCCCGAAATCTTCCAAAATATTGAAAGGAAAAAAAAAAAAAAAACCAACCGCCGCCTTCCTATTTTGCCCGGAGGCATCTCGATGAGCAATTCAACGAGCTGCTAGTAAAAGGAGACGGATCCATTTGGTGGGTTGTTTTTCCTTTCTTTTCTTGGCATCGATGCCGTGGAAATTATTCTGGCCTCCCGACTGTAAAAACCACGGCACGGTCACAGCGCAAGACTTAGTCCAAGCGGCAGCGGTCACCCGGTTGCCACAAGGCTAAAAGGACACACAAGGGCCCGTTTTTTTAAAAAGGGGGGGGGGCTCCGAAAGCCCTTGACTCCCGTCTGCCGGGAAAGGAACCGGCAACTGCCTCCCCCCTCCCCCCCGGCGGACCTTACCTGGGCGGGCCCCGGGACTCCCCCTCCACGGCGCAGAACGAGCACGCGGGCAGCGCTCAACATGGTGGCAGCTAGAGAGAGAGCGAGAGAGAACAAGGCCGCGGAAGAAGCCGAGCAGCGAAAAAGAAACACGCGCGCGCCGCCGACTACGGCTTTCTGGAAGTCTCCAGCCCACGTGGGTAAGAGAAAGAGGCGTGACCGGGAGGGGCCTTTCTGGAGCTATAGGTGTCCGAATCAGGCGCCCGATTAAAATAGGGCGTCAGAGAAAACCCGGGGAAAGTAGATTCCCGGGACTTGAGATTTTAGGGAGGTGTATCTTTCCCCCCCTCTTTTTCCCGCTAAATCCTTAACCTTAACCCCCAAATAACGCTTATCCCACAACAGGCTTTTTCGAGACCAGCTTTACTGGCCGGGAAGTCCCCAAGCTTCAAGGTCAGAAAGCGGAGGTGGATTGATAGATGCCTTAACCGGAAGGCGGGGAGATGACTTGCGCGAAGCCTTGAAGAGATATACCCGAGATTGGGCGGCAGAAGAGCTTTTTGTGCTAGAGAGGCTTCCGGAAACGACGAGCGCACGCTATTTAGAAGCGGATGGTGAAATAGGTTGAAATGCTGCGGGGGAGGCAATGAGCTTTTCAGCCAAAGCCGATGGAGTTGCTCAATCGGACCTTTAAACATGAACGAAACTGAAGGAGCTGCGGCTCGTTAATTTTTTGTTCCAAACTGCCTTTAAAAAAAAAAAAAACTGGCAGCACGGTAATAATTGATACAGGAAAAAAATGACACACCCAAATGATGGCTTAAATAATATATGGATAACTGACATGGATAAATAAGTGGCGTTCGTGATGGATAAAGAGAGTATGGATTCCGAAGGATCTGATTGTCTTTCCTTTATTGTGTTACTTTTTTATTTTGTTTTGTAGTATTCTCCGTGTGAGTATCAGTTTCCCCGCACAATGCAGACCTGGCATTGTAACACATGCGTTGTCTCTTGTGTTCTCTCGGCCTCCGCAGATGCCTATATAGGAAAATTTGTCCTATTTTTCTTGGCTGCTGAGCATCAGTTCTGTTTGAGATGGTTGATCTTAATGGTTTGGGATGTGTGGTAGGCTTTGTTTTTCTTTTAAAGGAGAGCTAACCATGTTCGGCATGCAAACATTAATAGCATTCACCTCTGAATACCGTGTTTCCCCGAAAATAAGACCCTGTCTTATATTTTTTTTGAACCCTGAAATAAGCGCTTGGCCTTATTGCCATGCACTCAAAAGCCTGATTGGGCTTATTATCAGGGGATGTCTTATTTTGGGGAAAACGGTATCAAAATGGAAGACATTAATCATGCAAGCAGTCCATCATGAACTATGCTATTTTTAAAAACAAATATACTGTAGGTTGTTTTTGCCTCAGCAGCACTTTATACTAAAATTGGAACAATACCAAAAAGATTAGCAAATATATAGGTTAAATAGATTTGCATTGTATGAATATAAATATAAATGCTATGTGTAGAATAGCCCAAAGCACACATTCCATTAGAGGGAAGTTCCCTGAGGATGGGCTCCAGCACGACTGTGAAAGCTCGGAAGGCTAAACCCCTGATCCCGGTGACCGATCCAGATTGGATCCTGCAATATCCTGAGACACATGTATTTGCCTTCATTTGTTAGAAATTTCAAGGGCTGAACTATGGATATTTGGCAGACAAAATATCTTTCCCATTAAGCAAAGCAAGTAGATTAGTTGACTGCCTTATATTCCCACCTGGTGTTTTTTTTTATCATTATTTTCACACTGCATGTTTATACAGAGTTCACCACTTAAGCCAGGGGTGTGAAACGCGCGAGCTGGATGTGTCACGTGCTGGCCACGCCTACCCCCATTTTAGCAAAGGGGGCAAAAGTCGTGGTACATCACGTGATGACAACGTGACGCTGCGAGTTTGACACCCCTGACTTAAACCATTCCATTTTCTTTTTCTGTTCTTTTCCTCTCCACAGTATGAGACTTCCAAGTTTTTCACCACCTTGATTTTGCCCCTAACTTTTACTTCATTGAACAATCTGTGCTCAATCTGTATTCAGACTGTTTCACGGTGGAATGCTCCTGTTCAAAATCTCAGTCAACAAACCATAACTTTTCTAAACAAAAGTTAACATTCTATTCCTCTGCTGTCCCTTGACTTTCACTATTTTCATAATAGGCATGTCTAGATTCACAAAAGGCCATGAATTGCTTTAACCATTTTTAAAATAGCAATAAAAATAGCACTTGGACTTATATACCTCATTTTACCGACCTCGGAAGGATGGAAGGCTGAGTCAAACTTGAGCCTGGTGAGATTCGAACTGCCAAATTGCAGTCAGCAGAAGTAGCCTGCAGTACTGCATTCTAACCACTGCGTCAGGAGAGTACAGGTAGTCCTCGATTTACCAACTATTTGTTTAGTGACTGTTCAAAGTTACAAGAGCACTGAAAAAGGGGACTTATCACTGCTTTTCACATGACCGTTGTAGCATCCCCATAGTTACGTGATCAGAATTTGGATGTTTGGCAACTGGCATGTATTTATGACGGTTACAGTGTCCTGGGGTCATGTGATCACCTTTTGCAACCTTCTGACACGCAAAATCAATGGGGAAGCCAGATTCACTTAACAACTGTGTTACTAAACAACTGCAGTTATTCATTTAACAACTGTGGCAAAGTTTAGTTTAGTTTAGTTTAGTTTAGTTATATTTCTGTGCCGTCCAACTCCCGGCATAGAATGGTCATAAAATGGGACAAAACTCACTTAACAACAGTCTTGGTTAGCAACAGAAAGTTTGGCCTCAATTGTGGTTGTAAGTCAAGGATTACCTGTAAGCTGGTATTGATTGATCAACAGTTGTCTCTGCCTAGCTGTTAGCCAGAAAGGACTTGCCTGCCAGTTCTCTGTCAACTCTGTATATAACTATGTGCACAGCAGATAAAGAAAGATGGAGGCTCAATCAGTCTCATGTACATGTTAAACTGACATCAGAATGTATGGGATGAAAAGTTGATAGGAAGAGGCCTGACACTTCCATACCTTTTTTTTTAACCTTGTTCTTTGCATTTGTATTGCAGTTATAGAGATTGATGGGGGAGGAGAGGCTGCTCTTTGAGGGCTGTATATATTTAAAGTTTTAATTTTTGTGCTTGTTTGTTGACTTCTGGACCTAAAATTTAAGGGGTTGCTGTTTTAAGCTCTAATAGATTATTGCTGAAAGCCTAAAATGATCATTAAACATAAGGAGATTTAATTCTAAAATATGTAAAATTACCGTATACTCATTACCCCGTAATCTGAAGAGTCTGGATATACTGAGACTTATGTAATAGTAGAAGTAGTAATAGTTGCTGTTTGGTTTTTTTAGACAGCAGAATAACATTTTTTTACTTAAAAGAATCTTTGAGTCTGGTGACTTAAGAGCTTTATCAAGTTGGTATCTTCTTAATATATTGGATTAATTCCCATAATTCCCAAAGTATTTGTCATTTCAGCTGGGGAATTATGGAAGCTGAAGTCCAACGTATTTGGAAGATACCAACTGGGGGAAGATTAGCTGAAATAGTTATCCTATGTCCTTAATTTTAGGACTTTAGTCTCCTACAGATTAGTAGTAGGATTAGTTAGAAGTAAAGATCTCCAGATGTTTCAAATCAAGAATTTATTGTGTCTGCACTTTCATAATGTTGCTTACTCTGAAAGGGAATACAGGTAGTCCTTGACTTACAACCACAATTGAGCCCAAAATTTCTGTTGCTAAGTGAGACATTTGTTAAGTGAATTTTGTCCCATTTTATGACCTTTTATGCCTCAGTTGTTAAGTGAATCACTGCAGTTGGTAAGTTACTCACGCGGTTGTTAAGTGGATCTGGTTTCCCCATTGACTTTGCTTGTCAGAAGGTGACAAAAGCTGACCCCTTTGTGACTTTCTGACCCCGGGACACTGCAACCATCATAAATATGAGTCAGTTGCCAAGCATCCAAATATTGATCATGTTACCAAGGGGAGGCTGCAATGGTCGTAAGCAGGGGTGGGTTCCGGATTTTCTTACTGCCGGTTTGCTCAGGGATGCGCCACGCAGGTGCGTGCGCATGTTGCGTGCCACGTGGGCGGTGCACGGGTGTGCGCTTTGCGCACATGCGCAATACAAAAAACCCGCATGCGCAGAAGCAAAAAACAAGATGGCAGCGCCTATGGCGCCACCGAGAGAATCGGCTCGGGGGCGTGGCAGGCCTGGGTCGCTGCCAGTTCTAGCGACCCAGGCCACCACGTTACTAACGGTTCTACAGAGCCGGTCCGAACCGGTAGGAACCCACCTCTGGTCGTAAGTGTGAAAAACAGTCATAAGTCTCTTTTTTCAGTGCCGTTGTAACTTTGAACGGTCACTAAATGAACTTTAACTCAAGGACTACTGTAGCATGAGGGGTATATATGTACGAATTCATTTGACCTCAAGGTTCTATAAACAAGGTTCTTGTTAATGTAGACAACTTTGTTATCATGCTGCTAAAGTGAAAAGACAATACTTGAACCTTTCTATTAAATGCATATACTGGCAAATCCTCAGAACTGTGATGTCCATCGAGTCACAGCTGAACAATTAACATTGTGATGCAGAGGGTTTACTCCTGAGATAATACAAAGCTCCATATTGAAGGCTAAATCACAACTGAAGGCTGGTGTAAAATGAAACACACTTGAACCAGAGGGTGGCGTGAAAGAGCTACCCAGGACTTTTTCTGATTGCTCTTGTGAACAATGAGCAAGGGGAGAAAGAAAAAAAAGCAGCTCAATTCAAGGCACTGACAAATGGCATGCAAATATTGGCAGACTGTAATTAAAGCAAAAGCATGCTCAGGGGGAAACTATCCCAAATCTTTGTTTATAACAAATCCCCTTTGTTGTCATTCCATTTACAGAATCAATGCTAGAATGGATGGATGTCAAATGTTTTAGAAAAAATGAGGGTTTAATTCTTGGCTCAGTCACGGGCACAGCAAAGAGTGCTATCAACAGAGCAGCAGGCAAAAATCCATTGCTTTTGCTTCCAGAGAAAGGCTGTACTCTTCCTTCCCCCCCCCCCACCCCCCAAAAAAAGCAAGAGAGCAAACAATTTGGTAAACAGCTGTGTTTAGGTATGTCTGATTTTGATATCTTCTTCTGGCTTTGTAGTCCTTTTACCTGACTGGCTGATTGCAAAAATGTAGCCATAACTGCTTCTCCAAAAACCTTGTGCTTTAATTTTGTTCCAGTCAGTTCAGTGAAAATTTTAATTTGAGTGAAGCCCAGCCTGTAATAAGCTTTCAGTTTGTGCTCCACATCACCCTTTGCCTGCCCTGCACAGAACTAAGATTGCCCACGATGAAGAAGTACTGAATCAGAAGGACAAAAAGCAGAAAAATCATTAGAGATCAAGATTTTTCACCTGTGGTTTTTAAACTGAGCTTTGCTGGCTTCAACTTTTGAATGAATCCGTTGTATCCATGAACCAACTCTACAGCTCCTTTTCTGATGGTTTTATAATGCCTCAACAGCAAATCATAAACTGGTGTCGGTAATTAAAAGAAAAGGGAATTTTCTGTAAGAATAAAAGAGAATTGGGAAGCGACATCATTATCACCACCACCACAGCTGTAACTCAGTGGCTTATAAGCAATATCAGCTGTCGTTAACAAAACAATAAATAAACTTTTGATATATAACACTGCTAATATATACGATTAAAATAACTTTTAGACCCTTTCTAGAGGGCAGTTGGCGTTATGGGCTTCCTAGAACCTGGGAAAAGATTAGGAGATTTATTTATTTATTTCCCACCTGTATTATTTTTACAAATAACTCAAGGTGGCGAATATATCCAATACACTTTCCTCTTCCTTTTCTCCCCACAACAACAACCCTGTGAAGTGAGTTGGGCTGAGAGAGAGTGACTTGCCCAAAGTCACCCATCTAGCTTTTATGGCTAAGGTGGGACTTGAACTCATGGCCTCTTGCTTACTAGCCTGGCACCTTAACTACTAGACCAAACTGTTTACAATAATACTGTATTTAATACAATACAATGCAATAATATAAAAGTACTGTAGTTTACGATAATACTGAAAGTGTACTTACGTACTGTATCCCTCCTGGATCAGGAAAATGATTAGCCACTTCTCATGTGCATCAACAAGAGTTCAGCAGAAAGATCAAGAAAATACTGTCTATAGTATTGACTTAAAAGATATGTGGGATAGAATAGAATAGAATAGAATAGAATAGAATAGAATAGAATAGAATAGAATAGAATAGAATAGAATAGAATAGAATTTTATTGGCCAAGTGTGATTGGACACACAAGGAATTTGTCTTGGTGCATATGCTCTCAGTGTACATAAAAGAAAAGATACGTTCGTCAAGAATCATAAGGTACAACACTTAATGATAGTCATAGGGTACAAATAAGCAATCANAAGCCTTAGTGAATAGTTTGACAGTGGCGAGGGAATTATTTGTGTAGCAGAGTGATGACATTCAAGAAAATAACTGTTCTTGTGTCTAGTTGTTCTGGTGTGCAGTGTTCTATATTGTCGTTTTGAGGGTAGGAGTTGAAACAGTTTGTGTCCAGGATGTGAGGGGTCTGTAAATATTTTCACAGCCCTCTTTTTGACTCGTGCAGTATACAGGTCCTCAATGGAAGGCAGGTTGGTAGCAATTGTTTTTTCTGCAGTTCTAATTATCCTCTGAAGTCTGTGTCTGTCTTGTTGGGTTGCAGAACCAAACCAGACAGTTATAGAGGTGCAGATGACAGACTCAATAATTCCTCTGTAGAAGATGCTACAGTAATGTATCCAGTTACCAAACTTTCAATAATTAAGTCTTTTATTTTCCCTTTCAAGAAATCTGTTTAAACAAGACCATGAAAATCTTATACTACGGTTGTAAGCAGTTGCTAAAGGCCTTATACAGTAGTTGGTGGCAAAGCCTTAAGGCAGGACATTTTGTGGACTGAGCATTACAAGAGATGGGATGCTAATAGAAATGGAGGATGGAATTTTCATCTTGGTTTTCCTGGGATTTCCAGAGATATTTGATCTGTTTATCTTTTTTTAAGCTCTGGCCAGGGGTGGGTTCCTCCCGGTTCAGACCGGTTCTCCCGAACCGGTAGCGGCCCGCTGGTGATGTCACGATGATGTCACCAAATTGGATCGGTCGGTGCTGGTCCGTGGGGGCCGCCATCTTTTTTTGAATTTTTTTTGAATTTTTATTTATTTATTTTTTTGAATTTTTTTGAATTTTTTTTTCCTTCTGAGCATGCGCAGAAGCTGACTTCCGGCACTGTGCATGCGGTCGCCATCTTTTTTTCGGCTTTTAAAAATAATAATAATAATTTTTTGTTACTGTGCATGCGCGCGCGCCCAAGAGGCACGCCCATGAGGCACGCCCACGAGGCGCGCCCACGAGGCGCGCTCACGCGGCGCGGGAGGGAGCGAACCAGCAGCGAGGTAAATTGGAACCCACCCCTGGCTCTGGCATAGCAATAACAATAGCACTTAGACTTATATACCACTTCACAGTGCTTTACAGCCCTCTCCAAGGGCTTTACAGAGTCAATATATTGCCCCCAACAATCTGGGTCATTTTATAGACTTCAGAAGGATGGAAGGCTGAGTCAACCTATATATATATATATGTAAAGAAAGAAACAGACATTCTGCGAACTCCGGAACTAAAATAATTAAAATTTTACTAAGCTTTCGTCAGCCATCTGCTGACATCGTCAGAGTATTAAACTACCATTACAGAGATCTCTGCCTTTATATGCCATTAATCAATTTGGCCATTGCACGTGTGATAGGTCCTTCCAGCCGCCTCCCACCTATTTAGTTCCGGAGTTCGCAGAATGTCTGTTTCTTTCTTTACAAATGTACCTGGAACTCGTATTTTTAGAATAGTTTGTGGAAAAAAATTCAACAACTGTAGTTGGAAACGGCTCCAAAGGTCACAGAAAATGGGGTTGGGGTCCTTAGGTTGTCTAGCCCTATCTTTTGGGAAGGGAGAATTCAGCTAGAAGCTGGTTTCTGGATGGTTTTCACCCGATTTCTTCCTTTACTTTAAAGAGCTTATCTAGAAAACAGAACCAGGTGTATGCCCTTCATTGAAATGCCTCTTTCTAAAGCTACTCATGAATCTGAAAAGAAAAAAAAAAGCTGCACGAAGCTTTTGCACATGTGATTCCTTAAAAATAATGTGACTGCTTTAAGAATTTCATGGAGCTGGGCTATTGGCTTCACAAGGAACAGAAGAATGTGCTTCTGAAAGATGCAGTGCACTTCTTCCAAAGACATTTCAAAGTTGGCATAACCTTAATAATTATTACTCAAAGTGCAGCGGATTTGTTTTGGTGCTCTTTGGAATGATATAAAGTATACGCAGCCTTGGCGAAGTAGTTAAGGAAGCTGAGGAACTATTGTTGACAATAAGAAAGGAAAAGTGGCTCATGGTTTATCCTACAAGGTTCTTGGGTCAAAAAGAGAAAAACCAAGGGAAAGTTGCAGTTATACCCTTATCTACTTTCCCCATGGAGCAAAATCAACACATTGGCTTTCTTTGGTACTGATTCTCTGAATTCAGATATGTCATATTGCATGTATAGGATAATATTCAAAGAAGTATCATCCTACTGCCGCCCCCCCCCCGCAAAAGCATAAATTGGATCAAATGAACAAATTAAACTAGAAGGATTTAAATTCTATGTGTATCACTTTTTAGTTGTATTATGATTAATTTTATAAAAGAGCAAACCTCTAAATGATCACATTCTGGCCCATGCCATGCTGTCACAGCCATAATGTTTGGTACAGGGGTGAAATCCAGGAGGTTCTGACAGGTTCTGGAGAACCGGTAGCGGAAATTTTGAGTAGTTCGGAGAACCGGCAAATACCACCTCTGGCTGGCCCCAGAGTGGGGTGGGAATGGGGATTTTGCAGTATCCTTCCCCCAGGAGTGGGGAGGGAATGGAGATTTTGCAGTATCCTTCCCCCAGGGGTGGGGTGGGAATGGGGATTTTGCAGTATCCTTCCCCCAGGATGAATT
>QLTV01000974.1:4115124-4129853 GCA_003457575.1 Thermophis baileyi | reverse complement strand
TATTATTATTATTATTATTATTATTATTATTATTATTATTATTATTATTATTATTATTATTATTATTATTTGTATTTCTATGCCGCCCAACTCCCAAAGGACTCTGGGCGGTTTACAACAAGGTATAGAAAATACATTTAAAAACATCATAAAATATTAAAAAAATCAGTTAACAATCACATACATACATATCATTCAAGGCCGGGCCTCGCAAATTGAAAGATCAACGGCCCCAAGCTTGCCGGAAAAGCCAGGTCTTCAATGCTTTCCGGAAGGCCAATAGGATGGGGGCAGTCTGGATCTCAAAGGGTAGCTGGTTCCAGAGAGTCGGGGCAGCCACAGAGAAGGCCCTTCCCCACCAGCCGACACTGCTTAGCTGACGGGACCTGGAGGAGACCAACTCTGTGGGATCTTACCGGTTGCTGGGAACTATGAGGTAGAAGGCGGTCTTGAAGATATGCAAAATGGGCAGCTGGATCCAGGTCCTGTCACATTTTTCAGCATCAATAAAGAATGTTCTAGGAGCATTTTCTCTGCCACAACACCATAATCTATCAACCAGTCAATCAAATCATATAAGAAGCCAGGGAGGCTGCAGACAAAACAACTTGTGCAATGAAAGATATCCTGGCCATTTTAAAGCTAAAGAAATTTGTATACACTCATGAAAATCTGTCTGAAATTCTCTCCTATTTGAAAGACAATTCTAAAGCAACTTCTCTTTCATCCAATTAAATTGTCAGGGGAATTTTGCTGCCCAGCATTAGTCCATCAATACTGTCAACAAGGACTGATGGTGGCTCTTGAAAAGTACACATAGAGGTTTTTCTAGCTCTGCTTGGAAATGCTGGGGACTGAATCAAAGTCTTGCTTGCAAAGCAAGCATTCTGCCACAAAAAAATAATATTTCCTTTTTTACAGTTCCCCATTGAAAATGCTAAACCAGGGGTCGGCAACCTGCGGCTCCGGAGCCGCATGCGGCTCTTTGGGCCCCCTGCTGTGGCTCCGTCCCATCACTGGCTGGCCTCGCCCTCCCCTCCCTCACCTGGCCTGAGAAGGTAAGGGCGATGGCGGGAATGGAGAAGCGGGCGGGGCTGATTCTCCGGCGCTGGTTGAGGAACATAGCCACCCCTGGCAGAGGCTTTCCTTTGGGCGACCCTCCTCCCCCTCTCCTGACTCCCTGGCTGGATGTGGCGGGGCCGGGAGGGTGCGCATGCGCGGGGAGTCCCTCAAGTGAGTGCCAAAGCGCAGCAAAGGGCAGGCGGCTGCTTGCTTAAGGAGGGTCTTTGGACGCGGCTTCTCTCCTGCCCTAAGGCTCTGGCCATTGCCTTGCCATATCCCGTTCCCCCCCCCCCTGCAGCTCTTAGGCCAAGCTGGGTGGGCGTAAGCTCCAGCCCGAAGTGGCAGGAAGCGAAGGCTGCCTTCGCTCCGGCGACCCTCCTCCCCCTCCTTGTCCTCTCATGCGGGGTGGGGGGGCACGGCAAGGCGATGGCCAGATCCTTACGACAGGAGAGAAGCGGCCCTGTAGCTGCCTTCACGCCACATTTGCGCGTAAGGCAGCCTTCGCTTCCTGCCGCTTCAGGCTGGAGCTCACGCCCCCCTCGCTCGGCCGAAGAGCTGCGGGGGGGGGAGGAAAGGGGGAGACGGGACGGGACACGGCAAGGCGATGGCCAGATCCTTAGGGCAGGAGAGAAGCGGCCTCGTAGCTGCCTTCACGCCACATTTGCGCGTAAGGCAGCCTTCGCTTCCTGCCGCTTCAGGCTGGAGCTCACGCCCTCCTCGCTCGGCCGAAGAGCTGCGGGAGGGGGGAGACGGGACGGGACACAGCAAGGCTCGGAAGAGAGAGAGAGAAAGAGAGAGATGGGAGAAAGAGAGATGGGAGAAAGAGAGGGAGATAAGGGAGGGAGAGGGAGAGAGGATGGGTGGGGAGGAAGGGAGAGAGAGAGAGATGGGGAGAGGTAAAGAGAGAAAGAAAGATGAGAGGGAGGGAGAGATATTGGAGAGAGAGAAAGAGAGAGGGAAAAGAGAGATACCTGTTTCTCATAGAAAAGAAAACAGAGCCACAAAACCTGGGTAGGCGTAGCTGGGGGGGGTGTCATGTGACTCGGTGGGAGTGACATCGAGTTGGCCACGCCCACCCAGGTTTTGTGGCTCCGGGTGTTTTGTTTTCTCTGGGAAACTGGTCCAAATGGCTTTTTGAATTTTTAAAGTTGCCGACCCCTGTGCTAAACCAATGTTTTTCAAACTCAAACTTAGTAGCACGCTGGCTGGGGAATTTGGGAAGTTGAAGTCCACACACATCTTAAAATTGCCAAATTGTGCCAAACTTGAGACTTTTGCTGTCAATTTCCCTCAATGCAGAGTAATCCCAAGTGCACAAAGAATGCCCAGAGCGAGTTGCCCATTTCTGTAACAAAGCCTCACATACCCTGATTACTGGTGGCAGGTAGAAGACATTTAAAAACACCAAAACTTCATAGTAACTTGGAAGGGATTGTTTTAATTCCTATTTTGGTGGGACATTCCTCTCCTTGCTTCAACATCATATTGTGTGGCAAGACATGGCCAGGTGGGTTAGCTATTCTTGTTACCTCCAAAAGCAAAGCTGCTTTCCATCTGCTGCATGCCAGTGTGGCATGGGACTGCTGCCAAGGCAAAAATATTGCTCTGTGACTAAAAATGATTTCATGGCATACTTCCATTTCTGGAACTGTGCCAGATGTCCCTAAGGTGTAAGAGAAGTGTCAGGAGTTTAAAAGGGGCTGACAATTGGTGAAACATATCTTCCACCAAGAATCTATACAGGTAATTACTTGACTTACGACCACAATTGAGCCCAAAATTTCTGTTGCTTAAGTGAGACATTTGTTGAGTGAATTTTGCCTCATTTTACGACCTTTCTTACCATATTTGTTAAGTGAATCGCTCCAATTGTTAAGTCCATGGTCATTAAGTGAATCTGGCTTTCCCATTGATTTTGCTTGTCGGAAGGTCGCAAAAGGGGATCACGTGACCTCAGGATACTGCAACCGTCAAAGATAAGAGTCAGTTGCCAAGCATTATCACATGACCATGGGGATGCTGCAATGGTCATAAGTGTGAAAAATGTTCATAAGTCACTTTTTTCAGTGCCTAACTTTGAACAGTCACTAAACAAACTGTTGTAAGTCGAGGACTACCTGTATTTTCCCTTGGCCTTTTGTTGCAGCGCTTGCCTGGGTAAATATATGTCACTTGCAACAGTTACTTCCCCAACCTGCATTTCTGGACCGAACCCAGTGGCCCTGGGACCTTCTTCCCTTGGATGGGTGTTTAGGGCTGGATGAGTACAATTACAGTATATTCTT
Organism: Thermophis baileyi; assembly: GCA_003457575.1. Lineage (NCBI taxonomy): Eukaryota > Metazoa > Chordata > Lepidosauria > Squamata > Dipsadidae > Thermophis > Thermophis baileyi. The sequence goes on along the minus strand of QLTV01000974.1, from coordinate 4,126,506 downwards.
CAGGTAAAAGTAAAGAAAGCTGATGAGTAGCAAAGAAAAGAACCAGAGGATCTGGATGACAGTAATCAGTGGAGGCCAAACAGAGAATAAATGCACACTGGGTAAGGCTTGCTGCAGTGTAAATAGAAATGCAAGGCAGCTCATCACAGAAGGGAGATGATTATCTGGTGACCTGTGTCTCTCCTGTCCAGGAAATGTCATTGCCAGCTGTAGGATGGAAATAATCTACTGCTTCATCGTAAGCCCATTCCCTTAAAATACTAGGACAAAGGATTTAAAATCATATAGTTTGTGGAACAGGCTGCTGTAGCCTGGTTGCATAGCATGCTAAACCATAATCAGTGGTTATACATCACATTAAGCCCAACACAAACAAGGTAATTTAGAGCAGGATTTGCACATGGCCTCTAAATGTCTCCTGGAGGCTTAGGAAGTGGGGCCGCAGAAGATGTTCCGTTCCATTTCGTTTGTTCAGAATTAAAACAAAAGGTAATTACAATGTCACTTTCCAGTCATTATCTTCCTGTCAAATTGCATAACGGTAACAATATTTGGAGGTCCCAAAGGTGCTTTTTCAGGAGGCAACTGGGCTTTCTTGTTTTTTCGTTTGAAGATGTTTTGCCTCTCATCCAAGAAGCTTCTTCAGCTCTGACAGGATATTGGGGAAGAAGTCAGAGCTGAAGAAGCTTCTTGGATGAGAAGCAAAACATCTTCAAAAGAAAAAACAAGAAAGTCCAGTTGCCTCCTGAGAAAGGACCTTTGGGACAACCATGACCTGGATGACTGAGAATCTCTACAGAATATTTGGAGGTCTTTTGGAGAACCATACCCAAAGCTTTTCATAAATCCAATATCCCAAGATAGAACATAAAATATAGAATAATAGAGTTAGGATAATAATAGGAAGGGACCTCAGGGGTCTTGTAGTCCAACCCTCTGCTCAAGCAGGAGACCCTATATCATTTCAGACAAAGCCTTCAGTGAATGGAGCACCCACAACTTCTGAAGGCAAGCCGTTCCACTGGTTGGTTAATTGTTCTGTTAGGAAATTTCTCCTTAGTTCTAGGTTGCTTCCCTCCTTGGTTAGTTTCCATCCACTGTTTCTTGTCTTTCCTATTGTGCTTTGGAAAATAAGTTTAAAAATAAAAATAAGTATAAAATACAGTTACAATTTTGGTAACTGTACTTTTTAGCCTCCAGCCCCCTAATCATTTTTGTTGCTCTTCTCTCAGGGGTGAAATCCAGCAGGTTCTGACAGGTTCTGGAGAACCGGTAGCGGAAATTTTGAGTAGTTCAGAGAACCGGCAAATACCACCTCTGGCTGGCCCTAGAGTGCGGAGGGAATGGGGATTTTGCAGTATCCTTCCCCTGCCACGCCCACTAAGCCACACCACGCCCACCAAGCCACGCCTACAGAACCAGTAGTAAAAAAATTTGGGTTTCACCACTGTCTTCTCTGCACGCATTCCAGAGTCTCAGCATCTAGCATAGATATTCAACATAGCACAGCAACTTTTAGAAACTGAAATAGAGGCACTGAAGAATCCCATCAGGAAGGCTGGACGAGACTTTGGCTCACACCAATAAATAAGGAAAAGGTAGAAAGGGCCTCCAGAGGAGCACTGTGAAGCAGGGAGAAATTGCTTACATGATTTCTGTTTTAAAACAGGTGTGCCTGTCAGCCCCCTAAAGGAACTTCTCTCTGGAAACTCAAAGCAATAGCTTTACAAAACTTGGAAAAGCCTTTGAGGATAAATCAATTGCCCTTGAAAACAAAATTAAACAGCTGGAGCTATTGGCATAAGGAACATGAGCAACCCTATCTCTTTACAACAAATCTATCAACCACAGTGGCAAAATAATTAATTTTAAACCTATCCCGGCTAGCTGAGCTTTTTTGCAGAGCAAGCATGGTTGCTACCAACAAAGTAGCTGAAAGGATTGTGGAATGATTAAATTCCCTTGGAAGCAAGGGAGATTTTTAACTGCCATATTTTACTGTGTTCTAGTTTGTAGGATAGATCACAACTGCAGTTCCAAGGAATGCTAGGTTTACACATACCTCGGGCACCGAAACCAATATTTTTAAAATCTTATGAATACATCCACTCTTAATTCTGATGCCATGGGGAACTCATGGTGTTCCACTTCCTCACATATTCAAGTGATCAGAAACAGGATTGGATCCATTGATCATATCCCCTGGACCAGAGGTGGGTTCCTGCCGGTTTGGACTGGTTCTTTAGAACCAGTAGCGGGAATTTCCCCCCGCTTGCCGAACCGGCAGCGATGGCCGGCTGGACACGCCCCCAAACCGGCTCTCTTGGCAGTGCCATAGGCGCCGCCATCTTGTTTTTTGCTTCTGTGCATGCACAGAAGCTGGATTTTCAGCACTGCACATGCGTGGCACACCCACGCGGTGCGCAGCACAACGCACGCATGCCCACGTGGCGCGGGAGGAAGTGAACTGGCAGCAAGGTAAGTTAGAACCCACCCCTGCCCTGGACACACTTTCCAGCTATGTGTCCTGCTTGCTTAGCAGCTGTGTGAAGGAGCCAGCATGTGTGTATAAATAAAACACGCAGGTACATGTCCTCTACCCCCATATTTTTACTATCTGATGAAGGTCTCTTAAAATACTTCTCTCACATTAGAGGGCCCCTCCAGAGCTGAACCATCAGTGGTCAGATGATATGCAGCTATAAGGTATCATCAGTTTTGATTCCCCACAATGTCCTAGCAGAGATATTGTGGAATTTTTAAAATCATAAATAGCAATATCATTTAGGATTACATATCATCCCATAGCACTTTACAGCACTCTGTAGGTGGTGTACAATGTAGAAGCATTATTTGCTTATTGCCCCCCAACAATCTGGCTCCTCAGTTTATCAACCTTGGAAGGATGAGTGAACCTTAAGCCCTGTCAGGATCAAACTCTAGGCTGTGAGCAGAGTTTACCTGCAATACTGCATTCTAGATGAAACGTTAATATATACTGCTAGTCCATGTATGATATGCCATGCACTAAATAAAATCAATAACTGCATTCTAACCACTGCATCACCAGCAAGCTGTGGAGAAGCATGGAAAGTTTCTTTTAACATTTGCTCCAGGAAGGCAAGCCCAATGCCAGCCAGTTTCCTTCAGTCCATGTTGAAGCTGGGTGCAACTTATTTGCTTCTGCTCCTATCACTCCCAAAAGTGGCTAAAACCTTCAATAGGGCAGCTTGATATATTGCAAGGCATTGTGTCTAATCCTCCTCCATTGGTGAGAGATTATACTCATGATCCTGCCAAAACTACTAGCCACTCTGAAAAATTAGGGGGCCAAAGAATCTAAAACAGACCGGATGAAAAAGGAAAAGTGCTTCTCAAATCTGCATAATAATTGAAAACAGACTTGAAAAGGGGAGGCTTTGGGGTCAAGAGACTGGTAGAGAAGTATCTCCCAAGCAAAACAAAGACAGGACAAAACCACCTCTTGGCCAGTACACCTATTAGAAAGATATGCCACCTATTAGTGCATTGTGGTGATGTGTGCTTGTAAAAGGGAAAAAAAATATCAGTGTGGGTGAATGTGCTTCAGGATTGAAGTACATTGAAATTCAGATTTGCATTCTGAAGTTTCTGTCTTTATCTGTGTTTGGAGCTGTCCAGTTATGGCAACCACACACGAGAGGTGGGTTCCTCCTGGTTCGGACTGGTTCTCCCGAACCGGTAGCGACCCGCTGGTGACGTCACGATGACGTCATGGATCCGGTTTGGTCGGTGCCGGTCTGTGGACACCGCCATCTTTTTTTTTTGAAATTTTTTTTGAATTTTTTTTTATAATAAAATATTTTTTTTTCTTGTTCCGGCACTGCGCATGTGTCGCCATCTTGTTTTTGGCTTTTTGGGGGGGGGATTTTTTATTTTTTTTGCACTGCACTTGTGCACGCGCACGCCCGCCCATGCGGCGCGGCCACGCGGCGCGGGAGGAAGCGAACCGGCAGCAAGTTAAGTTAGAACCCACCCCTGCCACACACGCATTGTCCCAAAGACAGAAACTTTGCATTTCACCTGTATCTACAAACTCATTGAGTCTCACTACCTGGGGAAGAATTGTAACCAGGTGACAGGCAAGCCAGCTTGATCTGAGATCAAAAACAGTCAGACTTACTTATTTGCAGCTGTGAAATTCCCTGGTGTCTCCTAGTCTAGTATTAACCAGCTTCTCAAGATGAGAAGGGAGGCTGCATTCCAACAAACAACTGCCCTCATATACTCTGACACATGGCCATCCTAGTCCCAGATAAAGATCCAAACAGAGTTACATTAAGTTTGGACACTGATAAAACTGATTGAAATAAAATACTGCCAAATAACCTGTTTCATCATAAACAGTCTACCTCTTTATGAGCTCCAGCAGTGCTGTGCTGAGCAGTAATATCAAAATGAATATTTAACAGCCAACAGAGGCCATTTTCAAAGCTAGCCTTTTCAGCAACTCGTCCCTTTGATTTACCCCCAGTCCACCAACCTCTTTCTCCTTTCTACCAGATTGAACATTTTTTGTTCCACTGCAATATCCACAGCTTCAAATGGAATGTTTCCAACACCAATATTTCATACATGGTGGGAAAACACCCAACTTGCTCTAACTCTTCAGTATTTTTGCTTCATCATTTGAGTTCTGGGATAATACTAGTGAGATCAATAAACTCTCCTGTCCTTTTGTACTGATGTGGAAAAAAAAATCGGCTCTTATTTCCTGTGACTCTCAGTCCATTTCACTCTGTGGTACAGGTAGTCCTCAACTTATGACCCCAATTGACCCCAATATTTCTGTTACTAAGTGAGGCATTTGTTAATTTTGGCCCCATTTTACAATCGTTCTTGTCACAGTTGTTGAGTGAATCACTGCGGTTGTTAAGTTAGTAACACGGTTGTTAAGTGAATCTGGCTCCCCCATTGACTTTGCTTGTTAGAAGGTCGTAAAAGGTGATCACATGAGCCTGGGACACTCCAACCGTCATAAATGTGAGTCAGTTGCCAAGCATCTGAATTTTGATCATGTGACCATGGGGATGGTACAGTGGTCTTTAAGTATGAAAAATAGTCATAAATCACTTTTTTCAAGTGCCACTATAACTTCAAATGGTCACTAAATAAACTGTTGTAAGTCGAGGACTACCTGTATAAATTTTGGAACAAGCAACAAAGCAGATCCACTTGTATCTAAGCAGCTTCTGCAGATAATAGAATATTTGCATGCAGGCCAGCAGAGGGAGCAAAGTCCATGCTGAATCTCTCTCACTTCCAAAGTGTTGTGGATAGAGATGAGAAATTAGCATAAGGGCACTAATATAACTTAAGGCCAATTTATACAGAACCATGGCTAGACTTAGGACATAGAATATGTTGGGAGGGACCTTGTTGGTCTTCTAGTCCAACTTCCTGCTCAGGTAGGAGACCCAGATGAGTGGCTATCCAGTTTCTTCTTGAAAACCTCCAGTGATGAAGCACCCACAACTTCTGAAGGCAAGACGTTCCACTGATTGTTTTCACTATCAGGAAATTTCTCCTTTAACTGTGATTTCTGTCTTTTCAGGAAAAAAGAAGAGGTATTATGCTTTTTAGCATCTCTAGGCAAGGGCTGGTAGCTTTATAAAATTCAAATGATCAACCTTTTATTGAATTATATCCTAGAAGAGATTGAAGATGAGGGGTAATTGCTTGATTGCTGAACAACTCTCTGCCCATCTGGAGAGAGAAGAGCAAGAACAACTAATCACTTCCATGATCCGGAATTTCCTCTTAAACGATTTCCCTTTAGTTTAAGCTCAACTCCAGTGATCACACAAACACAGGTATTTTTTTGCCATAGTTTGAAGTAGTTTGACACTGCATTGATTGATTGAAGAACCGAGGTGGCGCAGTGGTTAGAGTGCAGCACTGCAGGCTACTTCAGCTGACTGCTAGCTGCAGTTCAGCGGTTCAAATCTCACCGGCTCAAGGTTGACTCAGCCTTCCATCCTTCTGAGGTGGGTAAAATGAGGACCCAGATTGTTGGGGGCAATATGCTAACTCTGTAAACTGCTTAGAGAGGGCTGTAAAGCACTATGAAGCGGTATATAAGTCTAACTGCTATTGCTATTTGACTGATTGATTTGATTGATTGATTCATTCATTCATTCAATGTCTAATCTACAACCCTGGTAGTCCCACAAAAGCTAACAAAAACTGACCTTTTCTTACAAGTTTTACAGTTTTTTATTAGCTTATAATATAAAATACAAAAATACAAAAGCAAATAGTAGGAAACAAAAGGGAGGGGAAGGGGAAGAGAGAAGTGTAGAAAAGAGGGGGCAAAAGAAAAAAAAGGTGTTGACTTTCGATTCTCTCTGGTGCAGTAGAATAAGGCATTAACATCAAGCCTCAACTTTTTACTATTCCATAATAGTATAAACTAGCCATTTCTATAACAACAAATCAATCTAATCAGTAAAACCCAAATCAAAGTTTCATTTTTTTCCACCTCAAGCACAAAGTCCCGAAGCGGTTTCCAAGCATAAACAAAAGTAATTGTGGGTTTTTTTCCTTTAATCAAAGCAGTGAATTTAGCCATTTCTGCTAACTCCATCAGCTTTTGCAACCATTTGTCCATTGTGTCGTCCATTGTCCATGAGTCGTGGTGGTGCAGTGGTTAAAGTGCAGTATTGCAAGCTAACTCTGCCCGCTGCCAAGAGTTTGATCCTGACCGGCTCAAGGTTGACTCAGCCTTCCATCCTTCCGAGGTCGGTAAAATGAGGACCCAGATTGTTGGGGGGTAATATGCTGACTCTGTAAACCCCTTAGAGAGAGCTGTAAAGTATATAAGTGAAGTATATAAGTCTAAGTGCTATGCTATTGTAGGAATCGAAATGTCCTTCCATTTTTGTGCATGAAGTAGCCTTGCTGCCGTCAACATATATAACATCAAAGTTCCAAATTTTTCCCCAAGTCTTTTTCCATTAAGCCCAAAAGAAAAACTTCTGGTTTTATCTTTATATTCACTTTAAGATAAAGGTAAAGACCTTGCTTAGCTTTCTTGAGATAAATCAAGGTTGGCTTCATGCTACCAGTACTTCCCTTACTCACATTCAAACATAAACAGTACCTCCCTTCCATGCTTCCTGAAATGGTACAGGCAATTGAAGTACTTACTCCTATTGAAAAATTATTTGGTAAAATTCATAAAAGAAGAGGTTCTCCCCTCTTGGAGGGGAGATGGGAAGATGGCAAGTACAGCAACAGTAGGCATGTCACTATGCTGCTTCTTGCATGCACCTACAAAGAAAAGAAACATAGATGTCAGGTGTCAGCCCCAATATTTAGCTATCCATAATGGCCCACCCCCTGCTTTCCCCATCATCTGTCCTCACGGTCTTTATTTCTTTTTGGTGAACCTCTGAGCAGTGGGGAATGAGACCTGTCCCCACAAATTCAGCTCTAGCAGTGTATTAGTTCCTTTCTTCAAAAGATCAGAACTGGCCCAATTATTAGACAATGTTTAGGCTAAGTGGAAGGAGAACTATTTTAGCATGACAATCACATTTAAGGAGCCAGGCTTAGCCCCTGAATTTCCAGTTGCTGAGAAGGTACAAAATCATCCTAAAACAACCAGATGTTAGTTATCAACCCAATATGTAGGAATATATTAATAGAATTCAGTCCAAATTTATATTTGTTTTAAAGAAGCTGGGCACACCCAATATATGGTTTTCCTTGCGGAATATATATGTACATATTTTCCCTCTAAGATACATGCAAATAAAAACTTAGTTTAAAGGGAATAATGATTTATTTCCAGGAGCTTTCAGCTCTTGGATTTGTTTGCTTTCTTGCCTCCATTAGATTTATGGCAATTCGTTCCATGAGCAGAGGTGGGTTCCTCCCGGAATTTTTTTTTTTTTTGAAATTTTTTTTTGAAATTTTTTTGGGGGAATTTTTTATTTTTTTTGCACTGCCCATGCGCGCGCGCACGAGGCGCACCCACGAGGCGCGCCCACGAGGTGCACCCACGAGGCGCGCCCATGAGGTGCACCCACGAGGCGTGCCCATGAGGTGCACCCACGAGGCGCGGGAGGAAGCAAACCGGCAGCGAGGTAAGTTAGAACCCACCCCTGTCCATGATATAATGTCATCAGACCACATGATAATCTTAACCAGTCAAAATATTTGGTAATTTTTATCCTTTAATTGTAGGCTGAAGCCTTCTTCGCTTTCTTTGATGAATCACTCTGTCTATGATGAAGAAACCAGTCTTTTTGCCTCTCGGTTCTGGTTGTTGTGATGTCAACCTGGCAGCAATAGTTCGTGGACGCCGCCAACTTTTTTTTGAATTTTTTTTTGAATTTTTTTTTTGAATTTTTTTTTGGGGATTTTTTCCCTGGGTTTTTTTCTTCTGCGCATGCGCAGAAGCTGAGTTTCCGGCACTGCGCATGCGTCGCCATCTTGTTTTTGGATTTTGGGGTGGGATTTTAAAAAATTTTTTTGCACTGCCCATGCGCGCGTGCACGAGGCGCACCCACGAGGCGCGCCCACGAGGTGCACCCACGAGGCGCGCCCATGAGGTGCACCCACGAGGCGTGCCCATGAGGTGCACCCACGAGGCACGGGAGGAAGCAAACCGGCAGCGAGGTAAGTTAGAACCCACCCCTGTCCATGAGATAATGTCATCAGACCACATGATAATCTTAACCAGTCAAAATATTTGGTAATTTTTATCCTTTAATTGTAGGCTGAAGCCTTCTTCGCTTTCTTTGATGAATCACTCTGTCTATGATGAAGAAACCAGTCTTTTTGCCTCTCAGTTCTGGTTGTTGTGAGGTCAACCTGGCAGCAATAGTTCAAGAGTCATGAGCTAGGATTGTAGAGATCCAGGCATGTTATTGGGCAACCTGGGGTAGTCACTATATCTCAGCTCAGCTGTCCTCATCATAGCATTGATACAAAGGTGGTGAAAGAAAGAAGTAGGAGTGCTGTAGAACAGGGCTGTCAAACTCTCGGCCCCTGGGCCGGATGCGTCACGCGCTGGCCACGCCCACACCCAGTTTAGCAAAGGGGGGAAAGTCCCGATACGTTACGTGACACCGCCGTGACAATGTGAGTTTGACACCCCTGCTGTAGAACACAGAATAATAGAGTGGCAATAGACCACAGAAGTCTTCCAGTCCAACTCCCTGCTTGAGCAGGAGCCCCTGTACCATTTCACACAAATGGTTGTCCAGTCTCTTTTTTGAAAGCCTCCAGTGATGGAGTACCAAAAACTTCTGAAGGCAAGTTATTCCATTGGTTGATTGCTCTCACCATTAGGAAATTTCTCCTTAGTTCTAGGTTGCTTTTCTCCTTGATTAGTTTCCAATCAGGGGTGAAATGTTCCCGGTTCGCTCGTGCCGGTGGTCACCGTAGAGCCGGTTGCCAAGGTAGCGCGAGGTTCCGCCCACCCGCCCGGACGCCGCCATTTGGGTTCTTTTACCCTCTGCGCATGCGCAAAGCGTTCTGTGCATGCGTAGAGGGTAAAAGAACCGAAATGCCAGCGTCCGGGCGGGTGGGCGGAGCCTCACGCTACCTTGGCAACCGGCTCTACGGCGACCGACAGGCACGAGCGAACCAGGAGCATTTCACCCCTGTTTCCAATCATTGTTTCATGTCTTGCATTTTGGTGCTTTGGAAAATAGTTTTGACCCCCTCATCTTTGTAGGAGCCCCTCAAATATTGGAAACCTGCTATCATGTCACATTAGTCCATGGGTGTCAAACTCGATCGCGTCACGTGATGTATCACGATGTTTTTTGCCTTTGCGGAGCCAGGTGGGCGTGGCCTGTGCATGATGCATCTGGCCCGCGGGCCACTAGTTTGACAGGCCTGCCTTAGTCCTTCTTTTCATTAGACTAGACATACCCAATTCCTATAACCTTTCTTTGTATATTTTAGCCTCCATTTTTGTTGTTCTTCTCTGCATTCTTTCTAGAGTCTCAACATCTTTTTTATACTGTGGTGACTAGGACTGGATGCAGTCAGTGGTGGGATTCAAATTTTTTAACAACCGGTTCTGTGGGCGTGGCTTGGTGGGTGTGGCTTGGTGGTCATGTGACTGGGTGGGCATGTGATTGGGTGGGCATGGCCAACTCGACATCACTCACGTCGAGGGGCACCTTGCCTCGTCCCGCTTGCCTGGCCTCCCGAGCTCTTCTGGTCTTTGTCTATTAATTTGTCTACTACTACAGTGTCTGGTTGATTAGCTAATGCCTGCCTGTCCTTCTGGATCCGGAACTCCCACAGATTCTTAGCTCTATTATTCTCCATAATCTTCTGTGGAAACTCCTTGATGGCTGGCTGGAGAATTCTGGGAGTTAAAGTCCATACATCTTTCAGCTGAGAGACACTGATCTACCCCTTGGATTCTATCTAGTGTGGTAAATCCCTGCTTCTGTGGATCTGGTGCTTAGTGCCTGTTCTTGTGCTGTTATGATCAGTGATCAGTGCTGCCTTTTACACTTTATATATATACACTTTATAATTTCAGGAATAATTATAAAAATGATGATTTCTCACTCATTTCTTTACTAGTAGTAGAAACAAAATAAGCAGCCATAAATGTCACCTAAAGTTGGAACCCTATATTTGGATTCTGATGCATATTTATTGTTGTGAATGCTTTTGCAAAACAGTGGCTGGGAAGACTTGCCACATATAAGTTTACAAAGCACCTATTTCAAATAACATTTCTTAATTGTGTATTGTTACTTGCCCTCTTGTACTGTACTACTGAATTTTGTATTCAAATGCAAAAAAATATATTTTGGAGAGCACAGAGAAAGGAATGCTGCATCTGTTTGCAATTCTTTAAGGCAGCTGCATTTTTTTTCCCTGGGATTAGGCAGCTTCCTGGGATTATGCAGCTGCCTTTCTTCCCCAGTAAAGGCCATATTTTGTTTAAAGAATTGCAGACAAATGCATCCCTGTCCACCATAGCAATGCACAGTCCTATGCTTATAATTTTTCTGCTTTTTCAAGACACGTGGACGCACTTCTAAACAGAACACTGGCTGCAGATAGCTCTCTTTTTCACATTGCAGGAAAGTTCAGAAATGGCTCAGTGAGTTAACAACTGACTGGCTGATTTTGGGCCAGTCATTCCTTCTCTCAGCCCAGCCTACCTCACAGGACTGTGGTGGGGGAAATAGGAGGAGGAGGGATATTTGGAATGTTTGCTGCTTTGAATTACTTATACAAATAATGATGGACTATAAATAAAGAAATAAATGATTTTTCTGGAGGATGGTGTTTTGCTTTGTGGCAAGTCAGCTTCACATTTTTTTTAAACTTTAAACATATTTTGAAGAATATCTAACT
>QLTV01000974.1:4102582-4114990 GCA_003457575.1 Thermophis baileyi | reverse complement strand
ATCACATGTGCTTATTTAAATAATTTGAAAATACAGTACAAAGTAATTGTGTGGAAACAGGGTCCAATATTTTTATTTTCATTCTAAATTCTACGGTACTGCTAGGGATAATGCAAGAAATAAACAGCAATTTCAGCTCCTCCAAATTTCTCACCCCCTACTTATTCCTTTGTTAATAGAATTTGTTTCTACTAAATAATAAAAGAAGTCTACTTATGTACTTATGCTACAAGTATGCAATTTAAAAATTTCTAGTTGTGGGAAATATGGGACATAACATTTGGATACCTTATGATCAAACTGGTTTCTGTATGCTTTTCCTTCTAGACAAAACTTCTGTCCCACAGGGAATCCTCTCTTCTGACACTGGCCAGGCAGGTGAGCAGCCTCCCGACCAGTGGGGCAAGTGTCTGCCCAGCCAGTGCAGCCATGCAACTTCCCAGCCAGGCAGGCGAGCATCCTCCCAGCCAGCGTGGCCATGTGGCTTCTGGGCCAGGGGGGCGAGTGTCCTCCCAGCTAGTGTGGCCAGGCGGCTTCTCAGCCAGGTGGGTGAGCATCCTCCTGGCCAGGCGGGTGAGCGTCTTCCTGGCCAGTGCAGCCATGCAGCTTCCCAGCCAGGCGGGCAAGTGACCTCCCAGCCAGGATGCTGGGAGCAAAGTGGTTTGGGGGGAGGCGATGGCAATGAAGCGATGGAGCGCAGTACCTGAGGCAGTGTTGGTGCCCAGAGGCGCTGTGTTGGGCGGCTGGAGAGGCTCCTGAGGACATGCGAAGCCCTGCTTGAGCTGCTTGGGAGTCCCAAAACTGCCGCAGCCCCCTCCGATTCCCAAGTGAACCCCGCTATCCGGGACCAATGGGGCACCACTCCCTAGGCCTCAACCAGCACCGGGAGCCCAGTCAAAGCCATTGTCGGACATATCAGCCTCACCCGAGGCGAGTAGCTGGGAGTGCCAAGGGACGTGACTGGGTGTGGTTAGTTACCAGTTCGGGCGAACCAGTGCAAACCGGCTGAATCCCACCACTGGATGCAGTATTCCAAGTGTGGTCTTACTAAGGCTTTGTAAAGCAGTAATGGAACTTCACATGATCTTGATTCTATCCCTCTATTAAGACAGCCTAGGATTGCATTGGCTTCTTTTGGCTTCCGCCGCACACTGTCCTGGCAGAACACTAAAGTATTCAGTAAGTGAAAAACAAGAACCCAAGCTATCATAGATCTCCCTGCTTTTGAGTCCGGATTCAGAAAAGCAAAAACCCTACTTTACATGGCACATCTAAGAAGCACATTGTTCTGACCCAGAACTCCAGCAGGATTTGGGACTTTACTCCTATAATGATTCTACATTGTTCTGACATTGCTTTGACATTGTTGTTCTCGTGACATTGGCTCACTTAAAGTCATACTTAGGGCAAACACCCTTGCCTGTCATTTACATTTATTACAATATTTTCCCCCTCCCCAATTTAAAAAATAAAACACCCCTCTTACACATTTCATGAGCCATTCAGTTGAACTATGAATCATAGGGTGCTAATAGGAGCTTTTGATGGGCTGGGGACGAAAACAGCTACCAAACCACTGAGAGGTTGCTTAGTGACATGGTCATTGGAAGGCGAAACAAAAGAATGCATTCTTCTTCGTACGCGTTTCCCCTGCCGTTGCAGTGAAGCATGCTTTTCTCAAAAAGAAAACCCTCGTGAAAGCCGACCGCTGTGAAGATCTTAATGGCACTTGTGGGGTTCGATTATTATTAATTCCTTTTCTCCTTTCTTTAATTTGCCAAACGCGCTTCATTATGCACACGATTTGGAAGGGAAGGGAAAGCTTTTGCATTTAGCATAGGACATCCCACTAGCCTTTCTCAGATAGACGCCTGCTGAGAAATAAATGAACTTTCTCCCGTGCCTTAAATGAAAGCAGAGTGATAAGAAGAATAGCAAGTCTCAGCTTTCAATTCCAGAGGGAAACGGTGGGTTATCTAACAGCACACAGCTTATTTGGTCACAACCAGGGTTTACAGAGGGTTATAAAGACCAGCTTTGTTTCTCCAGGTATAGTAACTAGGATAGAAGATATGAGCATTTTGGAATGCACTCGCTGCTAGCAGGTTGATTTTTGTCAGCCTAAAACTGGAGAAGTGCTCCAGTCTTAGCAACCCACCCTCCATGGATTGGACCAATTTCTTTTGGCATTTTGCTCTAACTGGCTGTCAAACTCAAACATTCACCTTGGAAAGCAGCCTCAACCACAAGACTGGTTGACGCACAACTGGAATCCTTTAACAGGAAGAGAGGCATAACTGTAATAAATCTTGCCTTTTTGAAATGGAATAAGGGAATTTCTGCACCATTTCCATTCTTCGCTTTCCTCAAAGGAAATCATCTTTGACCTGCCAACCTTGAAACACTGAGAACGAGGAATAAAAACACACCAGCCCTATTCTTGGGCTGCCATATTCCGCAGTAACACACATTTCCTCATCCCTACACAGTGAAAAAGGGAAAGGAAATAAATTGCTTGCACCTTTTATTTCCCCATCTGTATCCTTAGCATATTTCTATATGTGTTTGATTGGTTGTACATAAAAAAAAGTCCCAATGGTTCCTATGAGGGGGAGGTTAAAGATATCAAGCTCCTATTAACCTCCCAAGAGTTCGTTTGTGGTGTTAAATATAGGTAGTTCTTGACTTACGACTACAAGTGAACTCAACATTTCTGTTGCTAAGTGAGACTTAAGTGAGTTTTGCCCCATTTTACAACCTTTCTTACCATATTTGTTAAGTGAGTCGCTCCAGTTGTTAAGTTAGTAACATGGTCATTAAGTGAATCTGGCTTCCCCATTGACTTTGCTTGTCAGAAGGTCGCAAAAGGGGATCACGTGACCTCGGGAAACTGCAACCATCATAAATATGAGTCAATTGCAAAGCATCAGAATTTTGATCACTGACCATGGGGATGCTGCAATGGTCGTAAGTGTGAAAAATGGTCACAAGTCCCTTTTTTAGTGCCGTTGTAACTTTGAATGGTCACTAAATGAACTGTTGTAAGTCGACGACTACCTGTACACAGCAGATCAGCTCCAAAGAAAATGACTTGGTTTTTGAACCCAACTGACATCATGAGATCACAGAGGTTGCTGCTGTCAAGCTGTTGCTACAAAGTTGGTGTGGAGAAGGACCCCAAAACAGGAACAGGTATCAATAGGAGCAATAGCAATAGCACTTAGACTTATATACCGCTTCACAGTGCTTTACAGCCCTCTCTAAGTGGTTTACAGAGTCAGCATATTGCCCCCAACAATCTGGGTCCTCATTTTACCCACCTCAGAAGGATGGAAGGCTGAGTCAACTTTGAGCCAGGTGAGAATCAAACTGCTGGCAGTTGGCAGAATTAGCCTGCAATACTGCATTCTAACCACTGTGTCACCGCGGCTCTGGTGATCAGAGCTATGCATGTGTTCTCTGAAATAAGACCCATTTTGTTCCGAGGAGCTTACTTTAAAGTCAGTGCTCAGAGCAGAATCTCCCACATCCAGTCTCTAACCTTGAATGCAGTAAAAGTTAATGGCAAGGTTGCTTTATCTGGTTTGTGCTTCACTTAATCAATGGCAACCTTCAGATCAGTGGTTATGTTTGTCTTATCCTGCTTCCCTGGAACCTTCAATGCCACCTTCGCTCTCATCGGCGAGCAGGATAAGTTCTTCATTTAGCCTTGTATCATTGCAACTTTGAGATGTTTACTAGTTTTAAAGGGCCCAAGCACATTTTGGTACATGTATTCTGGGCAGTGGTGAAATGTAAAAATTTTCCCTACTGGTTCTGTGGGCGTGGCTTATTTTGTGGGAGTGGCTTGGAGGTCAGGTGGGTGTGGCTTCAGGTGGGTGTGGCCATGTGGTCATGTGACTGGGTGGGCGTGGCCATGTGACTGGCAACGGCCTGGATGGCCCCTGGAGGGGCCCAAAGGCAAAAAGGAAGCAGTATGCTCCCACCCATATTTGGGTATACCATGTGATTTAACAGAAAAAAACATATATATATATCCTTGTCCCTGGAACATGCAGATAGGGAGAAGAATCCTGTGGCTCAGAGGTTTAATCACTTGCCTTGTTAGGCAAGGGGCCCTGGTTCTAATCCCATAAGGGTGCGGCTAGCTGATGAGAGCTAAATAGCTTGAAATAGATCTATACTAGTCTCCCTTTATTTATGAAAAAAAATATAACATATAGAAACGGACTGTCGTTTGTAATTGACTGTCTGGATGGCCCCTTGAGGGGCCGAAAGGCAAAAAGGAAGCAGTATGCTTTCTCCCATATTTGGGTATACCAGGTGATTTAACAGAGAAAAAAAACATACACACACACACACACACACACACACACACTCACACACACACACACACACACATATACACCCCTGGTCTGGGCACATAGACAGAGCCCTTCCCGGGGAGTTCTCCTGCGCAGACGCGCCCAGCAGCAGTGGCGGCGACTGTGGGGGCAGAGTTTGCCTGGGCTCTCCACCATCCCAGAACCACGCCGTGCGTGGGGGAGTTTTCTGGCACAGCACAGTTTTGGGATGGCAGAGAGCTTGCTTGGGAGAGCCAGCGGCGGGGGCAGAGATTGCTTGGGAGAGGCCAAGGAAGCTCTCTGCCATCCTGGAAGCGGTGGCGGTTTACCTGTTGAGGCTCCGGGCCTCAGCGCGCTGAGCCAGAAGGGAGGCAGCCAAGCAGGCGGGCAGGAAGGGCTGCAGCCCTGAGCCTCAACAGGTAATCCGCCGCTGCCTCGGTGCCCGCCGGGAGCCTCTTCCTCCGCCAGCCTGGCACGCCAAACTTTGCGCAGCAGCGAGAGCCGGGACGGGCGCCCCACATGCTCAGTGGCCGAGCCGAGCCCCGTGCGCCCCTCTGCCTCCTGCCTCGCCTGCCTCCTTCTCCTGCCAGGCAGGGAAGCTGCAGAGCACAGACTGGGCGGGGCAGGGCAAGTGAGCAGTGACTGGCGGACCGGTTCAGGGGCGTGGCCAGCCAGCCATCGCTACTGGCTCGGCGAACCACCGGCGGCCACCGCTACTGGTCCACCCGATCCGGTCCGAAACGGGAGCAATCCACCCCTGATTCTGGGCCAGTTTCACCCATGTTCAATCAAAACTCTATTCTCTGATTTTATGTGGATTTTCATGTTGGGGATTTTCAGGGCATGTGATGGACACACTCACAAAATGATTGCTGAGCAAAGGGGCTTGTTTGTTAAGAAAGCACTAGCCCTCATGACTGCGGCTAAGCAGAAGGCACCTGATTGCAAGAAGACAAACTCTGGATTTGCTTTCCACCATGCCTTAATGTGCACCATAAGCTAGCCTGTGGAGGCAGTTCAATACACCTTCCCATTGCTAGTTTGGTGATAGAGTCAGTCCTTTGCTTTTGCTCATGGCATGAAAAGAGCTGCCCTCGTTTTAATTTCAGGCAGCAAAATCTCACAGGCCAGCCCTCATAAAACTGAACTGCAAACATCAGGAATCATTCAAGTGGGTAGTGTTTAAAGGGGACATCCAATTCACACACACACACACACACACACACACACACACACACACACACACACACACACACACACACACACACACAAGCTTGCAACAATATGCATTCACTGCTGGCAACAGAGGCAACCCCAAATTTTAACCTTCTATCAAAATGATAATATCATTGTACTGGAAGAGCTGATTTCTTGACCAAAAAGGATTGCTTTTGTCATCATAAAGAAGAGGGCATCAAGCTATTCTCCCAAGCAGCTGAAGGCAGGACAAGAAGTAATGGATGGAAACTAATCAAGGAGAGAAGCAACCTAGAACTAAGAAAAAATTTCCTGTCAGAATAATTAATCAGTGGAACAATTACAGCGTCAGAATACATTATTGGGAATGGGGTGAGCTCAACAGTAGACAGTATCAGGTTAAAGTTTTGGGGATTTGGGGAAGAAACTACAGAGTCAGGTAGCGTATTCCAGGCATTGCCCACTCTGTTGCTGAAGTCGTATTTTTTGCAATCAAGTTTGGCGTGGTTTACATTAAGTTTGTATCTATTGTGAGCTCCTGTATTGTTTCGGTTGCAGCTGAAGTAGTCATTGCCAGGTCGGACATTGTAGCAGATAATTTTGTGTACTACGCTTAAGTCAGACCGAAGGCGTCATAGTTCTAAGTTGTCTAAGCCCAAGATTTCAAGTCTGGTGGAATAAGGTATTCTGTTGCGAGTGGAGGAGTGGAGGACTCTTCTCGTGAAAACTTGCCTCCAGACGTTGTGGGTATTCCAACACTGGAAGTTTTTAAGAAGAGATTGGATAACCATTTGTCTGAAATGGTATAGGGCAGTGATGGTGAAACTTTTTCTTCTTGCGTGCCAAAAATGGGAGTGCGCGCGCTAGTGTGCACGCATGCGTGCCAGCACACAAACCCCCCCACGCACGCCACACTGCACATGCACGCATCCCTGCGCATGTGCCTCCCCATTGGGCTGTTTTTAACCCTCCGGAGGCTTCAGGAGGCTTCCGTGAAGCCTCTGGAGTGTGAAAAATGGCCCAACGGGCAAACAGGAAGTTCGAAAAATGGACTTCCAGTTTACCCATTGGAGGCTTCCGGAGGCTTCAGGGAAGCCCCCTGAAGCCTCCAGAGTGCGAAAAATGGTCCAATGGGCAAACCGGAAGTCCGTTTCCGAACTTCCGGTAGGCCCATTGGGCCGTTTTTCACACTCCGGAGGCTTCAGGGAAGCCTCCTAAAGCCTGGGGAGGGCGAAAACGGCCTTCCCCAAGGCCGAAAATCAGCTGGCCAGCACGCGCATGCGCACTGGAGCTGACATAGGGCAATGCCTCGCGTGACCTCAGATATGACTTCGCGTGCCACCTGTGGCACGCATGCCATAGGTTCGCCATCACGGGTATAGGGTTTCCTGCCTAAGCAGGGGGGTGGACTAGAAGACCTCCAAGGTCCCTCTGTTATTCTGTATTCATTTGCCCTCCTTGTTCTCCATCCTCCCCTTGCCCCCCCCGAGTTCTGTGTGACAGCATTCCTTCACAAATGATCCTTGAAGGCCACACATCTCACTAAGTTTCCTCCATAGTACATACTAACCATAGTTTCCTGGACTAGCCACAAGGAACTGTATGCTAGAAGATGTACTAATCCCGATGGCCTCCTTCCCATGACATATTAAGCCCAAATTAAATCACGTTCATTCTGTTCCCAGCCAGTACATTCATTCATTCTTTAGCATGACCCAACGCAGGAAAACAATGAAAGCGAAAGGAGGGGATGGAAGTGTTCAGCAGTGAATCCCCCAACTTTGCTTTTCCTGATGCAGACAGCTGATCATTATTTATGTGCAGAGCGCAGCAGCCTTGCCGTGGCTTCGGCAATTCCATTTATTCTGTGGCATGTGGCATGAAATTAACAAGCGATTCTCTTGTGTTTCAGTGGTGCTGGATTTATGGTAATCAGAAATAATGAGAAAGACTGGTGAGGTGGAGGGTGGGTGGGTTGAAGAGAGGAGGAGGAGGAACTGGAGCAGCCGAGAGAAAGCATCCGGCAGATGTGGCTCTGCCTGTCTCTTTTGCCTTCTTGGAGAAGTCGAAAACGGGTGTCCTTTGTTCTCCTTGCCTCTTGCTGCAATGCTGACAGACTGCTTGAAAGATCACAAACTCTTCCCCACGGGAGAAACAGGTTCTAAGTTAAACAGCAGCCAGTCTTGAATAGCAATAGCACTTAGACTTATATACCGCTTCATAGTGCTTTACAGCCCTCTCTAAGCAGTTTACAGAGTCAGCATACTGCCCCCCCCAAATCCTCATTTTACCAATCTTGGAAGGCTGAGTCAACCTCGAGCCGGTCAGGATCGAACTGCTGGCAGGGAGCAGCGAGTTATCCTGCAATGCTGCATTCTAACCACTGCGCCACCACTATAGATCCTGTGACTTCACCTTGGCAGTTGACTTGGGGGAACCCAGGCAGCTGCATTGCAAATGAGGAAGAGGGGAATGGAAACAGATTTTCCTGGGCTTCAAATGGAAAGCTGCCCTGCCCCCAAAGATTGGACTGCAAAAACAGATTCCGAGATTGAGGTTGCAGAAACAGATGTCACAGCTTTAAGATGCCTTTGATCCTTTGGCTGGAGGACTGGAATGGCAGATATATTTCCACCATGCCTGCTAGGCTGCTGGAACGCCCTGGAATGCATATGCTGATGGAATGGCATTGGCTGCCAAGAAATAGAATTACGGGACAGACATGGGGAGCACAGGGGAAGGAGCTCATCCGTCATCTCCTGGCCTTTCTCTATGTATTCAACACAACTTAGAACTTCTCCCCATCCTGATGGACTCCGGGCAGCAAAGAAGAACCGCAAAGTCTGTCAGCCAGCTCCACAAAAGTAAAATGAACACAGGTAGTCCTCAACTTACCACAGTTCATTTAGTGACCGTTCAAAGTTACAACGGCACTGAAAAGAGGGATTTAGGACCGTTTTTCACACTTACAACTGTTGTTTCATTGCCACGGGTCATGTGATCAAAATTCAGACTCGGCAACTGACTCATATTTATGACTGTTGCAGAGTCCCGGGGTCATGTGATCAGCTTTTGTGACCTTCTGACAATGAGGAAGCCAGATTCACTTCACAACCGTGTTGCTAACTTAACAACTGCAGTGATTCACTTAACAAAGGTTGTAAAATGGGACAAAATTCACTTAACAAATGTCTCATCCAGCAACAGCAATGTTGAGCTCGATTGTGGTCGTAATTTTTTTTTTTTTTTGTAATAAGTTTTTATTTTATAACATACAAAAATTCCAATTTCAATTGAACAGTGTGTTGTCTGGGTACAAATCATTTTAGGAAATAATAATCAAAGTGTTTACAACAATATTTATTGCATTAATATCAATTATAATAATATTATTAATAATAATAACAACTATAATATTTGTTTACCTAATTTAACATACCTGTTAAATTGTGGTCGTAAATTGAGGACTCCCTGGACCACCTCTTTCCTCTGATGACCCCTGCAGCCAACTTGGGCCAAAAGTCTGATGAAACAACATGCATATATTTCTTAACTTCTGAAAGGCAGCTGGCCTGAGGCTGTAGAACAGCGTCCCAGAGAGGAGTCTATCACAGAGAAGCCACCTCCCAGCAATCAGCCAACTCTGCCCGAGCTTGGGTGCAAAACGCTATCCTGTTGTTGTCAGGATATATTGGGAGAAATATAATCTCCTGTTAATCCCCAGCAATTGCAGCATTTTTGCAGTAGTGGGGATCATCCGTTTTTCCCCCTCCCCAAGGCTCTGTTTCTCATGACAGCTTGTCTAACAGCTGTAAAAAAGAGTAGCCGATCAAGAGCAGCATCTTGAGTCTCCGCCTGCAGGCCTTCCAATCCAACTCTCCATCTGGCTGAAACCTGACAGGTGGCTCAGCTCCACAATGTGATGATGCCCCAACGCTATCACAGTCCGGCCAGATGTTTGTGCAGCCTCAGCCTGTGCCATGCCTCTTACCCATAACAAAGCCTTCTCAGTGCTTTTCATCGGCTATTCTCACAACAGTCTTGTTTGTCATCCCTTGGTGGCATTTCCAGTTCCATGTGATGATAGGCTCATCATTTAAAGCCCCCCCCCGCCGCCCCTCCCCCCAAACCGGCAAATTGCTCTCCTGCAGGATGGGCTTTGCTGATGGCTCTCGTGTCTATTTTGCCTCCAACAACTGTCACGGCTTCCTTCCTCCTGAGCCATCTTTTTGTTCGCATTGCTTTTTATTTCTTTTTATTTGTTTCCATATGTTGCACTGGTGTTCTCTAAGACTTTATTTTCCTTGGCAACTGATCTTCAGGGATTTTGTTCACATTATTTTTAATGAAATTATGCCGGAATTTCTTACTGACATTTCTGCTCTCCCCACCCCGCTTACTTTCTTTTATCTTGCTAGAATTTGTGCATTTATAACGTTTCGGTGACATACCACTCTTTGGTCACTGATTGTGTGATGTTTCTCATTTTAAAAAAACAGATTAAAGGATTAAATGAGGCCCACCTAACTAGAAGCAGGACACATGTAAGATCTTAACTTCAGAGTAAACATTCAAAACATACATGGGGGCATGACATAACATCTCTGTTTCTATTTTGACAACTTAAGAGAAGATGGGCTATATACCATTCTGATAGTCTCTAGATATCCCTTCTAGATATTCAGTGACAACCGGACTTGGATAGATCCTAAATCTAATGCTCTGCATATACAATTGTCATCCGAAATGCATAGCTCTAAACCAGGATGGTTGTGATTCTTGTGGTAAGAGTCGTGTAAAACCTCATACATGAGGATGTGAGCTAATTTAATATCTGTATCTCTCTGGTTTGAGAATTTAAGGAAAGGAGAATCGTACATTCCATTCTGATATGATCCCTGGTGGCACAGTGGTTAGAATGCAGTATTGCAGGCTAACTCTGCCGACTGCCAGGAATTCGATCTTGACCAGCTCAAGGTTGACTCAGCCTTCCATTCTTCCAAGATCTGTAAAATGAGGACCTAGATTGTTGGGGGCAATATGCTGACTCTGTAAATCGCTTAGAGAGAGCAATAAAGCACTATGAAGTGGTATATACAGTAAGTCTAAATGTTATTGCTATATATCAGATCATTTTAAATAATTCAGAAAAACCTATCTGATGATGATGGAGTTTCGAGAGAATGGGCATGAGAGATTGGGTATGATTCACTTAACAACCATGTGATTCACTTAACAACCAGTGCAAAAATGTTGTAAAATTGGGTTCAGTTACATGGCTATCTTGACTTATGACTATAACAACATACAACTGGAAATCTGGTCCCAGTTCAGGTTGTAAGACAAAAACTACTTATAATTTTAAGTCACAAATTGCAGTAGCATGATTCACACATTCTAAATAAAAAACCAAGCAATCCACATTATGATTTAGCAGGATGTATGGTTTATTCAACAGACTATGGATAAAACAAAGCATTCCTTCATATGACACATGAACCCAGCCTATCTCTTTTTCTGATTACATCTATTTTT
This sequence comes from Thermophis baileyi, assembly GCA_003457575.1. Classification (NCBI taxonomy): domain Eukaryota; kingdom Metazoa; phylum Chordata; class Lepidosauria; order Squamata; family Dipsadidae; genus Thermophis; species Thermophis baileyi. Next base: position 4,103,915 of record QLTV01000974.1, on the reverse strand, counting down.
CACCAGAAATTCCTGATATGTCTTATTTTGGAAGTTTCCGACTAGAACTGTTGATGGCCTATATATCTCTGCTCAAATACTCCCTGACATTACACTGGCTTAGATATTTACATTGGCTCGGATTCTGTGCTGTCATTCTATGAGCAATTTCCCACAGCGGAGTTAAAGTATTATCGAATTGGCAGACAACTATACTGGCATAACATTGCTGCCTCTATCATGTCACCCCAGTGATGCTGCCAAATGGTGCTATCCTTATTTGTTGTGAGCAGGGCAAGTCAAGAAAAATAATTGATAAATGCTCTTCCTTCCTTTTCACCAGGCTTCAGCAGCAAGCAGAAAGTCACTGTCTGTTAAATATGTAAATAAAGAGTAAAAGGTTTCACTCTGGTCTGGCGTAAGTAGAGACATTAACATAACCGCCGCTCATTGGTCCATTCGAGCGGCGGGAAAATAAAGCGCTGTCAGTGGCCGGGTTGCCTGACAGATCCCTTTAAAATAGCAATAGCACTTAGACTTATAGTGCTTTACAGCCCTCTCTAAGCGGTTTACAGAGTCAGCATATTGCCCCCAACAATCTGGGTCCTCAAAGAGGGCGCTGTCGGCCAGCCGGCAGAGATGTTTTACCAAGCCTCAGAATAAAGAGCTGAAGTCACTCTTCGGAGTCCTGCCTCTTCATTCAAACTCCCAACTTAACACTGTCCTTCACAGGAACTGGGACTAGGATTGAAACTGGGGGAGATGACAAATGTTGGCAGATATTTGGACAGATGGGCTTAGTCATCTCTCAAAATCTGGTACCAAGTCATCTGCTCCAGGGGTGAAATTCAAAATTTTTCCCTACCGGTTCTGTGGGCGTGGCTTGGTGGGCGTGACAGGGGAAGGATACTGCAAAATCTCCATTCCCACCCCACTCTGGGGCCAGCCAGAGGTGGTATTTGCCGGTTCTCCGAACTACTCAAAATTTCCGCTACCGGTTCTCCAAAAGCTGTCAGAACCTGCTGAATTTCACCCCTGATCTGCTCCTGGTCTCGTCGCTTGATTTGACACTGTCCCGTTAATCCAACAGATCATGCACCTACAGATCAAGCATTTCTCTGCCTCCCTCATACCCAGTCCCAGTCCTAGGGAAAGAAAAGGGATCCAGTGTCCCACCTTTCCTGCAAACTAGAGCCCAAATGGCCACAGAGGGAAACACTATCAACCAGAGTCTGCTTGCAACCACCTACAGTAGCCAATAGGAGGTGGGCAAATCTCGAACTTCTTCTTCTTCTTCTTCTTCTTCTTCTTCTTCTTCTTCTTCTTCTTCTTCTTCTTCTTCTTCTTCTTCTTC
>QLTV01000974.1:4053817-4085699 GCA_003457575.1 Thermophis baileyi | reverse complement strand
TTAGACAATTTAAAACTACGTCGCCTTCAGTCTGACCTAAGTGTAGCACATAAAATTATCTGCTACAATGCCCTACCTGTCAATGACTACTTCAGCTTCAACTGCAACAATACACGGTCACACAATAGATACAAACGTAATGTAAACCACTCCATACTCGATTGCAGAAAATACGACTTCAGCAGCAGAGTGGTCAATGCCTGGAATTCACTACCTGACTCTGTGGTTTCTTCCCCAAACCCCCAAAACTTTAACCTTAGACTGTCTACTGTCGACCTCACCCCATTCCTAAGAGGTCTGTAAGGGGCGTGCATAAGCGCACCAACGTGCCTACCGTCCCTGTCCTAATGTCCCCATGTATTCGTAACCATATCATGTATTCATAACCATGTCTATACATTCATGTATTCACAATCATGTTTATACTTTCTCTGTAATCTTATATATGCTTGACAAACAAATAAAATAAATAAAATAAACATTATTGATATAGCTATGGTTGACTATGCAACCAGAATGAGGGTTTCAACCTTAAACCAAAAGCCATAGATCATTTCCCCGCTAGGAGTTTATAACATCTTCTAAAATCATCTAATCACCATTGTCTCAAAAATACTTGAAAATGAAGGCAGTCTTTATTTTGCTTCAACATTGCCTGAGTGATGCTGTGATATGCAATAAGTCATTGATGGGGATAGAGCCATCATTTCCAAATCATGGTGGCTGGTTTCACACAAGAGCATGCTCATCAGAAATCAAATAACCCAAAATGCTGGGCTTAATGGAATGTGTGAAGTCAGACCTAGAATTGCTACCTTTGTAGAACCCTTCTTTCTATTAGGCATGCCTCTTTTCTGACCCTTTTAGCTGATTCTCAAGGAGGATATGTATGTATGTACAGTATGTATGTATATACTGTATGTTATTTATTTATTTACATTTATATGGCTACTCAACTCACTCTCAGTGATTCTGGGTGGCTTACAAGGATAAAAACCCAATATAAAAACAATAAAAAGCAGTAAAAAGGCAATAACTCCTCATCCCCCTGATGTCAATGATCAAATGAGCCATTTGATGGGCTCCATGCCACTCTGGGGACCCCAGGCTCATTGGCAAAACCAGATCTTCAGAGTCTTATGAAAGAGTGTCAAAATGGAGACCAATCTTATCTCTGTGGGGATAATGTTCTATAGGAAGGGAGTCACCATGGAGAAGGTCTTTGTTGGTCCTGCTAGATCAACGGTTCTCAATCTGTGGGTCGCGACCCCTTTGGGGGTTGAACGACCTTCTCACAGGGGTCACTGCGCGTGCTAGCCCGCCATCTTGGTGCCACCGTCAGCAGGGGTGAAATGCTCCCGGTTCGGGCGTGCCTGCGGGTCGCCGGACAGCCGGTAGCGACGGAAGTGGGAGACTTTGCCCACCCGCCCGGACGCCAACATTTGGGTTCTTTTACCCTCTGCGCATGCGCAGAATGCTTTGCGCATGTGCAGAGGGTAAAAGAACCCAAATGGCGGCGTCCGGGCGGGTGGGCAAAGTCTCTCGCTTCTGTCGCTACCAGCTGTCCGGTGACCCGCAGGCATGCCCGAACTGGGAACATTTCACCCCTGGTGCCACGCTCCCTTTGTCACCTCATCGCGCGTGGGGAGGGGGCGAGGTGGGGGTCGCGGCATTAGGAAGGTTGAGAACCACTGTGCTAGATGGACCTCCTTAGGAGAGGGGTTTTGTAAAATTCCCTGCCTCCCTGCTCTGGTGGGTAGGATAGACATTTGCGAACAGGTCATTACTCATGGGAGTCCTTATTCAAGAATAACAGAATTGTTTTACACTACTGTAAGAGACATTTTTCACTGGAGTTGGCTGATGGGAAGGCTTGACCTAGTCTGGGAACCAGCCGTTCCCATATTAGAAGGAACCCCTGTGTCAAGATAGATCAGGTGCTTCCAAGACATTCAGAATAACAGCCAAATATCTATTGACCCAGAAAAGGAAGAGGAAAAACTTCAGAATTTAAACTCAGGAGGTATAAAGACATTGATTTTCATAAACTGCAAGGGACAATTTCCCCCCAAATAATTGACTTTATTCTTGTCTACAATAAACGTGCTATGTCCTGGGTTAGAGTCTTCTGCCAGGTATGGCAATTCCTGCTTGTCTCCAGACCTCCCATCCCATCTGTCATGAATTCTGTTTGGGAGTTTTAACAAGTAAGAGGCCCCTTGAAAATTGGTAGATATCTAATGCAGTAAAGAGTGGATGTGAACTAACTTCTCATCAGGAGTGTACATGTTATCCTCACAAGATAATGAATCTGCTCATTCTTTTCCAGTGCAGCCTTGTGTTGTGTGAAGCCATTTGCATATTACCCGCAAGATTACAGAAGTCAAATTTTCATGGGAATAGATTGTAATGGGAAAGACCAAGAGTGAGTGAAGCCATCTTAGAGGGAGAGAGAGTACATATGAATGGCATATGAAGGAATGCATGCATGACTTTCCAGGCAAGCCTACTTGGAGGAAAGGAAGTTTGTGTCTACAAAGCACAAGCTGTATCCATATCTCATGCTGGATGAACCCAAAAGGGCTGAGATACGAAGTGAGGAGATTCAGTGCTTCCCTTCATAAAAGAAGTGACAATGACCTTGAATGAACATGATATCTCCCCCACTTTTTTTTTGAAAGAAAAAGCAAACCAAGAAACATTGGCTGGCCAACCCTCACAAATATGGCTGGGAGACTGGCAAACTTTTTGCCAACTATGGGGCATGCCAAGTACAAAAAAGTCAAGAGTACTTCTGTATGGCTGTACTGTATTTGCCTGGTCAAATCTGCCTTTTTTTGGCCCCTCCTTTAGGCACCTGCATAAACAACCATGGTTTGATAAGTTGTTATGCTGATGCATGCTGGATAAATAATTTACTCATAGTTAATGATGAGCATACTTGGCATGTCACAAAACCGCATTCAAAGAGTTTCATCCATAGAATCAAGAATCGGAAAGAAATGATCAAAATACATTTCAATACTGTATTATGTATTAAAAAAACCTTTTGTATAACATGTTAGAATATTACTTGTCCAGGAAAAAAAAATTAGATTAATTTCAACTGGTAAAAAATAAATTATTTTTTAAGAACAATGTCATCATAAAAATGGTTTTTGTGGAATCTTTCCCCCCAAATGATAGAAAAACCAATCTATTTATTTGCAAAACAAGAAATATACTTGGTGTCTGTATTATCTTATATATCACAGAAAAGCTACTTTTCAAGATACTTTTCTTAACCTCCCAGTAAGCCTTTGAGTTTCTCAAACAGTCCCAGCATCCCCTTCTATTTTATCCTGTACTTTGCTCCAGAGATGTTCAATTTGTTGTTAACTAGTAGTACTTATGATATTTCCTTGGGCAGCAACCCATGGGCAGGATGATCTTTTTTGAAAACAATCCTAACATATAATTCTGGGCATCCTTCCCAGAACAGTTAAAAGCTTTTGGCAAAAAGGTTGGGGGCACATGGACAGTTTATAGACCAGGAAATAGCAAAAACACTTCTGTGTAACTGCCAGGCAAACTTCATGGCAAATCCACGTAGTCACCAGCAGTGGAACTCATCTGTCTTCCCTCTGTTCTCCTCTTTATCACTTCCCAGACCGATAAGAGCTGTTCCACCTTTTCCATATTTGGAATAATTCATGAATTCCTTCATTCAGATGGTTAAAACAGACGGTGCTATTTACATGGAGCAAACTGTGATGTTTCAAAAACTGGACTTGAATCTCCAGCTCTCCTGTTTTGTCAGGGAGGCCAGGCAACTCTCGATCCAACCTCACAACAGAGGCATTTTTGACCTCCAGACTGCAATGCTCTTCTTCTTGTGCAGCGGTGAAATCTACTTACCTTCCCTACCGGTTCGGAAGCGCTCACTCCGCCCCCACGCATGCGCTTTTTTGGCCGCACTCCGCTTGCACACGGGCCTTTTCACCCTCTGCGCATGCGCAGAACGCTTTGCGCATGCGCAGAGGGTAAACAAAACCCAAAATGGCAGCATCTGGGTGGGTGGGCGGAGCCTCGCGCTGCCATCGCTACCGGTTCTCCGAACCACCGGCAGGCAGCGCTACCGATACGCCCGGACCGGGCCGAACCGGGAGCATTTCACCCCTATTCTTGTGGCTCTTTATATAAATAACTCAAGCTATTTAAATAACTCAAAAGGCTCTGAAGAGCAGGTTTGGAATAAGTCTGTTCCCTTGTGATGTTATAATAAGGGAAGTAGTGAAGGGTGATTGTGGGTCTAAATCTCACCTCTTGTTTCACTGTGTGCAAGCTGAGAAAAACTCAGAGAATTAAAGAGATCTCTTTATTATAGCCCTGGTCTCCTAAGCACTGCGACTTTAGGGATGTTATATAGATGTGGCTTTGCATTGCCACTGGCTTCCCAACATTTCAACCTCAAATACCCAGGCAAGTCATAGGATGTGATTCAGCTTCAAAGAAAGGGAGCTTACAAATGGGAAGGGCCAGGAAAATGCAAGCCTGGAAGCAGTAGAGGAGCTGGGATATTTTATACCCTTTCTTGAGTAATTTTTCCACTGCCAGTGCTAGAAATCTGGGAAATATGAGGTGTGGAGGAGCCCCCTTATACCAGCGGTCCTCAACCTCCGGTCCATGGACTGCCACCGATCTGTGGCATGCCAGAAACCAGGCCGCGCAAACAAGTGAACCCCCATCCACGGGATGCAGGCAGCACACGAAACCATGCCCCCTCCGGTCCTCAGAAAAACCTCTCTCCACGGAACTGGTTCCTGGTGCCCAAAAGGTTGGGGGCCACTGCCTTATACAACATTTACTTTTTCAGAAGTAAGAGTAAATAGCATTTAAAAATGTACCTGTTCAATGTAGCGGTATAAATTAAGAATTATGATAGCCCAAAGATTAAATCTTTCTATCTTCCAAATGCAACAACAAAAACCCCCGAATCTTAGAATTAACAAGTTCACAATTAATTAGCAATTTGACTAATAAGACTGCAGAACAAAAAAATGAGATTCACCAGCATCCGTTGTATAGACCTCAGAACACTCTTTTTGGAATAGGTGATTTAAGGGGAAAAATAGCAATAACACTTAGACTTATATACCGCTTCACAGTGCTTTACAGCTCTCTCTAAGCAGTTTACAGAGTCAGCCTATTGACCCCAATAATCTGGGTCCTCATTTTACCCACCTTGGAAGGATGGAAAGCTGAATCAAACTTGAGCCCATCAGGATTGAACTCCAGGCTGTGGGCAAAGTTAGCCCGCAATACTACATTCTAACCACTGTGCCATCATGGCTCTTTTAATCTCCAAAATGGATGCTCCAGTCTAGTCCAATCACAAAGCAGTCCTTGACATACTACACACAGAATGATGCAGTTCTTGAGTAAGCCAAGAGAAGCTGCAGGATTTGCTGAGGCATTCATCCTTTTTATGCTTTCAATTTCCAGCAACCCATATTAAGTATTGGATAACCTTGGGCTAATCACTCAAAAACTGTGTTCACACAAAACATTTAAAATGGATATTGAAATAATCCATAAACTGAGTTGACCTAACACATCAAATGATAAGCTAACTAAATGGCTTGGCTTTATACAACATAATCAACAGCAAAACAAACAAGATGAATGTGTGGTTTGGATTTAGCCATTAGGTCTTCATCCAAGCAGGCTAAGCCCATTGTACAAACAGCCTGATGGTTTTTAGGGAAGGGAGGAAAATCCATGCATGTATGTCATCCTTCCTTGGCAAGGCATTATGAGAGCTTGACGAACGTGTCTTGTGGGCACCCCCTGAGGAAGGCTGATTCCATCATGAAGTTACAGGAGGTTAAATGAACTCAGTTTTAAAAATAAACAGATTCAGTAAGGCATGAAATATGTGAGTGCCTTTAGGTATTGTGGCATTTAAGGCCTACTGCACAGAGCAGAGCAACTGACAAGTATGGCTAAGAAAGGATCTTCTCGTGTGGACCTGAAAAATGTATTCAGGACTCAAGACAAAATGAGCCCATATTTTCGTCTGTAAAATCTTATTCCCTCAGGTTGAGGAAGCAGATGCTTCCTCACCTTACTTTGTATGAATGGATTATTAAAACTATTTTATTTAGGCAATTGCTAGATGATTTCCTACCAGATGCTTTAATGCCAGAATCTTAGGGGAGAATTAAAACAGGCTAGTTGATGTTTTACATCAGGAGAATAGGAAGCCCCAAAGCCTTCCAGATGTTGCTGAACTTCATTCCCAACACCCTTTATCATTGGCTGTGCTGGAGGGGAATATTGGGAGTCTCAGTTCAGCGACAGCTAGAGGCCCACAGATCCTTCTGTCTTGTAATATACTTGCACTAGTTCTGGGATATGCAGTATCCTGGAGGACTGAAGCTGATGAAGCTTTAAAAAATAATGCTACAAGAAAGATGCTATGATTCTGTGTAATGAAATGCACCCTTACCAGATGTTATCTAATCTAGCAAATAATGCTTTAAATCCACTGTAAATTTACTAAAGAAGCTTGGGACCGTTGTCAACAAATAGAAGAAAGACATGTTGATTATAAAGCTAAGGAGATTGTAAGAACTGCAGAGCAACATATAAACTAGCCAAATGTGATGCTGTAACTACTGTACCACTTGCTCAGGAACCTGAGGCCTTCTGATGCCATCCAGTGTGCCAGAAGAATTAAACTGGCTCTGTTTGCATGGCATCAGATTAACTACCATTGGTTTATTTAACAACTCAATGTTGTGCTCACGGTGCAATGAACCATAGGCTAACTAAATTGAGTAGGTTTTCACAACTCACTACACTAAAATATGCCTGGCTATTTTATTTACTGTATTGGGACAACTAAGGCACTGTTTGTTCCTCTTGATTGGGTCAAGCAAACTTTGTGCCTCTGAAGAGACTGTTGAACCTCAGTCCTCCTCAGATCTAGCCAACATGCTCATAGGCAATGGGAACCGAAATCCAAAATCTGATGAGTCATATCGTCATTTTTGATTCTGGAGAATGTATTTGTCAGGCTTTTGAATTATGATGCAATATTTGCAATGTGTCCTTGCTAAAGCTGGGAAAAAGAGAGAGAGAGAGAGAGAGAGAGAGAGAGAGAGAGAGAGAGAGAGAGAGAGAGAATTAATTTGAAGTAGATTTGTTAATTCTAGATACTTTCCTTATTGGTGTGGTTGCTGTTGCTCTTATTTTTTTATTATTATGTAGCACATGTTGCTCAAGCTTTTCTTTCCTATTATTATTTGGCCCCTCCTACCCTCAGTTCAAGCTTTCCTCCAGTACATACAAATTAGGCACAGGGCAAACCTACTTAAGGAAATATATAAATTTGACAAATAAAGTGGGGTTTGTGTTGTGATATTTAACCTGCCATCATGCTGGTTTTGGCCCCTTTATGCATGTCGCTGTTCAATTATCAAGGAAAAGGAATGTAGCAGTGCTTCATTGCTATTTCTGCCATCAACACAAAGTCTACAATGTCTCCGCGTATCATGAAGTGTATCATGAAGCCTGACAAAACCAGAGGCTCTTTGGATGTGTAATTTTTCTGAACCCTGCCCTGTCTTAAAGATGAACAAGTCTTTCTCCTCCATATAGGTAGTCCTCATTTAACAACTGCCTCATTTAGCAACCATTTGCAGTTATGGCAGTTATGAAAAAGTAACTTTGCAACCAGTCCTAGCATTTATGACCTTCCCAGGTCTATAAGGAAAGCTGAAGTAAGATCCTAAGCAGAGTTGTGGTTTCACTTATGTAGGAAGCCCCCCCCCACCCCCCCCACCCCGCTCTAGAAGAATGAAATATTTTGGGAAATATTAAAAAGGCAGGATAGAATATTTCCCCTAACAGAAACTCAGATAAGCAACAAACAAAAGGTTGACAAAATTAGCTCAGACAAACACCTCCTAGGATTTGCATTTCCCCTTTTGCCTATAGAGCCAGCCATGACCCCTACATGACCCCATAGGAATCCAGAAGGTATAAAAACCCACCCACTCTAAACTTCATTTTGTCAGCTGCCCCAGAACCACAAACCCTGGTGGTTCTGTTCACCAATAAATGGACCTTCTTTCCAATCAGCCTCCAGCCTCCATTTTATTTCCAGCGTCTTTCTCCCAGCTTGGAACTGAACCAGATGGATTTTCCTTCCAACACTTAGCAAGTACTTTGCTTAATGACTGAGTTGGTAATACCCACATGTGATCACTATATGAGGACTACTTATAATGCTGTCCTCAAGACTCTCCTTTTCCTTTCTAGTCCATCAATCTCTCTTCCCCCTTTGTTTTTCTGCAAGAAATTATATGCCTGTGAGAAAAGTTTGTTCCAGCTGGCATTCTAGAAGAAGGAGAACAGCTTGCCTGTCTAAGAGTTCACTTGACAGAATGGCAGACAGTGCAAACTGTCACACCTCCAGTTTTTGCTTGCAAGTTTTAAAACACATTAACCCTTGTTTTGAATCAAGTGGAATGAAAGCTGCTTAAAGAAGCAACTGGAAGCCTGGAATGGTTAATTCTCAGGGTAGAATATCCTTCCCAAATTTTTTGATTTAATTATATGTATTTGAGTTTTATTGCAAAATTTGTAATGGACTTGTAATCAAACCTGTAGTTTGTCCCATCGTTCAACTTAATTCTGATTAAAATACTGAAGACATTTTCATACATAAGTCTTATGTATATTCACACCAATCTCATCTTCTAGGATTAAGAGCAGTTGAAAATTCACACACCCACACAGAGACACACACACACACACGGTAGCCACTTTATTTCACTGAAACAAAAACCACGTAAAGTCTCATACACTTTAAGCTGGATTTCTAAATACATTTGTCTAGGAATAAACTCCATGGAATTCTATTGATTTTTTGGAGTTCGTAAAATTTCTGTTAAAAGTCTGGCAAGTTTTGAAAAGCAATGGAAAACCTGTGACTCCCATCTGTTTAAACTACAATTCCCAAGATCCTTCACTATATTCATACTGGTGAGGGCTGCTGGGAATTATCCCTCTACAAGGTCTGGGGGACCTCGTATTGCCAAGCTTTCAATGTACGGTTAGCATGTGCTTTCAGGGAAACTTTCTAGAGGTAGCCAGGTTGATCTGTTGGGAATTTCTCCCATGAATACTTGCTTAGCTAGTACAGCTAAACTAGAAAAATAATATCATCATGAATGTTTTTTCTGAAAACTCTTCCAGATCTTATCTTGTGCACAATAAGGTCAGATTTGGAGGATTTTGAGCCTTTCAGATCAGGCTGAGCTCCAACTTCCAGTAGCATCCTAAACCATGGGCCCTCCTGAGGAGCTGGGAGTTATAGTTCAGCAACATGTGGAAATACTGGCACTAGAAAATCTAGAGTGCAAGAATCTAGAAGAGCACCAGGTGGCAACAGATAGTTTTATGTCTATCTTTGCTGCCATCTAATGGCGGTTTATATTTTTGCAGCCCAGATCTAGTAATACTAGAAAACAATAACTTTACTTCTTGAATTTCATGGTTTATTCCACAATTGAATTTTCTCCTCTCAGCTCAAATCTGCCAGATAAGGACATTTATTAGAATGGTCACTTCATCACTGGAAAAGGCGACAAATGAGGGAACATACATATTGTTCTCGCTATGTAGCGCAAATTTAGAAATCATTGCTTGAATGTAAACGTAAATATAATCCATTCTTTATCGTGTAGCATGTGAGCGGGTGATTCATGTCCCTTCTCAGTCTGCTGCCCGGCTGATAAGCATCTTCCATTTGAGTCTTTCTCTTTAAATTAACGATGGAGGCTTCTATTTCCACAGTCTTAAAAGTTGGGTCAGCAGCATTTTAGAAAGACAAAAAGTTCTACTCAAAAGGTTGCAATAAAAGGTCTCGCCTACTTTTTTTTTTTTTTAAGTGGCACCAGTCTCATATATTCACTAGAGAACCGTGACTAGCGAGAGTATATATTCTTTACAGCAACCCAAGTGAAGCTGCCTTATCTGAAGTTGTGTTTCACAGTTGAACATCTCATTAAACTGCTTTTTTTCAGGTTCTCGCTCCCTAGTCTGGGGTGACAGAACTGGTAAACCCAGAATTGCGGTAAGCTTTTCTTCAGATAAAGAGAGAACCACAGAGTAACTGCAGTCTTCCCAAATAGGCAAAATATAATAGACACAAAGGGCAAGTGAATGGTGTCCCTATGTTAGGTCTGCACGGAACAAGCCAGTTTTTATTCTCTCCAACCCGATGGAACGTTTGAGAAAGGGACTCAAAACTTTGTCACTTTGTTCCTCCCTCAGCAGCATAACTCTTGGAAAATTGATCAGGACGTTGGCTGTGGCAGTAAAAGACAACAGAAAGAAAGGGTTGGGTAGTACTGCATTGTACCCCAATCCACCTCACATCTTGCTATTTATGAGGAAAATAGGAGGTGGGAATATTAGGTATGTTTGCCACCATGAGCTCTCTCTCTCTCTCTCTCTGTGTGTGTGTGTGTGTGTGTGTGTGTGTGTGTGTGTGTTGTAAATAAATACAGGTGGTCCTCGACTTACAACAGTTCATTTAGTGACCGTTCAAAGTTACAACGGCACTGAAAAAAGAGACTTATGACTGTTTTCCACACTTATGACCATTGCAGCATCCCCATGGTCACATGATCAAACTTCAGATGCTTGGCAACTGACTCGTACTTATGACCATTGCTGTGTCCCAATGTCATGTGATCCCCTTTTGAGACCTTCTGACAAGCAAAGTCAAAGGGGAATCCAAATTCAGTTAACAACCATGTTACTAACTTAAGAAGGCAGTGATTCGTTTAACAATTGTGGCAAGAAAGGTCGTAAAATGAGACAAAACTCCCTTAACACATGTCTCACTTAGCAATGGAAACATTGAGCTCACTTGTGGTCGTAAGTCGAGGACTACCTGTATTTAACACCACAAACGAGGAACTCTTGCATTAATGGGAGCTTGATCCCTTTAACCTCCCCCCTCATAGGAACCATTGGGACTTTTTTTTTTTTTATGTACAACCAATCAAACACATACACGAATATGCTAAGGATGGGGGAAATAAAAGCATCCCCATGGTCACATGATCAAACTTCAGGGCTGTGATTCATTTAACAATTGTGGCAAAAAAAGTTGTAAAATGGGACAAACTCACTTAACAAATGTTTCACTTAGCAACATAAATTTGGGGCTCAATTGTGGTCGTAACTCGAGGACTACCTGTATTTATGACAGTTGCCTTGTCCCAGGTCATGTGATCACCTTTTGTGACCTTTTATGACAATCAAAGCCAATGGGGAAGCTAGATTCACTTAACAACCGTGATACTACCTTAACAACTGTAGTGATTCACTTAATGACTGTGGCAAGAAAGGTCATAAAATGGGGCAAAACTTACTTAACAACTGTCTCACTTAGCAATTGAAATTTTGTGCTCAATTGTGGTCATAAGTCGAGGACTACCTATAAACAAAATGGGGGGATAAAAATATAACAATGACTATGCTCTGCATGCTTTCCCTATCTAATTTTTTTCAGTTGGTTGCTTTGCTCCAAATTAAATCAGTTGGTTATTGTTATATTGATATTAAATTGTTCAGGCACTAGGATAAACAGCTCTTGTTATACTGTTTCAAACAAAGGAAGTTCTTTGGTTAATTGATTTTTGTAGACATCAGTGCAAAGGCAGCTGCGTATAATTTTGCTTCCATTAAGAGGGAAGCTTGAGTTCAGGGATTCAAATCCTTTCTCACATTGTTAAAACAATTTAATATACATTATTTTTTATGGTTAATTTCTCATCAATGATATACTGGGCACTAGCCCAACAAATCTTGGTAATTACTTTGTCCAATCACTGGTATTATCTTTCTATATCAACCTTTTTTTCCTTTTACCTTTCACTTGCTTCAGTCTGTTCTTTTTTTCTTTGAAAAATGATTAATACACTTTTTAAAATCATGTCTGAATACTGTAATATATATTGTGCCTAATAAATATATATTGATTATGCACACACATATACATACATACATACATACATACATACATACATACATATATATATGTTTTTTTCTGTCGAATCACCTGGTATACTCAAATATGGGAGGGAACATACTGCTTCCTTTTTGCCTTTTGCCCCCCCCTCCACCCGATCCAGGGGCCATCCAGGCAGTTGCTTACACGACAGACCATTATTTTCTATGTGTGACACATTTTTTACTGATAAATAAATAAAGGGAGACTAGTATAGGACTATTTCAAGCTATTTAGCACTCATCAGCTAGCCATACCCTTATGGGATTCGAACCTGGGCCACTAGCCTTGTTAGGCAAATGTTTTAACCTCTAAGCCACAGGATTCTCACAGGATTGTCACACATAGAAAATAATGGTCTGAACCCACACACATGCACACACACACACACACACACACACACACATATATATATATGGGTGGGGCCGAAAGGCAAAAAGGAAGCAGTATGCTCCCCCCCATATTTGGGTATACCAGGTGATTCGACAGAAAAAACATATATATCCTCTTCCCTGGAAAAAAGCTGATAGGGAGGAGAATCCTGTGGCTTAGAGGTTAAAACATTTGCCTAACAAGGCTAGTGGCCCAGGTTCGAATCCCATAAGGGTATGGCTAGCTGATGAGAGCTAAATAGCTTGAAATAGATCTATACTAGTCTCCCTTTATTTATTTATCAGTAAAAAAATGTGTCATATATATATTATATCGGTATATAATAAAGATAATGTATATATCGTGATTAATGTAAATTTTAAAAGCATGTGGGAACATAAAATGAGAATCAGTTAAAACACAAGCAGTTAGAATGTCCTTTAATGAAAATGTGGTAATAGAAATATGGTTATATATAAGCTAGAAATCGGGAGACTGCGAGTTCTAATCCTGCCTTAGGCACAAAGCCAGGTGGGTGACCTTGGGCCAGTCACTTTCTCTCAGCCCTGGGAAGGAGTCAATGACAAACCATTTCTGAAAAACCTTGACCAAAAAAAAATGCAGGGGCTTGTCTAGGCAGTCTCTGAGAAATCAGACATGATTAAAAGGAAGAATAAAAATATAATGGCAACACAGGTGCTGTTTGCATGCATTTAAGAGTGCTGTGCAAAAATAAAATCTGGTATTTTGACAGAAAAGAAATCAGGTTAATTGTGATAAGAGGAGTTCCTGCACTTATTTTAGTTACCAAGTAGTTAAGGTGTGTGAGTGGGTGTTCTTTCATTATACATTCTTTAATTATACATCATACAATAATCTTTAGTAACCTGCAGTCTCCCTGAGACAGCCAGTTTGGTACAGTGGTAAAGGAATCAGGCTAGAAACTGGGAGGCTGTGAGTTCTACTCTGGCCATAGGCACAAAGCCAGCTGGGTGACCTTGGAAAAGTCCCTCACTCTCAGCCCTAGGAGGCAGGCAATAGGATCACGTCTGAAATCTTGCCAAGGAAACTGCAGGGACTAGTACTACAGACACTAGTCTAGGCATCAGGCACAAATGTCCCAAAGGTGCTTTTTCAAAAGGCAGCTGGACTTTTAATTTTATTTTTCCTTGAAGACATTTTGCTTCTCATCCATGAAGCTTCTTCAGAACTGAAAAAGCTTCATGGATGAGAAGTGAAACGTCTTCAAGGAAAAACAAAGAAACTCCAGCTGCCTTTTGAAAAAGCACCTTTGGGACAACCACGACCTGGATGACTGAGAATCTCCATAGGCAAAGGTACAAATATTTATCTATCTAGTCTCCTGAAGCTTGCATTGAACCTTTTTTTAATGCAATTCAATCCCAAAGAAAGAGATTATTGAGGAACTCTTGACCCCATCTCTGATTTTTGTGTTGGCCCTGCTTGTTCCTTGGCCTTTCTCCAGGGTTTGAATAATTCTTAACAAGGCCTTACTTAATACAGGTAGTCCTCGACTTACAACAGTTTACTTAATGACCATTCAAAGTTACAATGGCACTGAAAAAAGTGGCTTATGACCATTTTTCACACTTATGCAGCATCCCCATGGTCATGTGAATTACATTTGAATGCTTGACAACTGACTCATATTTATGACAACTGCAGTGTCCTGGGGTCATGTGATCCCCTTTTGTGACTTTCTGACAGGCAAAATCAATGGGGAAACCAGATTCATTTAACAACCAGGTTACTAATTTAACAACTGCAGTGATTCACTTAACAACAGTGGCAAGAAAAGTCATAAAAGGGGGAAACACAACAAATTTCTCACTTAGCAACATACATGTTGGGCTCAATTGTGGTCGTAAGTTGAGGACTATCTGTATTTACAGGGAGGGAATAACATAGTCTGGTTCACACATCATGCTGAGCAGTAGTTTGTTTAACCGTGGTTTATTGCCTGCTTTAAAATTGGCTTAGTTTCCCCACCATAAACCAAGGCTGAGTAAATTGTTGGTCTTTATCACCAAGATATTTATCTGATAATACCACCTGGGGAGATAGCAGTCTATCATTGTAAAATGCCCTAATCATTCTAAAATGTTCATGTCTACTTTCATTTTGCAATTGCAGAAAGTCCAATTCACCCCATGGGGACAATTCAAACTTTTTTTTTTAAGGAAGATCAAACTTTCTATTTCTATTACCATATGTTTTGTAGCAGAGTTTCTTTTCAGTGCTGCCCACCCCATCATTTTTCTCCAGGAGTCCTGGCCATCACCATATAATTTTCACCTAGCAAGCAGTTCCGCTGAAGAGATAGTGTTGGCCCAACTGGCTTCCCAAAATCTTGTTCCTGTGTAGTTCACTGAAAGGGGTGTTAAAAGAAAAAGAGAATGAACAATGTAGCTGAAAATGGCCATTCTTTTCTCAAGTTTGGTGGCATAAATTTGGAGAAATCAGAGAGCTGCAAAATGAAGCTGGGGAGCACATGGACCATAGGACTTTTGCTCCTGCGTCTGGCCAGCTTGGAGCTGTCGTTCAGCAATGCCTGATGTATCACACATTTGCCACTCCTGATAATGGCAATGCCTATGTAGAAGATGGTGGAAGAACTCATTTCCATATCACCAGAGTCTCACTGGAGCAGAGCCTGTTGAAAATCATTCCAGTCATCGGACACTCGGTATCCATTCGTGTACAACCTGCTTTCTCATCAAGTCTTTTTTCTTTTTAACTTGTAATTTACAAACTTCAGTCTATCTAGGTCAAGGGGTACTGTATGAAGTGGGTACAGACAATCCCAGTGGTTTGCCAGTTGCCAAAATGGATCTATATCAGGAATGTCAAACTCAATTTCATTGAGGGCCGCATCAGGGCTGTGGTTGACCTCGGGGGCCCGGGTGGGCCTGGCCGACTGGGTGGGCATGGCCAGCTTGACACCACTCACTGGATGTGGCCAGATGGGTGGGCATGGCCAGCTTGACGCAACTCCCCAAACTGCTGGCATGTTTCCTCTTTGCATTGGGTAGACCGGGCTGAAGCCACGCTGGTCCGATGTTTCCTCTTCGCATTGAGTAGACTGGGCCAAAGCGATGCGGGCCAGCCTCTTACATTTTCCAGGAGGGCCCCGTGGGCTGGATCCGACCACATCACGGGCTGAATCCGGCCCACGGGCCTTGAGTTTGACACCCCTGATCTATATCAAGACACCCCTGGAAATTTATAAATAAACTGGGAAAATGGATAATGGAGGAGCAAACAGAAGTAAACAGAAAGTGAAGAAGATACACACACACACACACACACACACACATCATAATCATCATCATCATCATCATTCTACATAAGAATTTAAACAAATGGCTATCATATTTTATTATAATTATCCATAGCTACTATACATTAACAAATAATTTGTATCATGCAGATCAGGGGTGAAATCCAGCAGGTTCTGACAGGTTCTGGAGAACTGGTAGCGGAAATTTTGAGTAGTTTGGAGAACTGGCAAATCCACCTCTGGCTGGCCCCAGAGTGGGGTGGGAATGGAGACTTTGCAGTATCCTTCCCCTGCCACGCCCACCAAGCCATGCCCACCAAGCCACACCACGCCCACCAAGCCACACCCACAGAACCGGTAGTAAAAAAAAAATTGGATTTCACCACTGATGCAGATGATTTAGTAATTGGAACTGTATCTTTATTTTTCCAGCACTGATGATTTTTAGCTCTAACAGGAGAAAGAGAATCCATTTTATTGTTCAGATGTCAATTTTCCAGTGATAGGAACACAGTTCAAAAATATGAACATCTGATAATATTAGACCTTGTCTCAAGTTAATAACTTCTTCCCCAAAAGGAACAATTTGAGGACAAATTGTTTATGTTTCATTTATGTTTAAATGAAGCATTAATTTCATTGCGTTTCCATCAACAATTAACTCAACCCTGTCCTAAAAAGAAATTAACATTCTTCCCATTGTCTAGGCAAAATGAGAATCTCTCTAATTTTTTAAAATCCTACCCAACCATTAAAATTTGCATATCAAATTGATTAATCACCAACTGAATTTTATAAAGAGTAATTGTAGGTTTTTTCTATTATAGGATTTAATAATCACTTGTAGTAGATTCCATACTTCTAGGGCTGAAAATGCCACAGGTCCAAATTGCTATCTCAATAGATATTGTATTTGTAAACACTACAATTGACTCATCCTTGGCAGATAATATTTATGCTTTAAATTGGCAAATGATAAAAACTTGTTATTTTCATCTGTTCATTGATTCAAAATGTAAATCCCAGCTTCCATTCAAATTTCCTATATAACAGGTTTTTTTAAAAAATTAATTCTGAGATCTGGATTAACCGATAGTGTCAATTTAGCCGGAGAAAAAGCATCAAAGTGCCATTTCATACAAATAACATATCACAGTCTTTAAATTGACATTATTTGGAAACCATTATATTTTGATCCCAAGATAGCATTAATATTCTAGAGGGGCCCAAAAAGAAGAATTTATACTAAAGGAAGTCATTCAAAATATGATATTAGCTAACATATACTGCACATAAATGGTGTAATTCCAGAATTTTTCCACTTTAAGAGAATAGAAATGTAGCAAAGGAAGGAACCACATTCATGTTTTGATAATGTTGTTTTTTAAGCACTTAACTAGATTCTTCATTGGAGTGAGGGTGGGTTTTTCCCATATGGTTAAGTCAAAATGATGTCCCTCAATTCTTGAGCCAGCAGAAACCCATACTGATATATAAAAGCTACTGCCTACATTGGCAGTCCTTATCCTGCCAAGGACATGATGTTGGAAAATAATGCTTCCTTATTTATAGTGTGTAGGATACATTAAGGACAAGGATTGGTGGATTCATCTAGCATATAGGTAGCTCTCGATTTACCACCGCAACTGAGCCCAAAATTTCTGTTGCTAAGTGAGACATTTGTTAAGTGAGTTTTACCCCATGTTACGACCTTTCTTGCCACAGTTCTTAAGTGAATCACTGCAGTTGTTAAGTTAGTAACACAGTTGCTAAGTGAATCTGTCATAAGTCACTTTTTTCAGTGCTGTTGTAACTTCAAAAACGGTCACTAAATGAACTGTTGTAAATCAAGGACTACCTGTATTTTCTTTTCCTTCCCATCAAACATCCTACTTAATGGAGGATGAGGTGAATTTTGATGGCTATTACAGTAGGGTTAACCACCTCTGGAAATGTGCTCAGTGTTCTGAATCAAGCGTAGATTGGTTATGCTATCATCAGGCAGTTTAACACAGACGCAATGGTACATTCAATCAGATTATATTTTATTCTTCAGGCATCCTCTGACATCACTCACGGTTATGTAGAAGTTCTTCTGAATCTACAGTCATAATCTGGAACCATCACGAATATTGTAAAAAAGGATTAATGCTTCCCCATCTCCTTGTTGCTGCATCTTTTCCCGGTAGAGTGCTTGGAATAACTTCCTTTGGGACAGCGTACTTCAATTACCCCGCCCCCAGGCATACTTCAATGACCAATAAGAGTACACAGTTATGATCACATGGCATGGACTACATGGCATGGACTACATTCCCCAGAATGCTATGTCTTAAAGAGACAGTTCTTAATTCTAGGCTAAACCCTTGTTAAGCCAGCACACTCAGTTTTTGGGAAAGTGCGTTGAGCAGCTGGCTCTCTCATTCCTGCTTTATTTGGACAGCCTCTGCAGGCTGGCAGCCATTGCTGCCAACACTGGTCAGCTGCTCTTTCAGGCCAATCTGGATCTAAAGAGATGGATCTCTCTCTTTGATAGCAGAGTCTGCCCAAAATGGAAGGGCCATGGAGGATTGCCCAAAGTTCAGAGGGGAGAGACACGCCCATGCCAGCCTAAAGAGGCCTATAGAGACAAGATAATCTCATCTCCTAGGAATCATCTGAGTGCTTAAAGCAGAAAAGACTAAGCACATAACAGTTAAGGATCTCTTCAAAATGGCCCAGGTGTGGATTGGGGATGAGATGAAAGCAATGCAATGAGAACATGAGAAAAAAAAAAAGAGGTATTGGGGCATGTGCATATAGTTATGCCCATTTACCACCTTATCCCAACCAACAGGAAATAGGCTGTTCAGAGTACCTTCATCCTCCTTCTCCAAACTGTCATTTTTCAAACACTAGAACTGCAATTCCTAGAAGCAATTCTTGGAGCTATAGTCCTCAAACTGTCTTATACAGGCAGTCCTCGACTTACAACCACAATTGAGCCTAACATTTCTGTTGCTAAGTGAAACATTTGTTCAATGAATTTTGCTCCATTTTACGGCCTTTCCTGCCACAGTGGTTAAGTGAATCTCTACAGTTGTTAAGTCAGCAACACGGTTGTTAAGTGAATCTGGCTTCCCCATTGGCTTTGCCTGTTAGAAGCTCACAAAAGGGGATCACATGACCCTGGGACAGTGCAACTGTCATAAATACGAGTCTTTTGCCAAGTGTCCAAATTCTGATCGCAAGACTGTGTGGATGCTACAATGCTTGTAAGTGTGAAAAACAGTCATTAAGTCACTTTTTTCAGTGCCGTTGTAACTGAACGGTCACTAAATGAACTGTTGTTGTAAGTCGGGGACTACCTGTACCCGTATCAGAAATATATCTTCTTGGGGAAAAACCTTGATTGCAAATTTCTACTTCTAAACTATTTTATTTTGGAGTATGATTCTGTGCTACAGCTGTTACCGACAAAATGGAGTGTTGTGTATTCTGAAGAGCAGTGAGGGCACCTACACTTTGCCACCATACCTTTGACCATCGAATCACTACAGAGAAGATTTCACAGCACTTGCTGAGGGTAGCTTCACATCACAGACCATGGGACTCTGTAGGCTGTGGAGAGTTTCCAACAGACCAACGTTTCTCTGCTTTGGAACCAGAGTACGACTTGGAGACAGGGCATATCTTCGTCCCGCCTTTATTTAGCTCACCGTTGACTCCTATCTTCATATTTGTGGTGGGGCTTGTAAGGAAAGCAAAGCTGTAACAAGAATAATCTCTGGAGCTGACCTAGCTGAACAAATGTGCTACTGGACTGCCCCAGGGAAATGGCAGGCAGCCGTTGCTGCCAAAGTCACAAAAGACTCAGAACGGATTACTGTGATCTCCAGGTGACCCCCCACCCACCCCACCCCCGGGGTCCTAAAAGGAGTTATTTGTAGCAAGCAGTTAACATACACTTCCGACTTTTCTCTCTCATTTCTTGATTGCTCCGAAGGAGACTTTGATATGCAGGGCCATTGAATGCCCATTTGGGGGGCTTATTCTAGCCCACACACCAGAGGTGGTTTCCTACCGGTTCTAACCGGTTCTTTAGAACCGTTAGTAGCTCGGCAATGACGTCACGAAGCCGGTTCCATCAGTGTCTCCGTGGGCACCGCCATCTCGGATTTTGCTTCTGCGCATGCGCAGAAGCTATTTTTTGTTTGGTGCACGTGCACGCACATGGCGCGACGCTGAGTGAACCGACAGCAAAAGGATCCAGAACCCACCCCTGCCACACACAGCTTCTTCCCACTCACGGGAACCCCTATGGCAGGGCTTAGACAGATAGTTAAAGTAGAAGGGCTTTGTTGTTTTTTTTAAAAAAATGGGGGCATTATCAGCAATAATTCAAAATGTCAGGCTCTTTGGGAGAAAGTTATTCTCTCCAAGCAAAATGCTCACCATGCTCTCAGATTTATTGAGAGGAAAGGAATGGGGTTAACATAATTTCAGCAACTGAACAAGTTCCCCTTTGGAACCCATCTACGTTAGGGTCTATTTCCTTTCTAACAACCTTCCTAGGATACAGTGAGAAGAAGACCGTCTTCATTGATATCTGAGAAGCTTATAGCTGGATGTCCCAAAAGTGCTTTTTTCAAGAGGCAACTGGACTTTCTGGTTTTTCTTTGAAGACGTTTCGCTTCTCATCCAAGAAGCTTCTTCACTCTGACTGGATGGTGGGGAATGGAAGGATTTATACCCCTTGCAGACAGCTGGACATTTGCATTCTTTTAGCGGGTCGTTAAAGTCACCTGGAGGTTTACCTGAGTGGTGCAAATTGGTGTGGAGCCTTCTTGGAACTGTTGAAAGAAACTTGGAACTTATAGCTGGACATTTACATGATGCTTCTGATGCTTTTATCAGGCCAGGAACCAACCATTTAAGACAACTACTGAGTCACTGGAAACACAGAAAGGGAGCAAAATTTCTTATAAAACAAATTTCTACCTGTAAGCCTTACCCAGATTACAGGCCAGGGGTGGGTTCCAACTTACCTCGCTGCCGGTTTGCTCCCTCCCACGTCGCGTGGGCGTGCCATGCACAGTAACAAAAAATCCCCCCCCCAAACCCAAAGCCGAAAAAAAGATGGCGACCGCATGCACAGTGCCGGAAGTCGGCTTCTGTGCATGCTCAGAAGGAAAATTAAAAATTAAAAAAAATTCAGAAAAAATAATTCAAAAATAATTTTTAAAAAATTTAAAAAAAATTCAAAAAAAAAAAGATGGCGGCCCCCACAGACCGGCACTGACCGATCCGGTTCGGTGATGTCATCGTGACATCACCAGCAGGTCATTACCGGTTTGGGTGAACCGGTCCAAACCGGGAGGAACCCACCCCTGTTACAGGCCCATAAGCCTTTGAAGTAATTTGATGTGGAAAATCTGCCTAACAAATGTTCAGAACCTTGTCTTGGCAATTTCCACCCTAAGTCAACTTTTCTTCTTTTATCTTGCCTTTTATGTTACTTTCTAAATAACTCAAGGTGGCAGACATACCTAATACTGTTTCCTTCTCTTATTTCCCCCACAACAACAACCCTGTGAGGTGGATGGGATTGAGAGTGACTGGCCCAAGTTCACCCAGCTGGCTTTGATGGCTAAGAACTTATGGTCTCCTGGTTTGTAGGTCGGCACCTTAATCAGTACACCAAATTGGCTCTCACAATCTTGTGACAGCTTCAAACCTGACACAAACCTTATTAAGCCATTGTGCTCATTTACATTCCAACTGTTGCTCAGAAAAGGCCCTTCTCCTGGATCCTGCCAGCTGGCATACTCAGGCCGATGGGGCCCACAGCATGCCTCCTCTGCCGGCACAGGTGGGATGGGCCAGTCCAGGGGTGGGTTCCTCCCGGTTCGAACCGGTTCTCCTGAACTGGTAGCGGCCCGCTGGTGACGTCACGATGACATCACCGAACCGGATCGTGGGGGCCGCCATCTTTTATTTTTTTTAAAAAAAAAATTAAAATTTATATATTTTTTTCCTTCTGAGCATGCGCAGAAGCCGACTTCCAGCACTGTGCATGCGGTCGCCATCTTTTTTTCAGCTTTTTTCCCCCACGGATTTTTTGTTACTGCGCATGCACGCCCACGCGGCGCGGGAGGGAGCGAACCGGCAGCAAGGTAAGTTGGAACCCACCCCTGGGCCAGTCCCAGAGGGATGAGATTCAAGTAGCCTGGACCCATGCCATGAAGGACTTTAAAGGTGATTACCAACACCTTTAATTGCATCTGGTAGCAGACGAACAGCCAATGCAGTTCACAGGGAAGTGGTGTTACATGGGTCATTCTTGGGGCCCCAAGAACTGCTTGCACTGCTGTATTGGGCATTGCATTGGGAGACTTTTGCTTGGCACCCCAGAAAAAGGTTGGGGGCAGGTATTACAATAGGAATATATTCCCGACCCACCCTCCGCGCTGTTCAGTATTTTTAACAAATTACTTTCCTATAGAAAAAAAAAGATCAAATCCATGTTTGTAACCTTTGTCTCTCCATTCACCTCCATTTACATGGATTAATCATCATGTAATTGTGCATATTTATCTGGCACTTTGTCAAACTTTCTTTCAGACCTGGATAGTTGCAAGAAAGAGTGATTTTTGTCACCATTGACAAAGCCAGAGAGAGAAACTACAAATGTTTCTGTTCAGCATAATGGCAGACCAGCAATCCTTGTGCAATCTGAAGTCAACAAGCAATGTTGAATTCCAAGGCATTTTTATGGGCTGGAAAATAGCAATAGCAATAGCACTTAGACTTATATACCGCTTCATAGTGCTTTACAGCCCTCTCTAAGCGGTTTACAAAGTCAGCCTATTGCCCCCAACAATCTGGGTCCTCATTTTACCCACCTCGGAAAGATGGAAGGCTGAGTCAACCTTGAGCCTGGTGAGATTCGATCTGCCAAACTGCTGGCAGCCGGTGATCAGCAGAAGTAGCCTGCAGTACTGCACTCTAACCACTGCGCCACCGCGGCTCAGTGGCATAGATGGCAAGACAGTCTCTGTAATGAAACAGAAACAACAACAAAACCCCCTCACAAAGACAGAATAACTGTCCTCGAGTATGAGTTTCATCTGTAGCAGTTTTAGGAAGAAAAAAAAATGCTTTTGCAGAGACTAAGTAGATCAACAGAGATTTGCTGTCCTTATCACATGATTGTTTGGCAACAAGGCAATGCAGCATGGTCAAATCATTGGGTGGTAGGTCTTTAGGACATTTTTCTGCATTGGCTCTATGAGAATTCACCACAGCCAACTCACCACGGCCAACTTGCCACAACCAACTCACTGCGGGACAAGAGTTACACTAAAATCAAAGAAATGGTGGAATAGAATCATTAAAGAAAAGGGTGCAAAAAGAAGGACAGAATAAAATGTGAATGGCAAAAATTGAAACAATATTTTATTTATTTTAAACAATTAAATAGAATTGTTAAATTGTCCCACAGCGAGTTGGCCTGTGACAAGTTGGCCATGGCGAATTGTCCAGCAGTGAGTTGGCCGGGTTGAGTTGGCTGCGGCAAGTTGTCCCATTCCGCCGTGCTTTGCTTTAGTGTTTTTGTCCCAAGCACGAGCTTGTTGCAGCTTAGCTTTTGCATTAAAATCACATCTCATTTTTGTTAAGATGTTCCATTGTTCCTTGTTATTTTATGTACATTTGAAAATGGATTAATAAAACATATTAGAAAGAGAAGTGTTCATTGGACTTGTCTGAATCTTAACTGGTATACCAGCTAAGCAGCTGTCAAGATTTTGAAACAGCTTCCACCATGGACCTATCAAAGTATGTTATATCCCATGCTTTTCTAGACTTAAATGTTTATGCCAGAGAAGTAAGGGTGGGGAGGTGTGCAGCCCCACTCACCCACACTCACACGTCAGTGTGGTTTATGGACATCACAGGAGGATTGCACAAAGGAGCTCTCACCAGCAGGTCAAAGGGATGCTGCACAAGCCTGTTGGTGAATGTGAGAATGTTATTCCAAAGAATTAAGCAACACAATCTGGAGATTTATTTATTTTTCTTAACCTCCCATCTCCAAACGGTGGAGGTCCCTGCAGGAAGAAGTTGACTTTATAAACACCCCTTGCAAAAGAACGATTCAGCCATTTCTCCATGTTTCTTTATCACTGGATCAAGTTTTCCATCTTTTTAGCCACACAACTCAAGCTTCCTTTAGCAAGATTGTCAAAGGGGACTTCCAGATGATACAGAATGCAGAATAACAGAGTTGGAAGGGGCCTCGGAGACCTTGATCCATTTTTCTGCCTCGTGGCTCATTTCGGTCAGTTTAAAATATGATCGATCTGGGCTATTTTGACTACTTGGAAATCTTTTTGGACAGCAGGATGCTATGAGCAGATCATATTTATATGCTTCAATGCCTACTGAGATCACAGAGAACTTTCAAAATAATCAGTTTGTTTGAAAGTTTTCTCTTCCTGGTCAAAGCTGAGCAGAACTGTCAACCAGTCAATACTTGTTTGCCAGCCAGGAAATTAGCCCCTTGTGAGGAGAGAGGGGTTGTTAATAACACACACAAATTCAGTTTAAACCTTCAAAACCTTCTCACTTGTTAGGGCAGTTTTGCCTCTGAATTCACAATGCTGGTATACTGAGGACCATGTGTTTGAGTTCTTTTTCCTACCATTCTGGATCCTAGGAGCTGGGAGGCAGAACCAGCCAGAATCCTCTCTTATGAGAGTGGTCTTCCCCTTCAAGTGCTAGGCAACCATACACAGTGTTTCGGAGGCAGCATTTGCCAAGCTGACATACTGTATTTCCTTGTTCAAAAAAAAGGGCTGCTGAGCCGAAGGATAGCAAGAGCAAGAGCACTTAGACTTATATACCGCTTCACAGTGCTTTACAGCTCTCTCTAAGTGGTTTACAAAGTCAGCATATTGCCCCCCAATAATCTGGGTCCTCATTTTACCCACCTCAGAAGGATGGAAAGCTGAATCAACCTTGAACCAATCAGGATCGAATTCCTGGCAGTTGGCAGAGTTAGCCTGCAATAGCAATAGCACTTGGGCTTCTATACCGCTTCACAGCAAATTGTTAAAATTATTCTCCTCTGTAAAAATGGGATGGGGAGGAATGCTATTTGAATACAACTAGATTATTCTGCTGATCTCCTGGACTGAGATCATATTATTCCCACCTAAAACAAATTCCATAATTGCTGAAGATGCAATGCAAGCAAGCATAGTGATAATGAACACATGTACAAATGATATAAATACAAAAAGATATCATATTTAGCTAATATTTTGAAATGCTCTTCCATCATGGCCCTTTCCGCCAATCCTACAGCAGACAGAAGACTGTATTGATTGATCGATCAATACTTAAAGCCTGTTCCATTCTCAGATGACTCTTGTGAAACCAAATCACGATAGCAAGAGCAAGAGCACTTAGACTTATATACCGCTTCACAGTGCTTTACAGCTCTCTCTAAGTGGTTTACAAAGTCAGCATATTGCCCCCCAATAATCTGGGTCCTCATTTTACCCACCTCAGAAGGATGGAAAGCTGAATCAACCTTGAACCAATCAGGATCGAATTCCTGGCAGTTGGCAGAGTCAGCCTGCAATACTGCATTCTAACCACTGTGCCACCATGGCTTTATGATTAAACAAATGGCTGCAAGTCAAGAACAGGATAAAATGTAATAACGAAGTCCTGAACAATTCATGGAATCCAAAACACAGGCTGCACCATCATCTAGAACAGCAGTTCCCAATCTTTCCAGTTTGGTGATCCAGCCCAGTGTGTGTGGGGGTGAGTGACAGGTGCAGGGGTGGGTTCTAACTTACCTCGCTGTCGGTTCGCTTCCTCCCGCGCCACTTGGCCATGCCTTGTGGGCGCGCACGCGCAGTGCTGAAACATCTACATTTTTTTTAAAAAAAGCCGAAAAAAAGATGGCGATGCATGCGCAGTGCCGGAAACTCGGCTTTTGCGCATGCGCAGAAGAAAAAAAACCTGGGAAAAAAATAAAAATAAAATAAATTAAAAAAAATAATAAAAAAAGAGATGGCGGCGCCCACGGACTGGCACCGACCGAACCGGATCCGTGACATCACTGTGATGTCACCAGCAGGTCGCTACTGGTTAGGGTGAACCGGTCCAAACCGGGAAGAACCCACCTCTGGACAGGTGCACACACACACAAACAGTTCCATTTGTGTGAGTTGTGTGTGCACGCATCCTCCACTCAGAATAACAGAATAACAGAATAACAGAATAACAGAATAACAGAATAACAGAATAACAGAATAACAGAGTTGGAAGGGACCTTGGAGGTCTTCTAGTCCAACCCCCTGCCCAGGCAGGAAACCCTACACCACGTCAGACAAATGGTTATCCAACATCTTCTTAAAAACTTCCAGTGTTGGAGCATTCACAACTTCTGGAGGCAAGTTGTTCCACTGATTAATTGTTCTGTCAGGAAATTTCTCCTTAGTTCTAAGTTGCTTCTCTCCTTGATCAGTTTTCACCCATTGCTTCTTGTTGTGCGAATGGAGCTTTGTGTGCAAGCAGAGGGTGCTTGTGCTTGGGCGCGAAGCTCCACTCGTGCGAGCAGAGGGCACTTGTGTGTGAAGCTCCATTTGCAGGAATGAGCGTGCATAGTGCATAAGCGTGCATAAGCGCACCAGCGTGCCTACCGTCCCTGTCCTACTGTCCT
Organism: Thermophis baileyi; assembly: GCA_003457575.1. Lineage (NCBI taxonomy): Eukaryota > Metazoa > Chordata > Lepidosauria > Squamata > Dipsadidae > Thermophis > Thermophis baileyi. The sequence continues at coordinate 4,059,233 of QLTV01000974.1, read as the reverse complement.
ATTGTCCTCATCTATCTGTATTCACTTTGATTATGTTTATGTTTATACCTATACCTGCTATCGTGTACATGTTTGACAAACAAACAAATAAATAAATAAATAAATAAATAAAATAAAAAAAGTGCAAGTGCCCTCCACTCATGCGAGTGGAGCTTCACACGCATGCGTTTGCCCATGTCTCCCACGGCCTGGTTTTGAATAGGCTGCAGCCTGGTAGTGGGCTGCAGCCTGAGGGTTAGGGACCCCTGATCTAGAAAACTCCAGAAACTTGTTGAGTTGAAAAGCGAAATGAGTACAGGTAGTTCGGGACTTGCAACCATTCGTTTAATCACCGTTCAAAGTTACAGTGGCACTGACAAAAGTGACTTATGATGAGTTTTCACACGTATGATCATTGCAGCATCCCCACAGTCATGTGATCAAACTTTGGGTGCTTGACAACCGGCATGTATGTAAGATGGTTGCAGTGTCCCAGGGTCCTGGGATTGTCATTTGCAAACTTCTTAGGGAGCTTCTGACAAGCAAAGTCAATGGGGGAAGCCAGGTTTGCTTAACAACTAACTGCATGATTCACTTAACTTCAGTGATTCGCTTAACAACCATTGCAAACGAGGTCATAAAATGGGGCATGGCCCACGTAACAACTGTCTTGCTTAACAATGGAAATTTTGGGCTCAGTTGTAGTTGTATGTTGAGCACTACCTTGCCCTTACAAGCAAAAAATAAATAAATTTGTGTGCTGATTGTTAATGCTTGCAAACATCAATTTAGAGTCCATTTGCATATCTGGAAGACCCATCCATGTCAGCAGTACATTATTGGTGGGAACACTACAGGATTGTGTTCTTTGCTATATATAAAGGAAAACGACAACCTCGGAAAGTTTTCCTGCTGCTTCTCAGCATTTGTCACCAGTGGCAATTGCCTTAATACAGACATAGAATGAGTTGGAGTGACAATAGATATCAACAAAATTACAGTACATAGTTCAAAATGTGGCCAAATGGAAATAAACCCAAACCCAAATTAAAGCCAATGCTCAATGACTAGGTTGGTTCATCACATTAAATTATAATAGGATTGGCTTAATTTTGTGTGAACCTAACGATTGTATTTGTAAACCATGGCACAGAATAAATGCAGCCATAATCAGCCACTGGCATATTCAAATAATTATAGATGTTGTTGTTTTAAATAAGAATTCTGGCTTAATGCAAGGTATGAACCCAACCAGAGTAATCCTATCAATGACAACTCAGAAGTCAGTCTCACTGCGTTTAATTGGACTTTGAGTTTAGCAGATGTAGAACTGTGGAATAAATCTGCAGAAAGGACAGAGCATAGCTGGCACCGATGTTGCTATATATGTCAAAGAACACTTGGAATGCAGTAAATTAGAAAGCTAGCAAGAAATAACTTCAGACATTGAATCAATACCAAGCCAGGAAAACTAATTCACTATATTATTGGCCCCTCAAAACCAAAGTACTAGTAGTGATTTGGATAGATAAGGGGGGGGGGAAACCAGGCAGTAAAAAAAAAAGATTACTTGATGGGTGATTTCAATTATTCTCTCACAGCTTGGGCAAATATAAATTGAAATGAGGGCAAAGGAACAAAGTTTCTCTTCGAGAGGAGTTAGTTGTGGAGCTAAAGAAAGCTTTGATTTGGCCAGGGTCAAGTATTGTACTAAGCCATATTTAACCACAATCTCTTGGCAAAGCCTGATTGGCTGAATTCATGCAATACACAAGCTATAAGCCATGTTTTAGAAACTATCAGTGAATGCATTTCAGGCTTAAATCAAGGAAACCATATGATGGTGTGATTCTAGTCCTGCCTTAACCATGAAAGTCAGCTAAGTGTCTTTGGGCCAGTCATTTTCTTTAGCCTAACCCACCTCAAAGGGTTGTTGTTGTAGGGAAAATAAGAGAAGGAAGAAGTATTAGGTATGTTTACCATTTTGAATTATTTATAAAAATAATAAATATGGGATATAAATAAATAATAAAATCATAATTTAATATGAGGAACAGTTTTAGCTGGCAAGTAGATGCAGTAGAGAGAGAATTAATTACAAATGCAGTATAACCATTTAATAAATCAAACTACTTGGGAATAGGAAAAAAATATAGAATCCCGTATTACATTTCAGAAGGGGGAAAAAAATGCTTTGGACAAAACTCAAAGGGTACTGTTTAATTTTGAAAGACCAAATTTCTCAGCTATAAGACAAATAGTTAAAAAGAGCTTAAATTGGAGGATCAGAAGGGTCAAATCCCTTCCGAAAGCTAATTTAAAACTACCAGGAGATAATTCCAAGAACAAGAAATTCATATCACAAATTAAAGCGCAAACAAGCATAGATGATACAGAAGCATGAAGGAAACCATAAAAAACATGGAAGATTTTGTATAAATTGAGATTGGTAGCCTCTGTCCCTTGCAGTGATGCAGAGCTACAACTTTAAGCGTCCCTAACCATCAGCTACGAAGGCTTGGCGTGCTGGGAGTTATGGATCAGCATCTAATGAACCCTTCACTCTTAGTAGTAAAAGCCTTGAGAGAAATGGGAAGAGCGAACACATTCAAAAACTCCTAGGGAAGAACAAGGAAGAATTGCTAAGGCAAGAGAAAATTAATCTGGGAAGTACATTTTTAAACAACCAACAGTCGTTTCTTTAAATATTCCAGAAGCTGAAATGCAGAGAGATAGGTTGATAGAAGACAAGGAATGATAATTAAAACTGAGCTGAAAGAGGCCAGAGAGATTGCAGGGCTGTTAAACAGTTTATTTCTATTGCTGCAGAAGGATTAGAAAGACGTTAACAGCTGAAACATTACATCCAGAGATGGGAGGGCATATCTCAGGGTATCAATAAGAGATATCCTTTTCAAAGAAAAGTTGTAGAGCTATATTAAAAGTTATAAATTAATAATTCATTGGGGCTAACGGTATGAATTTGAAAACTCAAATATGCAATTACTTATTTGGGATAAGTGGTTGGCAAATTTTCTTCATCTAAATCAGCGGTTCTCAACCTGTGGGTCGCGACCCCTTTGGGGGTCGAATGACCTTTTCACAGGGGTCGCCGTGTGAGCTAGCCCGCCATCTTGGAAATGCTCCCAGTTCGGCCGTGCCTGCGGGTCGCCGGACAGCCGGTAGCCACGGAAGCGGGAGACTTCGCCTGGACGCCGCCATTTGAGTTCTTTTACCCTCTGCGCATTAGCAGAATGCTTTGCGCATGCGCAGAGGGTAAAAGAACTCAAATGGCGGCGTCCGGGCGAAGTCTCCCGCTTCCGTCGCTACCGGCTGTCCGGTGACCCGCAGGCACGGCCGAACTGGGAGCATTTCACCCTTGGTGCCACGCCCCCTTTGTCACCTCATCACGTGCGGGGAGGGGGCGGGGTGGAGGTCACGGCGGCGGGGCGGGGGTCGCAGGGCATCGCGGCATTAAAAAGGTTGAGAACCACTGATCTAAATTGTGATGATGCGGGTGTTGATTTTCCTGATTTTTCAGCTTAATCAATGAGCATATACTGTGAATTTAATTTTTTCATGGAATGTGAGACACCAAGTTGAAAACAAAAGACATTCTGAGAAAAATGTAAAACTAGTCTGTGCCGGTGTGATATCCTGGCAGGGACTTGGTTTTATTTTTTAGCCACAAATATATTGTATTCCCAACATTAAATGCTGCAAGGCATATTTGGAAGGCATTGGGATGAAGGGGTCAGTCTGACCCTTCTCATATGGTAAATTTATCCTCTAGGACAGGGGTGTCAAACTCGATCCTGTCGCGGTCCACATCTGGATTTTGTTTGCCCTTAGGGGGCTGGGGTGGGCGTGTCCTGGTCGTCACGGCCGACTGGGTGAGCGTGGCTGGGCCCAGGACGGCAGGGGCCAGTTCCTTGCTGTCTCCAGGACAGCCCACGGGCCAACTCCACGACCTATTGTGAGCCGGATGTGGCCCGCGTGCCGCGTGTTTGACACCCCTGCTCTAGGATAATTCCAGTCTGAAAATTGCAAATAATTTTTTTGTTTGTATGTTGTGGGCAAGTAGGCATACAAAAGGGTGAGCTTGGATCATGGCGCCTATCTTGTCATCTTGCAAATTCTTAGCTCCTCTCGCAGACTCCATTGAATACAGTTTGGATCACTTTGCAGTTTCTGGCCGCATGCTGGCTAGGGGAATTCTGGGAGTTGAAGTCCATCCATCTGAAAGTTCCCAAGGTTGAGAAACACTGCTCTAAACCATGAAAGTATTAGCACGAGAAATTTAGATTGGCCCAACTGCAAAATTTATAGTACATTCAATTAAAGCTAATCAAGCTAACTAATCAAGGAGAGAAGCAACCTAGAACTAAGGAGAAATTTCCTGACAGTTAGAACAATTAATCAGTGGAACAACTTGCCTCCAGAGGTTGTGAATGCTCCAACACTGGAAGATTTTAAGAAGAGATTGGACAACCATTTGTTTGAAATGGTACAGGGTTTCCTGCCTGAGTAGGGGGTTGGACTAGAAGACCTCCAAGGCCCCTTCCAACTCTGTTATTCTGTTAAAGCATCTTCGAAGTTCATAGTTTGGTTTGGATATATTATCATCATCTAAAACTGATAATTTTATCAGACTGAAAGATTGTCAGTACTGTTATGCATTTGGAATGATTTTTGCAATGGACCTGAGTAAAATAATTCTGTTTAAGGGAAAGACAACTTTCAATTGATAGGAAGATTAAAGTGCAGCAGGGGGAGGGGTTTGCTAAGGGACCACCTGTGGAGCTTGGTAACTTCTATTTATTTATTTATTTATTGGTTTGTCAAACATGTACAAGATAGCAGGTATAGGTATAAACATAAACATAATCAAGGTGAATACAGATAGATGAGGACAATAGGACAGTAGGACAGGGACGGTAGGCACGCTGGTGCGCTTATGCACGCCCCTTACAGACCTCTTAGGAATGGGGTGAGGTCGACAGTAGACAGTCTAAGGTTAAAGTTTTTGGGTTTGGGGAAGAAACCACAGAGTCAGGTAGTACATTCCAGGCATTGATCACTCTGTTGCTGAAGTCGTATTTTTCTGCAATCGAGATTGGAGTGGGTGAGGTCGACAGTAGACAGTCTAAGGTTAAAGTTTTTGGGTTTGGGGAAGAAACCACAGAGTCAGGTAGTGAATTCCAGGCATTGATCACTCTGTTGCTGAAGTCATATTTTCTGCAGTCAAGTTTGGAGCGATTTACTGTAAGTTTGTATCTATTGGGTGCTCGTGTATTTTTGTGGTTGAAGCTGAAGTAGTCATTGACAGGTGGGACATTGTGGCAGATAATTTTATGAACTACATTTAGATCGGTTCTAAGGCGACGTAGGTCTAAGTTGTCTAAGCCCAAAATTTCAAGTCTTGTGGAATAAGGTA
>QLTV01000974.1:4026597-4051171 GCA_003457575.1 Thermophis baileyi | reverse complement strand
AAAAAAACACATTTATAACATGTGTTGTCGTTTGTAGAGGTATCTTCATTTTGTGGGTGTTTGATTGTGGAGTTTTTTGAGTTTTTGCTTGGCATGGTCAATAATCAAATAGTGTCTGACAAATTAATTAATTAATATCAATAATCAATCAGTCTAACAAATTAATTAATCAATGTGTGATTAGTTTATAGCACCTAACCAATCAAATAACCAATCAAATAATTAATAATTAATAATTAATTTAATTAATTAATCAATGCTTAGTTAATTAATATTACCTAACCAATCAAGTGATCAATCTAACCAATTGAAAAATATCAAATCAATAAAAATATAATATAATAATATAATCAATTTACAGTTAATTAATGCCTGATTTATTAAATGATTAATTTATAATCATTCAATGCTTAACTAATTATTTGGTTCTTAGGACAAGAGCTTCTCTCTCACAAGGCTGGGAAAAGTTAGTTCAGCAAGGTTTAAGGGGAATTTCTGGGCACTTTTCAACAATGCACTTTTCAACACTTGAAAACTTGAACCCCTTCATTGCAACAATAGGGTCTTAAGGCTTCTTAGTTGTGCTGGTTAGATCTTGAGAGTCCCAAAAACTCTTCTTCTTCAGATGAGACCTCATCCACATTATGCTATGGCTCAGGGGTGAAATTCAGCAGGTTCTGACAGGTTCTGGAGAACTGGTAGCAGAAATTTTGAGTAGTTCGGAGAACCAGCAAATACCACCTCTGGCTTGCCCCAGAGTGGGATGGGAATGGAGATTTTGCAATATCCTTCCCCCAGGAGTGGGGAAGGAATGGAGATTTTGCAGTATCCTTCCCCTGCCACGCCCACCAAGCCACGCCCACAGAACCGGTAGGGAAAAAATTTGAATTTCACCCCTGCTATGGCTGTTGAAAGAGGATAATGGTATCTAAAACAATTCCCTTTTGGAACTGGGACACACAAGAAGCTTGTTAATGCCATTATCCAGACTTTGTCTCCATGGAGACGGAGTGCACTAAGGCCTTGTCGCTTCTCAGGATCTGTTTCTCTTATGATATAGTCACCAATTTCTCATTCTTTGCTACATTCTTAACTAGAGCCTCAAATCCTACCAAGTATTTGGACAGGCAATTTAAATGGAAAAAATTAGCACAATTGTGGCTTTGTAATCAGGAGATGACATCACACATTCTTCTTTATCTGAACCCCGGTGATTAAATACGTATATGGAATCCAAGATAAAATTTATTTCTTTTGTACTGTAAATTTGTCTTCTTTTTGGATTTTCCTGAGCCGCTTATAATTAAGGCTTTTTGACAGTTCACAGCATGGCTGGCTACCAGAAGCAATGTGTTTAAACCTAATTTGTTTAAAATAGTATATTTCTATCTTTCTCCTTTTCTCTCTGCTCTAATCAGCTCCAGGATTATTGTTTATTAATGCCAAAATTATTAGTTTTCCTTCTTTATTCAGAAACTGAGTAGGGAGGGCAAGCTTGAATTAGCAGAGCATGTCTTCCCATTTCCTTTTCTATTTTCTGGTAGATTTCAAAATATTTATAAATTAAGGAGATAATATGGGAAAAGGCAGAAAATAAAGTTGTACTGCTTTTGTCTGCCATTTCTACTGTTTCTTAGTATATGAAGGAGTTGTGATTAATGCCACTGTTTATAAACTTTTGCTGAATTCTGTATCCCACAGGCTGAATTCTCGCTCTTCTCAAACCACCATGACAGGAAATTCAAGCAGCCATCAAGAAAATCAACCCATTTTGGATATGTATGCTAGAGGCACAGCTTTGTCCCCAACCTTCTGCCATCTACTAATGAGATCCATCACTTGCAGTCATTAGTCTGATAAGGAAAGCAGATAAAATAAATCTGCCATCTACCAGATCAGGGCTGCATAATCTGGATGATCATGAGATGGCATTCATTTTTTTGCAGCTCAGAACTCGTAACCCTAATGTCAGGCCGAAGCCATAGTTTATTAGAGATTTTGGATGCTATTTGGAACCCTGACACTTAATTCTGAATTGTTCCTGGGGGTACCATCAGAACTCTTCTGGTTTCTATGCATGACAAGCAGTTCCACATACAATGCAGACTCATTCTTAGGAAACCAGATGTAGAATTATTTCTGTATTTGGGGAGAAGAACAAATGTATGAGAGCTGGTGGGAACAAGAGCAACATCCAGCTTTGGAGAAATGGCCTGGCTGCAATACAAAAGCACCTGCTCATGGCCAGGGTCAGAATCATACATCCTGCTGGTATTCAGGCCATATTTATGCTGTTGTGATGAAGATTGTAGGTTTGATTTCTTTTTTCTTTATTTCATGCTTTCCTTTTTCTTTTCTTTTCTTTTCTTTTCTTTTCTTTTCTTTACTTTTTTCTTTTCTTTCTTTGCACTTTTTCCTTTCTCTTTTTAGTAGCCTTTCTCTCTCAGAGTTTAGTTTGTATTAGTTTTATATTAGTGTAATAAAAATCTTAAACTATATGTCAATGAGAGCATTATTTATACCATCATACTTTTCTGGCAGCTCAAGTACTGATGGATTCATTCATTCATTCATGACTCAGACCAATAATGCTGATTGATATGATTTATTCTTTATGCTTAATTCAGCTTATTGGAAGGGCCTACAGCTAACTGGAAGGGAGAGAGCAGGAGAAACGTAAGTTGAAATCAAACCCATGCAGGTTTGACGTTTCTAAGAAATGTTTTGAGGAAATGTCTTGAAAAATAGAAAGGGGGAAACCATTTATCAGCAAAAAGAGATGGGAGTTGGTAAAAAACAGTGGTGGGTTGCTGCCGGTTCGGACCGGTTCGCCCGTACCGGTGGTGGAAATTTTCACCCGCTCGCCGAACCGGCAGTGATGGCCGGCTGTCCACGCCCCTGAATCGGTTCTCCGGTCGCCACGGCTTGCAAAGAACCCTCTGTGCATGCGCAGAGCAGGGGTGAAATGCTCCCGGTTCGCTCTTACCTGTCGGTCGCCGTAGAGCCGGTTGCCAAGGTAGCGCGAGGCGCCGCCCATCCACCCGGACGCTGCCATTTGGGTTCTTTTACCCTCTGCGAATGCACAGAACGCTTTGCGCATGCGCAGAGGGTAAAAGAACCCAAATGGCGGTGTCCGGGCGGCGTCCGGGTGGGTGGGTGGCGCCTCACACTACCTTGGTGACCGGCTCTATGGCGACCAACAGGTAAGAGCGAACCAGGAGCACTTCACCCCTGGCGCAGAGGCTTCTGCGCATGCGCAGAGGGTCATTTCCCTGACGTGACGTAAGTCCCTGACGTGACTTCCATCGTGATGTGAACCGGTAGGGAAGGTAAGTGGAACCCACCCCAGGTAAAAAGCATGAGGGAAAGGGAAGGAGAGAGAAACTGGTTGGAGAAATGGGGTACAGTAGAAGGGAAGGTAGGCAAGGAGAAGTTTACAGTAATACATACAGATATGTTAATTGTGCCAGGCAGGCACACATTCAGTTTCCAGTATACCCCAAGAAACTGAATTCTTGACTTTATGAGGTTTCAAAGGAGAGTTGATGTAGTGATTGAGGCACCAGGGTAGAAGACGGGAAATTGTGAGTTCTAGTCACACCTTAGGCATGAAAGCCAGTTGGGTAAAGCTTTGAACTAGTTACATACTCAATCCAACGCACCTCACAGTTGTTGTTGTTTTGGGTAAAATAGGAGGAGAAAGAAGCATTACGTAAAATAATAAAGGTGGGATAAAAATCTAATACATAAATAAGGAGAAATCTCTTTTTCAGTGCAGAGACCTTTATGCATCATTTTCAGTGGCTTCAGAATTTCCTTCTAAGGCAGAGTAACCTGGAAGGATACCCCTTTTCTGCCCAAGGAGAAATATCCTGGCATGAAAATGGCTCCTTTGTCATTCATTAAGTAAGTCAAGCAAGCCCATGAACTTGCAGACCAACCAAAACTGAACTCTGAAATTCAGAAATCTTGAGCTTTTCACTCCCCGAGGGCGCTTTCACTGCATCTAATTGGCAACGCCCTTACGATTGGTGGGCTCTGCTGTTGTAAGACAAACGATTCTCCCTCCAGATGGCTATAAAGGTTAACGAGGAACTTATTCATGGCTATGGAGACAACAGATTGGCTCCTCCCCCCCCAATATTAGATGGAATGAAAACAACCGCATAACTTCAAACCCACACGCAGAGCGCAGTGTTGCAATGCAGCTTAATTTTTACAGAAAGCCTGAGTGTGCCAAGCTGTTGCACAGGCACTTTGATCTATCATGCTACATTGCCTCCTTGACTTGAACCTCTCCGCTGGCTGGATTTTGGAGGAGGAAGAGTCGGACTGGCATTTCTCTGACTGCAACCCCCACGGAGCTTGCAATCTGTACCAACACCACTTTCTTTCTTTCTTTTATTTTTTTTTTCAAGTGCCCAGCCGTACACAGAATTTCTCTTAGCCTTTTCCTCTGGAAAATGTCAGAAGCAACTGCTAAGTTGTGTTTTGTAGGGCTGATTTGGTTAAAAACATCGCAGGGACTTTATGAAATATCTTTGTTTTGAAGGGCAATTGACATTTGGAAAGCATGATTTCAAAAATAAAGTTTGACAGTTACTGCTCCCGTAAAAAAAAAAAAAGTTGCATTTATTAAAGAGGCCACGCGGGGCAGGATTTTGAAGGGCTCGCTGAACATTTTCTCCTTCCCCTCCTCCTTTTATTGACCCCGAAAAAAAAAAAAAAGTTGCATTTATTAAAGAGGCCACGCGGGGCAGGATTTTGAAGGGCTCGCTGAACATTTTCTCCTTCCCCTCCTCCTTTTATTTTTTCACATTCAATTGAATGGAAGAAGGAAGTCTCTTTGGATTGTTTTCAAACAACATTTTGTTAAAGCCCATGTTGGGGGTGGGGTGGGGGTGGAAACGATAGTGCTGGTACCTGTGTTACGAGGTGTGTGTAGAACCAAATCTTACTGTTTATAATATAGGCATTTTTGTGTCTGTGCCCCACACCCCCAAGCTTCTCAAGGGAGAGTCACTCCATCTCTTGGGACCGTGTTTAGATCAGAAAGCAAGGAAGCCCAGCAGGAGAGAGATCTGATTCAGCAAAAGAATGCAAGCAAAAACTCAGCAGCACCTTTTACCCCCTTAAAGGAACATAGTGAACTTCAGACCCAGAAATAATGCAAAGAAAGAAAAATTGCCAAGGCAAGCTTGAGACTAAGGGAGATAAACAGAGTCCTCTTCATAGGGAAAGGAAACCCAAAAGGTACTTTTCAGACTGGAATACTTCAAATTTGGAGTGAGCAATCTTGTTTGATTTTTTTTATTTTTTTTTTATTTCCATCCTGCCTTTATTATTTTTAACAAATACCACTACCCAAGGTGGCGATCTTATCCAGCACATCTTCCTCCTCCTATTTCCCCTACAGCAGGGGTGTTAAACTCGCGGCCCGTGGGCCGGATGTGTCACGCACTGGCCACACCCAACCCTGTTTTAGCGAAGGGGAAAAAGGTTGTGATACATCACATGACGACAATGTGTCGTCACAAGTTTGACACCCCTGCCCTACAACAACAACCACCCTGTGGGGTGAGTTGGGGTGAGAGATCCATGGTCACACACCCAAGGACACATACTCAGCCAGCCTAAGGTCACACACCCAGCTAGCTTTGTTCTTTGAGTATTTAGTACTTTGGTTACCATTTGATGCACATTGTTTTCCTGGGAGAAAATCTTGTCAAATTTGGTAAGGTTAACTTTTGAATTATTGTACATAGGATTGCATTATATACTATATGTGAAGCTCTTGCTTTAAACTCTCACCATTACCTTTAACTAACAAGGTCATTGGCAAACTTAACAAGTGGCGATCATAAGTCACTTTTTTCAGGACTGTTGTAACTTGGAACAGTTGCTAAAGAAAGTAAGTCGAGGACTATGTGTACTTTGCACACCATAACGCTCCGTACTAAAGTGGGGTTGTTGGAGAGGAAGAACAGTTGATATTTGTGCATTGTAAAGCTTTTTTGTTTTGTTTTTTTTTACAAAAAATGGATGCAATCACATGTGGTCCATTAATGACTATGTTTTTCATATATAGTATATATTATGAAGATAGAGGTGCTCGGTAACTTCAGGTGTTGGAGATGGTCTCCAGGATGATCTGCTAGTTGGCTTCCCTCATTTGCAAAAAGAGATCGTTGTATCTTTTCAGACAAATGCGCTTGAGTCAAAAGTAGGCTTTCTGAATTTTACAGAAGCATCTAGATCAGTGCAAGAATTACAACATGAAAGGACAGTCCAAGGTAACCAAATAGCAAGATTAGTTCATGGGCATGTTGAACCAATTAAGGCTAAGCATAATACAAAAGAGCAGAGGTACAGCCGCCATTTTTACTGTCACAGAAACGACTTGATATTGCAGTGAAGCTGTAGCAGGGGTGGGTTCTAACTTACCTCGCTGCCGGTTCGCTTCCTCCCGCGCGGCGTGGCCACGCACGCGCTTTGCGTGTGCACATGCGCAGTGCAAAAAAATACCCCCCCCAAAAGCCAAAAACAAGATGGCGACGCATGCACAGTGCCGGAAACTCAGCTTCTGCGCACGCACAGAAGAAAAAAAACCTGGAAAAAATTCAAATAATAATAATTAAAAAATTAAAAAAAATTCAAAAAAAAAGATGGCAGCGTCCACGAACCGGCACCGACCGAACCGGCTCCGTGATGTCATCGTGACATCACCAGCGGGTCGCTACCGGTTCAGGCGAACCGGTCCGAACCGGGAGGAACCCACCTCTGAGCTGTAGGAAGGAAGAAAAATAAGAGTTATAGACTCCAACCTGACTTCCTGGTGATTTCAATGGCACGATCCACGTTGTTGGTTTAGCAGAATTAAGGAAAGTGGTTTGCCATTGTCTTCTTCTGGGAGGTTGGTTTGCCTTCCCTGTGTAACCTACACCGTTGAGATTCCTGATCGGATCTGATCCTGTTTAGCTGTTGGGGTATCAGCTTAGAGTAGCTCGATGCTGCCTCTTGATGGAATACATTACAGAAGACCTTTCTAAAATGCAAAATTGAAAAGACGGTGCCAACAAAAAGGGACACACTTATTCATTCCCTCATAAATTGTTCTCCTGCAATAGTTTTCTGAAAGAACCTCATGACAATTTGCATTGGGGGTAGGCAGAGACATGCCAGGGGAGTGCTAAATAATTTTGGCTGGAAAGGACATCGTTTTCCTCTATGGTTTGCAGCTGCTTTATCATTCCTTGCACACATTCGCAACAAATATCTGCCATCTGTATTCCAGATGGCACAATAGCAATGATCTCATTACAGACATCAACCTTTAGTGTAACGCCAGTAATTTGGCACTCCAAAAAAAAGACCTACCTGGGCCTTGACTGTGTAGCCTCATACTTCTTTCCACCTTAACTCAAATCAGTGAGTTTTGTTATAAGAACGAGCAGAGAGCATGACTAGTTTGCAAAACAAAGAAGTCCTTAAGCAGTGCCAGCTATTGTTGCTCTCGGATCTTTTCTAACACCCTGCAAGGAAGTTTTGTGGGGAAAATTCTGGTGACATATTAATACCCTATGGAGGAGTCTTCCCCTTCCTTGCAATTTTCTTCCTGTCAGGAAAACAGAAAAACATCCAGGGATTTTCTTGAATTGTTGCTCATTCGATGGTGGTGGAGAATAAGTCATGTAACATTTGAAGGCCCAAGAGTGTGGGAGGAATGTGCAGGCTGTAAAGCAGCCCTAGCTTTTCTTGATTTAAGGAATAACAGAGTTGGAAGGGACCTTGGAGGTCTTCTAGTCCAATCTCCTGCTTAAGTAGGAGACCCTATTCTATGGCCATATCACTTTTTTCAGTGCCGTTGTAACTTTGAACGGTCACTAAGCAAACTGTTGTAAGCTGAGGACTACCTGTATATTAAAAAGTATTATATTACATTAAAATGTATTATATTAAAAGCCTCTGAAGGTGGGCAAATGAGAAGAGCTACAACTACTGATCTTAAATTGAGGGCATTTGCCTGAACCATCAGCCCACCTGCCTAGGATCCTAGGAGATGCTTCCCTGTTACCTTACAGGAATATTTTGAAAGTACTCATGCAATGTTTTCAACAAATGAAGACTTATATAAAATTGGATAAATTCCTCCCTATTGTCATAAATTTATAAATGTTTCCACTAACTTGCCTCCTTCCCTTTGTATAGGTTAAACCCATACATTCCTAGAAGCAGTTTCCACCAAGGAGAGATTCAACCTGGAAATAAGGAGAAACTTTCTGACAGTGAGAGCGATCAACCAGTGGAACAACTTGCCTACGGAGGTTGTGAGAGCTCCAACACTTGAGACTTTCAAGAGGAGATTGGACTGCCATTTGTCTGAAATGGTATAGGGACTCCTGCTTGAGTGGGGGGTTGGACTAGATGACCTACAAGGTCCCTTCCAACTCTGTAATTAATCTGTATCTGTATCTGTATGTTTTTTTTTAAGCCAACTAACTAGGCTCCAAAAGCAGAGGAGAATATAAACACTGTTCTTAGAACTGAGTTCTGTTGGTATTATACTTATTGCTTTGATTGCCAGCCAAACACCACAGTTATAGCTGCTTGCAAAGGTAATAATAGCTCAAAATACCTCTCTGGGTCACGATAGGAATAAAGTTAGTACAGGAAAACAGTAATCCATAGCAGAGATGTTGGCTACTGAGGTGAATTGGCAAGGTGATAAACTACTGTTACAAAGACTATATGAATGTCTCAATCAGCATTGATTGTAAAGAAGGAGTCCCTCAGGCACATTAACCTCCACTTAGATTAAAAACAGAATAACAGAGTTGGAAGGGACCTTGGAGGTCTTCTAGTCCAACCCTCTCCTCAAGCAGGAGACCCTGGCCTATACCATTCCAGACAAATCACTGTCCAGGCTCTTCTTGAAAGCCTCCAGTGATGGAGCATCCACAACTTCTGAAGGCAAGCTGTTGCATTGGTTTATTGTTCTCACACTCAGGAAATTTCTCCTTAATTTTAGGTTGCTTCTCTCCACGATTAGTTTTCATTTGCAAGAGTGTGCTATGTTTATGCCTTCAAGCACTCCAAAATAACATTTTTTCTTTGATCCCAAACCATTCTACAGTCTTGGCAGAGAAGGAAAAAATGGTGCAGTGGTTGTGGCCTAATGGTTAATGCTATGTGTTACAGTGGCTGAAATGCAATATAGCAGTGCAATGGTTAGACACAGGTTCAGATCCATCCTCAGTCACAAAAGCTCATGGGTGATTTTGGGCTACCTTTTCACAGATTTATGTGGGGGTGAAATTAAGTGAGGAAATTCTACACATGCTGCTTTAAGCTTCTGGAGAAAAGTTGGAATATACTGTAAATCTAAGAAAAAATGAAAATATTGGTCATTCTAAGAATTGTAACTCTCTCACAATATCAGATCTCAGGCAGACAGCTTGTATAAAAAAGTGCACAAAATAGCCTAGGATAAGACTAAATCTGTGAATCCTATACAGGCTGCCATGATTTGACAAAGAGTAAGAATACTAATCCATATTGACAGGCTGTATAATCCTGAAAGTATGGCAATAAAATGTCTACAGGAATTCAAATGTTCTTTGCTCTGAAAAATCATTAGCCTGTGCAGCTAATGATGGCAATACAAATGGGTTCAGATTTTGTCTCTCCTTCAAAGTGGACATAAGAAGACAACAAAACTATTATACTCACTCTGAGAAGATTTACTTTTTAAATGATGTAATTTGTACAGTGCTGAAAAAGGTTGATTTCTCCTAACCTAATGTGGACATTTAGGCAGTGTTCTGCTGTTATATCCACATTTTTCATATGAAAAGATTCTCTCAGTCTCTTTCCTCACCTGCATCTAATCACAGCAAACAGATCCCAAGATCCTCTTTTTATTATTTAGCATCTCCATCATGTGGTTTTTCTTTGTCTTCTGGCCACATCAGAGCAGCCTTTAGACAGCCTTCACTCTTCCAGTTTACTATAGTACTTTCCCATTTATCCTGGTACAATTGTTTTCTGTGCATATAATCTAGCACACTTCACCAACCATTCTATTGTTGACCAAGTCATAGAGAGGATCTGCTCAGCCCCTATAAACAACTTTAGGTTTCTAAAAGTCCATCACCTCCTCTCCAGTCTTTGGATATTGTCCCCCAGAGCAGTTCTTGGCTCTCCCTCTTGCACATCAGGCTGTTCCCTGGATCAGCCCAGGCAGCAACTTACTAGGAACGGCAAGATGGCAAGGATTGGGTGGGAGGGTGAGCCAGACAGTGAAGCAGGGGAGAGGGAGGGAGGGAGGGAAGGAGAGAGAGAGAGAGAGAGAGAGAGAGAGAGAGAGAGAGAGAGAGAGAGAGAGAGAGAGAGAGAGAGAGAGAGAGAGAGAGCTATTTCTGCTACTTCATGGTGCAACACTCCATGTGTCTGTCAGCCAGAGGTGGGTTTCAGCAGGTTCTGACCAGTTCTGGAAAACTGGTAGCGGAAATTTTGAGTAGTTCAGAGAACCGGTAAATACCACCTCTGACTGGCTCCACCCCCATCTATTCTCTGCCTCCAGAGTCACAGCTGATCGGGAGGAAATGGGGAGGAAGTAACCTTCCCCTGGAGTGGGGAGGGAATGGAGAGTTTACAGTATCCTTCCCCTGCCATGCCCACCAAGCCACGCCCACCAAGCCAAGCCACGCCCACCAAGCCACGCCCACAGAACCGATAGTAAAAAAAATTTGAATCCCACCACTGCTGTCAGCTATTGATTTTGAACATAATTTAAATTTGAACATAATTCTGGAACAGAGCTAAAGCATGGATTTAGCTCCTTCAGAACATGGATTTAGGGCTCTTTTGAAATGGCACTAAAAATGGCACTACATTACAATGATCATATTTTCTTGGAAAAAATAAAGGACAAACCTGAAAAAGGACAAATCTGAATGAGTGTCATTAAGGATAAAACATCTCATAAAAAGAGCTGTGGTGGTGCAGTGGTTAGAATGCAGTATTGCAGGATAACTGGTGACTGCCAGGAGTTCGATCCTGACTGGCTCAAGGTTGACTCAGCCTTCCATCCTGCCGAGGTCGGTAAAATGAGGATCCAGATTGTTGGGGGCAATAGGCTGACTCTTACCGTGAACCACTTAGAGAGGGCTGTAAAGCATTGTGAAGTGATATATACCGGTAAGTCTATGTGCTATTGGTATTGCTATCTTAATTGATTCTGTTTATACATTGGTTTTACAAAGGAAAATTCATGAGCCAAACCAATGTACAGTTTTTGTACAAAAACTGTACAAAATGCATATTCTAATAAAAATATCTAAAATAAAACAATGGATGTAACCTGGAGGTGGCTACTGGATAAACTAGAAGATCTCACTTCCACTTTATTTTGTATATCCTCTGCAATCTTAGCTATTTCTTGTTAATTTAAATGTATTTATTGTTTTACTGTTTTAATCTTTTATACTATAGTCTTATCAGATTGGAAGCCACCCAGAGTTGCATGACAGTGAGATGGGCAGTGAATCAATTTAATAAAGATATATGTAAATTTATTTTAAAAAGACAATTTAGTGTCCATATTTTTCACATGAACTTGAAAGACTGTGCAATAAGGGGCCCTATTTGTACGATAAAAAATAAATGACCAAAATAAAGGACAAAAATAAGTTTATGAAAAATAAATAAAAGGACAGCTTTCTGAAATAAGGGCTGTCCTTTATAACAAAGGATATATGGCCATTGTACATCTGGATCAGAGGTGGGTTCCTCCCAGTTTGTACTGGTTCGCCCGAACCGGTAGCAACCCGCTGGTGACGTCAAGGAGCCAGTTCGGTCAGTGCCGGTCCGTGGATGCCGCCATCTTTTTTTGGGAAATTTTTTTTTTGGGATTTTTTTGGGGGGGGGAATTTTTTTTTTTGATTTTTTTTCTTCTGCGCATGCGCAGAAGCCGAGTTGCTGGCACTGCGCATGCGCCGCCATCTTGTTTTTGGCTTTTTTTGGAATTTTTTTGGAATTTTTGGTACTGCGCATGCGCCACCATCTTGTTTTCGCCTTTTTTTTTGGAATTTGTTTGGAATTTTCGGCACTGCGTATGCACCGCCATCTTGTTTTCAGCTTTTTTTGGGGGGGGGAATGTTTTTGGAATTTTTGGCACTGCGCATGTGTGTGTGAAGCGCACGCGTGGCTGCGAGGTGTGGCCACGCGGCGTGGGAGGAAGCGAACCGGCAGTGAGGTAAGTTAGAACCCACCCCTGATCTGGATCCCAAAAATGCTTGACTCTCAGTCGATATCAGCTTAGAGTTGGGCTCTCTTTGAAGACACCCAAACAAAACATGCAAAACAGACATGAATTTTGACATGGCGAAGCCTAACTTTAGAAGGGGAGGGGAAAGGCAATGGCACCATCCCAGTGGCAGGGGTAGCAATCATATGGGGCAGCACATTTTTTTTTTTTTGCTGTTGTAATTTTCAATCAAGGTTTGGTGGATAGCATTTTAACTTAGATGTATGGAAGAGCTTTCAGCTTCCTCTAGCAATGGCCACTGCATTTGAACCGAAACAGGAACAGCCGCATGAATTTGTAAACGTTTGATGTATGACACTGTGAGGTCCTTGTGGAAATTAATATGGAAACGTGCAGATCCAGTAAGTCACTGCGGAGAGCCTAAGGCCAAGATTAATGTGGGTGGGCCTTGCTGGGACAGCCAGGGCCTGGCAGTGACCCAAGGTGACCAGCATTTTGTGTCGGGTTTGCCAGTAAACAAGTTATTTTTGGGCTAGGGATACTGGATTTTTTCCAGAAATCTGTGTTTAGATTTGAACCCAGAGTTTCTTTGTCCAATGTTATTAGTTAAATTATGCATTGAAATCTGTCCCTCATGAATTACATTCCTGTCAGTCCTCTGTTTTGTAAGCTGCCTTAAGTATGGTCATTTCAGTAGCAGAGTAAAGATTAGAAACAATTAGTAAATCAGAACCGTCCCCAAATGCTCTGGCATTTCATGTGGAATGGAATGAAAAATGTTCGGAAGATGAGGTAGAGAGAAATTTGATCCTGAGGGGAAATGTTGCCTTAGATAAGGTGTCCAAGAAGATGTTTTTCTGGTTTTATTATTTTTTTCGAACCTCCTTATGCCTTATGCATTCCACAATCACCAGTGGAGTGAGCCTACATAGCGTCATTCCCACCAACGCCTATCCAGGGGGCACCAGCCGCAGAGAGCTATTGCAGCGAGCAGCAATAAAGAAGCTTTCCGAAAATAGCACGGAATAAGAAACCCATTTTGTTGAAAGAAAAATAGGGCAATCCAAATGTCTATAACCTTTTCTCACTTCCTGAAAGCAGGCCCCATCCTTCCATTGTTATATGTGGGTAGAAAATGATTTATAATAATAATTATTAGTTGTTTTTCTTTTATTGGAATTATTTTGCTGCTAGCAGCATGGGGTGCGTGTGTTCAAATTTGATTGCATTCCTTCTGAGAGACGCTTTCCTCCAATTACTTTCCTCAGTAAAGTGCCTGCAACTCAGAGACATTTTGTTTTTTGTTTTTTCCTCATGGGGGAAAAACTCTCAATTTGTTTGCTGTTTGGGGAGCTGCAGCAGCACAGAAAGCTGACATTTCCAGAGCACCACTTACAGTAACTTCAGGATAGAATTAGAGGTGGGCTGAATAACCTGAACAATTAGAGACCGGATGAACCCATGGAACAACATTAGCACTGATGGTTTTTGACTGATTCTAGGTCACCGCTCCAGCTGCCCACTTCCTCCTATAAAATGGAATAAGATCTCAACTGAATCAAATGGTCAATGGTTTGGATTCTGGAAGATGACATGAATGTTTCCAAACCAAGAAGGAATCCACTGAGAAGTGGCACAGCTTTTTCTGGCATACAAGGCCACACCTGACCATTTTTTAAAAAAAATTGCATTTAACATACTTTTAGTGGGATTTAAATTAAGTAGAATCAACACAATATGCTCAGATATGAGCCAGTTTGGTCTAGTGCCATGATGGCGAACCTATGGCACGTGTGCCACAGGTGGCACACGGAGCCATATCTGAGGGCACGTGAGGCGTTGCCCTATGTCAGCTCCAGCGTGCATGTGTGCGCTGGCCAGCTGATTTTCGGCCTTCTGGAGGGTGGAGGGAGGCCATTTTCGCCCTCCCCAGACTTCAGGAAAGCCTCCGGAGCCTGGGGAGGGTGAAAAATGGCCCAATGGGCCTACCCGAAGTTCATTTCAGCGGTGTGTGTGTGTGGGTGCACATGCGTGTGGGGGGAAGGGCATTGCATTATGGGTGTGGGCACGCACGCACGCGCTATCGCGCGTGCGCATGCCCTTTTGGCACCCGAGCAAAAAAAAGGTTTGCCATCACTGGTCTAGTGCTTAGGGCACAAGACTGAAAACCAAGAGGCTGTGGGTTCTAGTCCCACTTTAGGCATGAAAGTTGGCTGGGTGACTTAGGATCAATCACTCTCTCTCAGCTCAATTCACCTCACAAGGTTGTTGTTGTGGGGAAAATAGGAGAAGGAAGGAGTATTAGTATGTTCGTCGCTTTAAGTTATGTATAAAGTAATAATGGTGGGATAAAAACATCTAATAATAAATAAAATAAAATGAATCCATTAATTTCCTCTTTTTGTTACATTGTTCAAAATTATAATTTGGTTATAGTAAATGGAGGTTTCTGGGGACCACCCAATGCACTAAGGGCTACCTGTAACCTGCAGGTCTGGAGTCTCAGGTTGTGCACTTTCCAAATGTGTTGATAAAACAGATTAGGGTTCCTTGGAAAGAGACCAGGTTAGTCTATTCCAAGCTGGGTGTCCTTCCAGGGTATCCTAAATTGTCTTTCCAACATACCTGGAGACCCCAGATTGGCAAACAATGGAATAGACTATAAGAAAGCTGTCCTTGCATACAAATGTTAAACAATTATAAGAGGGAGATCTTAATGTTAGAGACTCTGTGTCTTGCCCTACTAGACCACAAAGCCACATTCACACTTAACTCTAATCCAGGGTTTGGGGGGTTTCCCCCCCCCAATCATGCCACAGTGCTCCGCCATGGAAGTTTAAGAAGCTAAACTATGATGGATGTGTTCTCACATCACTCTAGGCCAACCAACAACCTGCATAATGACTTAACATTATGGCTTAACATAACTAATGATCTGTCAGCGCTTGTACTCATTCAGGTCGATGTTATTCCTAACTATGCCTAGAATTTCTGCAAAAGTGTTAAAAAGATGCCGAAGAGCAAATTGAATTCCTGGCTCCATTTCAAAAGTGTGAATCACTATTAGAGGGAGCTAATTTGCATACTAATCTGCATGCTTGATTTGGGGTGGGAGGTGGGAAGAATCCATAAAAAATACACTTTAGATCTGAATCCTATTCCAAATGGGCAATCCTTCAAGTGATTCTTTCCCCCAAAATAACTCACATAGACATTTCAAGTAAGTGTGTCTGTAGGGGATTTTATGTTTACTGTCTGTTTGGAGGGAAGGTGGGTGGGGACCCTAGAAGATCAGGGATTGAAGTACAGGGAGAAACGAGTTGAAACAAATCTTACAAAGATGGAATCAGAGCTGGGTTCCTGCCGGTTCGGACCAGTTCTTTAGAACCGGTAGCAGGAATTTCCCCCCGCTCGCCAAACCAGCAGCGATGGCCGGCTGGACACGCCCCCGAACTGGCTCTCTTGGTGGCGCCATAGGCGCCACCATCTTGTTTTTTGCTTCTGCACATGCGCAGAAGCTGTTTGTTGCTTCTGCACATGCGCAGAAGCTGGATTTTCAGCACTGTGCATGCGTGCAATGTGCGCACGTCCACGCGGCACAGGTGGAAGCGAACCGGCAGCGAGGTAAGTCAGAACCCACCCCTGGATGGAATCACTACTTCTCTGTAAATATCCCATCCCATAACATTGTTCTTGATGGTTACTCTGGATGAGGGTGAGCTCCACTGAAAAACGGAGGCCTACTCAACCAGCAAATGGAAGATGTATCCAGGCAGGCCTTTATTCCTTTTCAGCTGGTGCATCAGTTGTAGCCCTGCCTAGACCAGGAAACACTGGCAATGATCACTCACATCAGTCCAACAAGATAGGCCAGAGTAAGAAACCCATGTCATATGGGTCAGGACTACTATTGTTGTAACTGCTGTAGTAAAGAATCTTGCAGGTCTGAATGTACTTCCCTCTAAGGTGATTGAGGCAGGATAGAAATATTGTGCATAAATAAATACTTCAAGAAAATAAAGTCTATATTTTTGTCCAAGTGAGTAAGATCCAAGGTGTCATTTGACACCATTTGCTTAAATCATTTGGTCTGATGGATAATAACTATCTCACTGTTTTGTCTGAATTTGGAAATATTTTCTTTTCTTTCATGATAGTTTACAATTGAGTTAACTTTAACTACTTATATAGATTTTTTGCCACCCCCAAGACTGAAATCTTCATGACTTTGAAAGACAAGTTCCTGGAGAATAATAATATAAGAAAACTATTGCCTCCATCTTCTTAGGAACTTTCCATCTGGTTGGGGTTTTGTTGTTGTTGTTGTTGTTTGTTTCTAGGAAACAGAAAGCCTAGGTTTAATTTCTAGTTTACCGGATTGTGTGTGAGCCCATTCGCTGTGGTTTGCAAACCACGTGTAAGATTTGGCTTCCTTAAATTTGGCCAATAGGCTTTACTTAACAAACTAGCAAATTCTTTTGTTTCTCAGAAGCTGCATATTTGTAACCAACAATGTTCTTCATTGGGTCAAGTTGTTCCAATTCCTCTTTTCTCCATTCCAGTCCACTCCAACGACTAGATAGAAGGTGAGAGAGATGATATTCGTCCATCGTGTTCGAAGAGGACCTTGACATCTAACAGGTTGTGGGCTGTCCACGATGTGTCCGCAGGTGGCTGGTAAGGCCTATATGGGCACGAAATGTTCTGCCACATGTCGGGCAGACATGTGTGGGCATCATTGTTGGAGCATTTCTAGCTTTGCGGAGTGCTCGCTTCTCTTGTGCTATGGTTGTTCTTCTGTCCTCAGATGTCTGGCAGCATTGGTGGATCAGCATGCGCCATGTTGATCGAGCTTGTGCCAGGATTTCCCAGGAGGTGGTGTCGATATCCAGGGACTTGAAGGAGGCTTTCAACGTGTCTTTGTATCGCTTCCTTTGTCCCCCGTGCGATCGCTTTCCTTGAGACAGCTCACCATAGAGGAGCTGTTTGGGGATGCGATGGTCTGGCATCCTTGCAACATGGCCTGCCCAACGTGTCTGGGCTTTCATCAGCAGGGTGTGAACTGATGGCAGGACTGCTCTGGAGAGGACTTCTGTGTCTGGCACCTTGTCCTGCCACTGGATCCTCAGAATTCTACGGAGGCAGGTCATGTGGAAGTGGTTCAATTGCCTGGCGTGCCTCCTGTATACAGTCCAAGTCTCACTGGGTAGTTAGCACTACTGTTCGGTAGACTTTGAGCTTTGTAGCAAGGCTTATTCCACGGCGGATCCTAGGTGAGAGAGAAAAGCGGTAGAGAAGAGACACGGAAAGAAGGATCCCTCTTTCAAGTTTTCTTCTAACATATAACACGTTATACTGTATAATGTATTATATTTATTGCCTATTGCTATTTATACTTTTATAAAACATGGAAATTAACAGAAACCCTACCCTTCCCCAATCTGGAGCAGTCCAGATATTTTTGTTGTACAACTGCCAACGTCCCTGGGTCTTTGGCTGTGGTGCCTCAGGTTCCTGAGGGTTGTATTCCAAAATATCTGAAAAGTTGCAAAAGACCTGTTCACCCTAATTTGGAACTACCTTGATCACATCCCATTGCTGAATCATTCACTAACCCTTATCCTGGTGTGTTAACCAGCGCTCGCTCTAATGAAGGAAAGTTTTTTCAGTAGCTGAAACAATACTATCTGCAGAAGGAGAGAAATGGTGGTGGAAAAGGAATGATGAAATATGCATGTCATCATGCAAGTGTTATGATTTACATGCTTGTGTCAAACAATGGGATACAAATCTGCAATTGCAGCATTTCCCTGAAGTTGCCACATGCATGTTATCACTTTGGCATCATTGTGGTTTGCTGTAAGATGCTGTTAACTAGGATAGCATAGGATAGACAGGATAGGCCATGATGCAAATACCTGCCAATAGTGCTTTTAAAGCCAGTCTGTGTTAGATGTGGGTGT
This sequence comes from Thermophis baileyi, assembly GCA_003457575.1. Taxonomy (NCBI): domain Eukaryota; kingdom Metazoa; phylum Chordata; class Lepidosauria; order Squamata; family Dipsadidae; genus Thermophis; species Thermophis baileyi. Next base: position 4,032,940 of record QLTV01000974.1, on the reverse strand, counting down.
AATAAAGTAATTTCCTTAATAGCAGGCCGTGTTGACTTTTCCTTAAAATAGGTTCTTCATTTGCATTTTACCCGTTGGTTCTTAGCATTTTTTATACAGTTATCAGTACATTAAGCTATATTTCCATAGAAATAGGCTACGGAGAAAGACTACTATATGAACAACCCACCTCTTTATCAAAATCAGTTGAACACTCAAGTTGGTTAGAAGGGTGCCTGATTGCATCCTAACTCCGCAATTTCATATCTGAGTACTTTTGGAGTATTGATTAATGTCATCAAGTGCTGATGATATATTTCTGTTTTACCCATCAAAGCGTACCAGACCACCTCTGCAAGCCATCATGCATGCCAATTAATCTGAGTGGAAGCCTAAAAGAATGAGGACAAGTGAAAGCATTTCTCAGCCATCCTCAATGAAGCAGCTTTGAGCATCTTAACCCTTTCAGGTAAGGAGGAGGCAACAATTCCTTTTCATCAGTCAGAAAACAGACATGGGAGGGACCAAAGAAAAGGATTTATGTTAGCTCTATGTTTAAGATGCCTTATGTTAATTATACTAGCCTTATATAACAGAATAACAGAGTTGGAAGGGACCTTGGAGGTCTTCTAGTCCAATCCCTTGCTCAAGCAGGAGACCCTATACCAGAGGTCTTCAAACTTGGCAACTTTAAGACTCGTGGACTTCAACTCCCAGAATTCTCCAGTCAGCATAGCTGGCTGGAGAATACTGGGAGTTGAAGTCCACAAGTCTTAAAGTTGCCAAGTTTGAGGACCCCTGCCCTATACCATTCCAGTTCTTGTTGTGGGCCATTCTCTTAATGTTTCTTCCGCCTTTCCCAGCATTATTTACTTGTCCATAGAGTTGTGTCTTTGCATAATGTGTCCAAAGTCTGATCATTTGAGTCTGTTTATCTGTGCTTTGAGTGAGAACATTTCTTCAACTATACGTTTGTTTGTTTTCTTGGCTATCCTTAGTATTTCCAGGAGTTTTTCCCAACACCAAACTTCAAAAGCATCAATACTATTTCGATCCTGCTTCTTTGAAGTCCAACTTTCACTTCCATATTCTTGGCAAAATTCTGATCTTTGTAAGTATAAACATATCGCAACATCTTAATATCTTCTCCAAGACCTTCATTGCTGTTCTTTCAAGAGCTAGTCTACAGTGTATATCTTGAATGCTTGTTCCTTTTATATTGATGGATGATCTTAAAACGCACTTCAATATCTTTAAAGTCAGTTCTAAAGCTGGTTGTAATACCTGTTGTCATTAGTTATTAATAAGTCAGTTTGGTTTTGTGGTAAGACAACAGGCAAGAAAACAGTGTTGCCTGGAATTTTAGGCTTCATTATTAACTTTTTAATAAATGTGATTTTAGCATAGCATCCATGCCTCATTTTGAAGTTTAGGAAACCATGTTTTCCTTTTAGCCAAAGCCATTTCTTTTTTTGTAATTATGTGCAAAAACTAGACTATTCAGAAGTTAAATAATAGGGGTGTATTCTGGAGTCCTTGAATGTTTCAAGGACAGGTAGTCCTTGACTTACAACCACAATTGGGCCCAAAATTTTATGTTGTTAAGTAAGACATTTGTTAAATTTAAGTTTTGCTCCATTTTACGACCTTTCTTGCCACAGTTGTTAAGTGAATCACTGCAGTTGTTAAGTTAGTAATACGGTTGTTAAGTGAATCCAGCTTCCCCATTGATTTTGCTTGTCAAAAGGTTGCAAAAGAGGATCACAGGATCTTGGGACACAGCAATGGTCATAAGTATGAACCAGTTCCCAAGCATCTGAATTTTGATCACATGGCTATAGAGATGCTGCAATAGTCATAAGTCTGAAAAACAGTCACTTTTTTCAGTGCTGTTGTAACTTTGAATGGTCTCTAAATGAACTGTTGTATTACAAGCCCGGAAGGGGAAGATGCAACATATTTTAAGGGTGTCTGTCTTTTCTCATGTCTAATCAATATCTTTTAATGTTGCTTTCTAATACATCACATATATCAAATGCATGTAACACTTGTTTCTATACCTTATACAAAAACTTGCCCCGCCTTAATAAATGCTTTTTGCTTTGCCTGAAGTACTTGTTTGTACTGTTGTGGGACTTGTGTGGGTAAAAAAAAAAAACACTTTGCAAAGTTAGTGTCTCATTCCAAAGTTTCAGGGACTAAATTGTTTTCAGCTCCATGCCAACTTGGATGCCCGAGTTTTAAAAGCAACACCGGGAGAGTGTGCATCATAGTCCCACCTTAGACACAGAGCCAGCTGGATGACCTTTGGCCAGTCATACTCTCTTAGCCCTTGCAAGGAGGCAATGGTAAGCCGCTTCTGAAATATGGAAATAGAAAACTGCAAGGACTTACTTATCCAGGCAGTTGCTAGGAGTCAAAAACCACATATAGACAATAAATAAATAAATAATAAACAAACAAAAACAAAAACAAAATAATAAAATAAAATTGGTTTGTGATATGGAATCAAAGCTGCTTTGAAGTATGCGAAGATGGCATAAAGGGAGGTAGTAGTTTTCAATTAGATGTGGAGCACTAAGTACTGGTTGATGGTGGATTGTCCTTCCCTAAATCCAGCTTTCTCTTCTTTAAGCCAGTTCTGGAATTTCCATAAATGCATAAATGCATAAATGCATAAATAGATAGATAGATAGATAGATAGATAGATAGATAGATAGATAGATAGATAGATAGATAGATAGATAGATAGATAGATATAGATTGATAGATATAGATAGATAGATAGATAGATAGATAGATGATAGATGGATGGATGGATGGATGGATGGATGGATGGATGGATGGATGGATGGATGGATGGATGGATGGATAGACAGACAGACAAACAAACAAACAAACAAACAAACAAACAAACAAATAAATAAATAAATAAAATTAGGATCTCACCTGGTTGCTATAGGTGACAAAAGGTTGCATGTAGCCCAGCAGCTGCTTACTCCATGCCGCCCTTTCTAACCGTGGACTTGGGTCCATTCATGCTGGTCGCAGAGGACCAGCTGTTTTCTTTTCAGGCAGCATGGAAATTGGCAAAGGGGGTGTCCTACTCTGTCCTTCCTCCACAAATTATTTTGGGGAAAGGCTGCTGAGAAAGAGAAACCTGTTAGTTTTTCATCCTGGCACCAGAGATTTTCTCTGAAACCTTCACAGGAACGCCCACATCCCTCAATCCAGACATTTTAGTCATATCTTGAGGTTCTTCTCCAGCTGCCCCTGCCAAATGGTTACATTGGGTGACTAGAAGGGAGAGGGCTTTCATGGTTATGAGGCCCCACCTGTAAAATACTGATCTCAAAAATAACTGTGCTATAATTGTTTTGCTCTCCAGAGAAATCAGAAAAACAGGGAGGGGCGGGTATTAAAAAACCAATAGAAACAAAGCAAAATATCAGCGAAATTGCTTTCTTGTTTAAAAGATAAGGGCACTGCAAAACAAATGACATACAAACATGGATCAAAAGTCTGTACATAAACTTCAAATAAAAATGGAAAGATACATTGTGTTGTCTATCACACAATGAAAACAAGAAGCAATATTTTTTTCTAATACTAACACATAGCGATTAATTGATGGAGATCAGTGCCTAATTGAAAGGCAATTCTGCTGGAAAGGAGTGAGAAAAAGAAGGGACCTTCTCTGCAGCAGCACATGTCCTATACCTGTACAACAGCTTCCCCTCTAAGGTCTAGAGGGCATTGCAGATGGCTGTGAAGATTTGACCCTTCTCCCAGGCACTGGGTCAGGATGTGAGATTGACCTAGCACAGTGATGGCGAACCTTTTTTTGCTCGGGTGCCAAAAGGGTGCGCGTGTGCGCGATAGCGCGCACGTGTGCCCACACCCATAATGCAATGCCCTCCCCCCGTGCATGCGCACAAAACACCCCCACGCTCCCCCCCTGCGCGCATGTGCGCAGGGCTCACTGAAGCCTCTGGACTTCTGGTAGGCCCATTGGGCCGTTTTTCGCCCTCCCAAGGCTTCAGGAAAGCCTCCGGAGCCTGTGGATGGCGAAAAACGGACCCAACGGGCCTATCGGAAGTTTGGAAATGAACTTCCGGTTGGGCCGTTGGGCCATTTTTTGCCATCCACATGCTCCGGAGGCTTTCCTGAAGCCTGGGAAGGGTGAAAAACGGCCCAACGGCCCAAAGGGAAGTTCGTTTCCAAACTTCCGGTTGGGCCGTTGGGCTGTTTTTCACCCTCCCCAGGCTTCAGGAGGCTTTCCTGAAGCCTGGGGAGGGTGAAAAATGGCCCAACGGCCCAACCGGAAGTCCATTTTTGAACTTCATTTTCGCCTTCCCCAGTCTTCAGGAAAGGCTCCGGAACCTGGGGAGGGTGAAAAACAGCCCAACAGCCCAACCGGAAGTTCGTTTCCGAACTTCTGGTTGGGTCCATTTTTCGCCATCCGCAGGCTCCGGAGGCTTTCCTGAAGCCTGGGGAAGGTGAAAACGACCTCCCCCCGCCCTCTGGAAGGCCGAAAAGCAGCTGGCCAGCACGCACGTGCGCGCTGGAGCTGACATAGGGCAACGCCTCGCCTGCCCTCAGATATGGCTCTGGTGCCACCTGTGGCACGCGTGCCATAGGTTCGCCATCACGGACCTAGCACATCTGGGGGAAGGGAGGGAGTTGTAGAATCTGATTTGAGTGTGATGGTTTTTTTTTTTTTTAACTTTGGGGGACGTGTGATTCTTGCTCTATTATAATGAGTTTGATTGTTGTAACTACCCAGTGCTATCTTGTGCCATGTTAAATAAACAGCACCCAATAACTGATTTTATACAGAGACAATGGCCAGAAACCATTCATTACCTTTAAATAACATCCACCATTAAAATAAAATAGCAATCTCACCCAACATTTCTCGTTAAATTCTAGTTTTACCAGTCCCATAGGGCAACCTGATAGCCAAAGCTATTGGGCCCTTGCTTGCTTTCATAGAGTTTTTCACAGCTTCTTGGAGATATTTTCTTTCCTTATCAAAGGTTGAAGAGATCCCGCTATTCTTCCCAACTTCAGAACACAACTTCTTTCTCCTTTTCTCCCAGCCTTCTGTTAAAGAAAGGAGAAACTTGAGTTACACTATCCAGGGCATGCCACTAGTCATCATGGAATGTAGGGTGAGAGGATGTAGGGAGGGCATAGGTGATGACTGAATCCCACTCGCAGGTAAGGAAGACTTCCCAACAAAGAATTTTTCCTCAGAAATCCAAGCGTGAAGCCTAATGACTTAAAGAGAAGGATCTTGAAATAAGTATCACAAAAATGTGTTGGAAGGTGTTTATTCTCAAGATACGAATTATCAGTCCCAAGCTTTATCTTGCACTCTGTTGGTCTAATGAGGTGGTATATTAACAGTAATTTATCTATATTTCCAATAGGAAGGGATTGGGAATATTCTGTAAAAGACATTACTTTCAACTGATGCTTTTAGCTGCTCAGCAGATATATTAAATTATGTTCCCATTAAGGATAGAACAACATTTTATCACAGAACACCCTTCCCCTCCTTCCAGCTGAAAACAGCTGCTCCTTTTTAGTACATTTGTTAGCAACACCAACCTAACACAGGAAAACACTATGTTTTCCCAATATATCTTTTCATTTTCGCTCATTAGGTACAAATGTTTATGTGTGGATAAGGAATTTGGTAAATTGTGAAAATCGTGAGGTCCATAAACAACAACAACAACAACATAATACCTAGGAAGAGCTGATTGTTTTTTAAACAATGGTTTTATTATCAACTCTTTTTAAAAAAAATCATACGTGGATATTTCGCATTAGTGCAAAATGGTTTTTGAATTAGTTCCAGATCATTAGCCTTTGTTTTAGTATTATCGAAAAGGTCCTCATAAGCAATGTAAACTTTTTTTTAAAAAGAACACATTTAGAATAGAATAGAATAACAGAGTTGGAAGGGACCTTGGAGGTCTTCTAGTCCAACCCCCTGCTTAGGCAGGAAACCCTACACCACTTCAGACAAATGGTTATCCAACATCTTCTTAAAAACTTCCAGTGTTGGAGCATTCACAACTTCTGGAGGCAAGCTGTTCCACTGATTAATTGTTCTAACTGTCAGGAAATTTCTCCTTAGTTCTAAGTTGCTTCTCTCCTTGATTAGTTTCCACCCATTGCTTCTTGTTCTACCCTCCGGTGCTTTGGTGAATAGTTTGACTCCCACTTCTTTGTGGCACCCCCTGAGATATTGGAACACTGATATCATGTCTCCCCTAGTCCTTCTTTTCATTAAACTAGACATACCCAGTTCCAGCAACCGTTCTTTATATGTTGTATCCTCCAGTCCCCT
>QLTV01000974.1:4008658-4026572 GCA_003457575.1 Thermophis baileyi | reverse complement strand
CCCGCTGTTTATGCATCCTATAACTTTTTTGGCTTTTTTGTCGGCTGCTGCACACTGCTGGCTCATATTTAAATGGTTGTCCACTAGGACTCCAAAATCCCTCTCACAGTTACTACTGTTGAGCAAGGTACCACATTTATTACTACTTCGTTGTATAATCAGTGTTACAATGTTCAGTCATCCATTTGAACAGCGTTAGGTACAAATTTTCTGCCATGTTTGTACAAAACATGTCCTGCACACATGTTTTTATTTCACTGTGCCCTTGATAAAAGGTTGTTTTTTTAAAAATCTGAACTGCACTGAGTTTTTACATAACAAAACTTTTCCATTGGCACTCCAGATATTTTGCTTTCCATTCTATTTCTTACCATCTAGCTAACCACTTTTTTTTTTCTCAAGTGGTTTTGATTTAATAGTTCAGTTCTGGAAAGTAAAGTGCTTGCATTAGATCGGAATGGTGGCTTTAAAATGTGTTTACACTTTTGTGCCATTTCTTGAGAAATCTGAATTGTCTTTTATTATCATTATACATGCTATACCTTGGCAATCTGCCCGGAAAACCCCAGCTATTTGATAGATTAAAAATATAATTGATGTATGCAGCTTAAGGCTCCCCTACATAGGCTGGCACCTTTGGTGGCTTTCATTACAAAGCTGGATTAAGCAGTCTCTCTTCTGCTAGTTCTTTGTTTAAACTGGCAACCCTTGGTCTGCTTTTCATTCAGGACATTTTCCATGCATTTATTTCTGGTGTGGCAATTTCTTTGGCTTTTGCATCCATGCCTTGAAATCTTAACAGATCAACATTTACATGATCTTGGTTATGCATAATGACACTATAATTCGAAGTAAGGTCATGCCACATTTCCTAATCTGAACTATGGAGGGTAGTTCTCTTACTAGTAATTAATAATAATGAAATACTCACCACTTGAACACCATTGGCATTGACAAATTCACCATCAGTCAATTGCAAAAGGCAGCTTTACTCGGAACAGCTTACATCCTGCGATGATATCGCTAACACCATTAAACATTCACATCTGCCTATTCTAGGTCTTTGGGAAGGACTCAATAGGTGGAAAAAAAATGCCAAATCCAGTCCGAACATCTGGCTAACTGCAACAGACCATAACTAATTATTATAATAATTAATTACTCTTAATAAAAACCATTGCAATCATACTAGAATCTCCAAGCCCAGAGGGAGGAAGCCTCTAAATCAATGTTTCTCAACCTTGCCAACTTTAAGAGGTGTGGACTTCAACTTCAACATGGGAAACTTTAATGGAACTTTAATCTGATCCGGGATGACCATTCTTCTGTTTCGATAAAGAAGTAAAATCACTCAATGGCATTTGTAGCTATTAGTGGTGCGGATGAAATTCCCATAGCTGGGATGCTATATGCTTCCGAACATAATGTCACTATAGGGGAAAAGGGGTGTGGGGGGCAGGAATCTCCAGGTGTGAGTTGAGCCATAGTTTCATCCTCCAGCATATTTGGAATCTTTAGTTTAGTCAGGAGATGGTCAGTTCAGCGAAGTGGAGGAAGAAAAACACAAATGAGTCAAATGCAATGGGGTCATCAAGCAAATTGAATCTTTTTATCTCCAGCCTAGGGATTGCAGTCTGTCAATCTAGTGACCATGTTGGGCTGTAACTCTCTCATCTGCAATTAGTATGCTATGACCAAGAACGCAGCTCTGGGTTGCCACTTTGCCGTATGCTTGCATGACCAATGGATTCTGATTACTAAAGAGATGGTGCTCTCGTTTTCCACTTCATTTATAGCCTAAGAGGCTCCCTTTTCTTTCTTTTATATTCAGGGAGTACCATTACAAATATGCAATGAGAATGCAATGTGTTCGTGTCCATGATAATTAGGCCGTTGAATTCCCGTGTCCGCTTCTGCTCCCAACTAGGAAGGCCTGAGTGGTATTACAAATTCATCTTTCAAATTCAGAAATAGGGGAAATAATTTTGAAACACAGTCTCATCCCCCTTTTCATAAAAAAAAAAGCGTTAGAAAACCATTGTGGGAAAAGGGGAGGAAAAAGCTTTAAAAATAAATGTGAAACATATAAAGGCTGATAATAAATAACACAAGGCATTTTTACGGCTTTTTATGGGATGCTGGGACTATCTTACAAAACTGGGGCTTAGCGGAATGCTAACTGGTAGGATTTTTTAGAATATTACCTTAATATTTTTGGGCCTCCAAAGAATTGGCAGGCAAGGCAGAAAGAAGAATGTTTTCATCCACATTGATCTAGTGCGCCCATCAAGGCTCATTTTCATAAAATGCTCCCCTGGGTCTCAAACGCAATCGCATCCCTGGGATTCCCAGAATTATGTTCCATTAAAACTAATAATAATGCAAGATAGATATATCACGTGGCCTTTATTTTACAGGAAAGACAGCCAGGAGGGCAAAAAAGGGGATTAGGGTATATTTGTGGGGATTAAGCCACAGAGTCAGGTGAGGGAGTTGGGAAAAATTAGCTTTTATTATATGTTCCTTATTTTATACTTTTCTTTTAAAACCAGACACTTGCTTTCTCTGTGATGGCAGCGACGGTGTACATAAGCACACAGATTCAGAAGTGTCCATAGCCACAACCATGTAATCAAAGCCTTACCCTTTTTTTACACGCAGACACTCTTGCACAGATTGATTACAAAGTACATAGTTCACTGTCTCTCCAAAGAAGACACAGTCAAACAGCCCAGGTGTCAAGGTCCCGACTGACAAACCCAACCAAGCAAGCAAACTTGAAATGCTCCGGTCTCTTTTTGCTAAGCTTTATTGAGTACATCGTATCAGCACAGATTGAAGCAAAACCAACTCTAGATATTTCCCATGACTTTCGTATAGTTAAAGAATCAAATCTCCCTCCCCCAATTAATGCAGGTCACATTGTCCAATCAGAAGTTCAAATATTGTTTTGGCAACTGTCCGGGTCTTGGTAACCCATTTGGTCAAACAACCTTTTTTCTGTTCTGCCCCAGCGACGAACCACCAATAATACGCACACACAAACTGCAAAACACTGTTCATTTACTAATAATAAAGGTCTCCTAATAACTTCTTAGGAGTCGTTGAAAACAAAATAAAGGCAGAAGAGTCTTTTTCAAACCCCCGCTGTTAATGTACAGTCTTAACAGCTGGCCGGAGTCCAAGAGATGAGATAATGAGCCGGTCTTACTGTATCTGGCAATACTCCCAGAGCTAGGAATGCAGGAAACAAGACTCGTACTGGAACAAGAACCGAGGAGACTGGAGTCACAAAGATCAAGAGTAATAATAAACGTTGTTTCCTGCAACGACGCTCAGCATGGTCAGGGCTTAAATAGTCTAAGGGTGTGGCCACTTAGCCTGCAGCTCTACTCTCGAGGAGACCTCCTCCTGAGTAGCCACTCTTTTCTTCTAGCAGCCCTGCGTGCCCGAGCATCGAGAAAAAGAGGCTCCTCCTCTTCTTCTTCGGCCCTGATGGACTCCTCAGGAGGTACAGAAGGCCCTGGTTGACTCTCAGCCTCTGGCACCGAGTCCTCTCCAACCTCCTCGCTCTCTGACTCGGGTGCCAGGTGCACGGGCCGACGGTACCTCGCCACAACCGCCTCATCGTCCTCGGGATCCATGATCAACTGCACGGGACGCTGGCGGGCCACAACATTTTCCCATGGGAGGATGTCTTGTTGTCTGGAACTGGCATCCCACAGGTGGCTCTCCACCCTGCCCCCCATGTCTCTGTGGCAACTGAGAAGCAGCAACAGTTGCAATCAGCAAATTTTTGCTTTGAAGTTGACACCAGGTTGAAGTCTGACTTCATCTATGGTAGACAGAAGCTACAATAGCCTGCTGACCTAGTAGAGGAATTTCACTGGCAGTTCGAGACCCAAGCACTGCGTAGAGGAGTGAGTTCCCGTCATTTGCCCCTAGCTCTTGCCAATCTAGCACTTCAAAAGTATGCAAAAGCAAGTAGATAAATAGGTGCCATTTTGGTGGGAAGGTAACAGCATTCCATGCACTTTGGCGTATAGTCATGCCGGCCACATGGCCGACAATGCTGGCTCCCTCAGCTGGGAAATGGAGATGAGCATTACTTCCTAGAGCTGGACACAACTGGACAGTGAAACCTTTACCTTTACAGGTATAGGAGGTCCTTTGCAACATCCTCTTGAGCTCATGCTGATCTGGAACTCTCCAGAACAATATGGCTGGTGGGGTTGGGAGCTATGAAAGAGAAGACAATCTGGGAAGACTGCTTTACCCTTTTCAGTAGAGGAGCATTTGAAATGGAACTCTGTCTAGAGGGTGCTGCTACTGGCAGAAGCAAATTCTTGATCCAACCCTTGATATGACAGGCATAAGTGTAGTTCTGGAGACAGTGGTGGCATGACTTTGGACCCTCTTTCAGTAGGAGAGCTGTTTTGTTGCACCTCTAGCTCCAGATTAGAGAATTGGACATGACAAAGAACTAGATCTAGTCCTTACCATGCCTGATGGGCCAGATGATATCAAAAGATAGGGTTTCAATAACAATCTCCATGACATCAAATACTATCATCTTCCTGCACCGTGGTGGCGCCGTGGTTAGAATGTAGGACTACAGGCTGCTTCTGCTGACTGCCAGCTGCCAGAAGTTCAGCAGTTCAATTCTCACTGGCTCAAGGTTGACTCAGCCTTCTATCCTTCCGAGGTCAGTAAAATGAGGACCCAGATTGTTGGGGGCAATATGCTGACTCTGTAAACCACTTAGAGAGGGCTGTAAAGCACTATGAAGTGATATATAAGACTAAGTGCTATTGCTATGCTAAAATAATCATATATTTTTTTGGTGTGCATAAGCTTTTGAAGAATATACTGTAATATATTGAGTTCAAAGTTTTTCTTCAGGAAAAATACATTGGCTATTGTGAGTTTCCTCTATTGGGAAAGATGTGCAAAAGCAGGACTATCCTAGAACTTTCCTAATTATAGGTCCATGGTTTATCTGTTTTTGTTATCTTGTTTGTTTTGAGGAAGAAATGTAGGATGTGAGTGAAGCAGAGCTGATCCTGTTGCTGTTCCTTCAGTATTACCAACAGAATCCATATCTGTTCCACCAATCCTATCACCTTGTCCTAAGCCATGAAGGAAAGATGGGGTTCAAACGAAGGTTAAGTGATTCTGGTAGTGCAGACATGCCAACAGATGCAATTTCTAATGGGTTTGCTTGTACCTTACCCATGCATGCGCAGAGGGTAAAAGAACCCAAATGGCGGCGTCTGGGCGGGTGGGCGAAGTCTCCCGTTTCCGTCGCTACCGGCTGTCCGGCAACCCGCAGGCATGGCCGAACCGGGAGCATTTCACCCCTGCTGACGGTGGCACCAAGATGGCGAGCTAGTGCGCGTGGCGACCCCTGTGAAAAGGTCATTCGACCCCCAAAGGGGTCGCGACCCACAGGTTGAGAACCGCTGACCTACACCATCTGACCAAATTTCATCCCTTCTCTATCCAATGTAGTTGAGATCAGTTTAACTATGGACATGCAGTGTATGCCACATCAGATGTTGCTGAACTACAACTCCTGACACCTCCTCACTTTTAACCATGTAAGCTAGGGCTGCTGGGAGTTTGGTTCCACAATATTTTGGGGCGGGGGGCACAAATTCTGTACTATACTGTTGCGGAGATAAATAATTAGAGGTGAAATTAATCTAATATGTTGCAATTCAGTTTAAATAAATAGTATGGTTTATAAATCATGGAACAACTGAGGCAATTTTCCTCTTTAGTATACATAAAAAGGGAAAAAAGGGAAACTTCTAAAATCTGTCAATAAATCATCTTTGATAATGAATTTGAGTATTGAATTAAATGTTTTTTGCACAGCACACTTCTATATATATCTTTGCTCAAAAATAAATCCCATTGGATTTGGTAGGATTTTTATTCAAGTAATTATTTATAGAGTTGCTATCTTAGTAGATTAATGGATTCAAGACATAAAAAACATCTGGGAAAACAAAGAGAAAGGTGGTTGTAGACTTAGTTGCCTAATAATTATCACTCAAACAGGGAAGAGATCTAATTTAAAATTAATTGCCCATGTCTTGGTAGATGTTATAGATCCATTAGAGAAACGGAAATAGTAGGCATATGTCCAGTGATTATTTTCCTGAAAACCATTTAAAAAAGATTCCTACCAATATAATGCCATTCAAGTTTGATCTGGTCTATCCCTGTGATCAGAAGAGATGGCAGCTGCTAGCATTATGAAGTAAGACAATGCTGCTATCCTTTGCATGTAAAATAATATTTTAAAAAATGTTTCCCTACACTGCTTTCCCAAACTTCTGCCTCCAATGTATGCTAAAACAATGGCTCCCAAAATTCTCAGCCATGATAATTGAAGATTGAGGATTTTGCAAATTGCAGTCCCAGGTCACCAGGGAAAGAACACTATAGAGGAAAGAGCAGAATATCAAGGAGAAGCAACAGAATGAACAATGCAAGGTCTCCTTGAGTGTAGTAGACTGAATCAGATGTCAGATGTATCAGTGCACAGGAATGGATTTGGCTGTGTGAACTATACCTACAACTTTTCTTGGGAAGAGCCAAGGTGACTCTGAAGATGACAGGTAGCTTAGCTCTCCTTAATCCTTCTTTGTCTAATATCCTTATCTTATCACACTGCTTTTCCTCTTCCACCAGGTTGCAAATCTTGTCACATGCAGATTCTTGCTCCCAAGGTCATTTTCCAAAGGGATGTTTCGATGTGTGTTTGCAACTTCCTGCCAAATGTCAGAGTTATAATAACAATTGTGAATGCCCAATCAAGCCGAAAATGTCATTGTCCCACTTTCTGTATATGGTAGCATTAACATGGGCGACACAATCAAGAAGAGGTTTTGCACTGTAACCGTGAAAACTCTCCAAGAAGACAAGACAAGAAACCATTTACAGCTTTTGTATGGGATGAGATACAAGCAAAAGGGAGCTTTGTTGTTTCAAATTGTCCCACACAGTTTTTATTAAGGAAGAATAAATATGCATACTTGGGCCTCTCTTGACAGAGCGTTTCCTCCAAACAATGACGCCCAGCTGGTTCTTTGCATTTGACAGAAGTACAAGGTCTCCATGATATTTGAGAATGAAAAGAGGAGACATTAATGAGCAAAAAAATTACTCATCCCTAGCAGGTTTGGGGAGCCTCTGCATTTCAGATGTTGCTGAACTAATAAATAAAGACTCTCTTAAACGGAATTTTTGAGTCCCGGTGGATATACAGTAGATTTATCAGTAACAATAAGAAGTGGTTTGCTATTGTACCTTCTTTGAGGATCTTTTGTTGTTTTATTTTCCAGTCTACTTTCCAATCAGTTTATAACCCATCTAAATACTAACCAGGCTTAATCATGTTTAGCTTTTCTCAAGATCAGCCTAAATCACTAGAAGCTACAACTCCTAGAACAACTCAACATGGTCAACTCGCCACGGCTAACTTGCTGGGAGACAACTCGCCGTGGGACAAGAGTTACATTAATACCAAAGAAATGGTGGAATAGCATCATTAGAGAAAGGATGCCAAAGGAGGGACAAAATGAAACATGATTGACAAAAAAAAGAATTGAGTTGAATTGAATTGTCCTGCAGCAAGTTGTCCTGCTGCGAGTTGGCCATGGAGGGTTTCCTGCAGTGAGTTGGCCGTGGCGAGTTGTTCCATTCCAACTCCTAACATCCCTAATTACTATGGTCAATGATGACAGTGCTGGGACTGTAGTTCATCAACATCTATATTCTATATTCTAAATTCACCAACATCTATATTCTAAGATGATTAGGGGACTGGAGGCTAAAACATACAATGAATGGTTGCAGGAACTGGGCATGGCTAGTCTAGTGAAGAGAAGGACCAGGGGAGACATGATAGCAGTGTTCCAATACTTGAGGGTCTACCACAGAGACGAAGGGGTCAAGCTATTTTCCAAAGCACCTGAAGGCCAGACAAGGAATAATGGATGGAAACTGAACAAGGAGAGATTCAACCTGGAAATAAGGAGAAATTTTCTGACAGTGAGAACAATCAACCAATGGAACAGCTTGCCTTCAGAAGTTGTGGGAGCTTCATCACTGGAAGCTTTCAAGAAGAGACTGGACTGCCATCTGTCAGAAATGGTGTAGGGTCTCCTGCTTGGGTGGGGGGTTGCACTACAAGGTCCCTTCCAACTCTGTTAATCTGTAATCTATCCCTGTTCTTAACCAGATAACCAAGGCCAAGTAGCACTAACAATTATCAGCAACATTGCAATAAATAAGCTCATATAAATTATAGATACACGCGCCCATAAGCATGTGAATAGAATCATCCCGACACAGATGGGATGGCTGGAGCAAACTATGAGCAAGCTGCTTTCCAAGACTTATTTAACCATAAGATGAAGTGCCCTAGGTTTGTTCAGTGGTGAAAACAAAATGCCATTCTGTTTAAAATCCCTACCCCATATCTTTGGTTATAGGGCAGAGGGCCATTGTTCAATATGGGGAGAAGAGGACTGCTGAAATACTTTGTCACCGGAATATGAAATAAAGGAAGTGTGTAGTTAAAGATAAATTACTAACTTAAAAGCTGCTAAAGAGAAATTTAGCCTTTGCAGAAGCAATCTGAAAGCAAGCTGTTCCAGTAAATGGGGTATGCATTAGAGGTTTTACTCCTTCTTTCCCAGATGGAACTAGATGATTCATTGAAACAGAAATTAAATTCTCAGAGATTTGACTGGAAAATTGCAAAAATATATTTCTTTACGGTAGGCAACCCCACCCCCCCAAGAGTAGACTGCCAGCATGCTAAAAGACCAATGACATTTGAATGTCAGTGCAAAATAGCTAACCTCAGCTATCTTTGAGCAAAACTTAAGTGTTGGAAGTGCATGCCAACAGCACACCAGTGGTAACAATGGCATTTAGGTGCACTTTCCTATCTGTCACTGATCATCATGGAAAACACTGAAGAAAAAAAAAGGGAGAAAAATTATACAGCAGGCCCAAAAAAAAATTCTGAAGAATTTTGCCAAATTTCAGAGGAAAACATGAAAAGACTTGGGGTTAGGACAGTTTTTGTTTTGATTAATAAACAGCTGCAATTTTAACCCTTTCTGTAAATCTATACATCCCCTATCTGCAGTTTGAAGATGCTTTGACGAGAGATGACCTCAAGATGCAGCCTTTGATCCATCCACGGCATATAGCTGAAGCTGCCTAGATTTGTATTTAGTTGATCCAGATTTAAAGCAATGCTTTCCCTCTTCTCGCAATCAGAGTCGTATTACAGTCAGGCACAATGAGTGGAGTTTTGACAGCAATTGTGGTGATGGTATTGCAGGGCATTTGCACAGGTCCTAATCAGGGGTGGGTTCTAAGTTACCTCGCTGCTGGTTCGCTTCCTCCCGCGCTGCGTGGCCAGTGCAAAAAGATTTTAAAAAATCCCCCCCCCAAAAAAAGCCAAAAACAAGATGCCGACGCATGCGCAGTGCCAGAAACTCGGCTTCTGCACATGCGCAGAAGAAAAAAAAACACCGGAAAAAATTCAAAAATAAAAAAAATAAAAAATCCCCCCCCAAAAAAAAATCCAAAAAAAATTCAAAAAAATAAAAAAGATGGCGGTGCCCACAGACCGACACCGACCGAACCGGATCTGTGATGTCATCATGATGTCACCAGCGGGTTGCTACTGGTTCGGGCAAACCGGTCTGAACCGGGAGGAACCCACCTCTGGTCCTAATGGCTGTTTGCGACAACTGTGGGCATATCCTCTCTCTTCCAGTCACCTGCACAGGGCATCTCTGCCTGCATAATGTCTGACCAGTCCTTTGCAAAGTGTCCGTCAGGCATTACCTGGCCCCTTTATCTATGCGGACCCAGCAATCTCATCTGAGACCACTAGACATGTGTTAAAATAAATGTCTGGGTGAAATTGCTGGATGTGTGTTAAACCCCCTACTGTGACTGAGTGGCACTGGCTGAAATGGCATGTCAACAGCAATAGCAATAGCAATAGCACTTAGACTTATATACCGCTTTATAGTGCTTTTACAGCCCTCTCTAAGCGGTTTACAGAGTCAGCATATTGCCCCCAACAATCTGGGTCCTCATTTTACCCACCTCGGAAGGATGGAAGGCTGAGTCAACCTTGAGCCGGTGAGATTTGAACCGCTGAACTGCAGCTAGCAGTCAGTTGAAGTAGCCTGCAGTACTGCACTCTAACCACTGCACCACCTCGCCACCTTCAGCTGTTTTAGGCAGAGTAAGGAAGACAGCGAGAGAACCTGAGCAAGCGAGCAACTGCAAGAAATCACGAGAGCATTTGAAACAAGAGAGGGAAGAGGAAGAAAGACAAGCTAAGGGAGAAAGCAGGTTGAACAAGAGACAGCAAGAGAAAACGGGCAGGAGAGAAAGCTTGAGCAAAGGCAAGAGAAAGAAAGACAAAGGAAGTGAAGATCCCTACTGGTGCAGATGAAAGAGTGACAGAGCAAGTGAAGAGGTGGGAGAGAGGAAGAGCAAAAGGGAGAGAGAATATGAGACAGGAGGCACCCAAGAGCAAGAATCCACAAATAATCGCTTTCACTCCCAAATCCCAGCCCACATGAAGGAGAGCATCTGGTGAGTGCTTTTCCTATCAGCATGAAGTTCCACCTATTCCTGCCCCTTAACTTGCTCTGCAGTAAGCAGTCCAGATTGTTTCACTCACCCAACCCTTTAAGGAGATTTCACATCTTTGACCTGGGGGCACACCCCAGAGTTGGCGCATAATTGAGGGGGATGTCCTCCTGAACTCATGACTCCTGCTTCAGGAGCAGGTGGCAGCCATAGCTAAGAGGGACTTTCCCCCATATCTAACCTGGGCACCAACGGCATCTGTTTCTGGATTGGAAGGCCCTACTCTTAGTCTCTCATGCCTTAATCAGCTCCTCTTTGGACTGTTATAAAACTCTACATGGGGCTGCCCTTGAAGAGCATTCAGGAGTGGCTACTGGTTCAGAATGTGGCATTGTGGATAGTTTGATCTGTCATGATTTACTCATGTAAGGCTATTGCTTCCTAAGTTCCAGATGAGTGCAATTCAGACTGCTGGTTTTAACTTTATTGTATATGATACTGTCAGATTATTTACAGGGCCCCTTGACACCAAACTGTTTCTATTCATCTCACCAGATCTAATAGTGGCCATTCTCCAAGTCCCTTCTATTAAGCCATGCCATTTCATGCTACTCAAGAGATATACACCCTGTCTTACTTATCGAAAATACTGTGGGTATGAAGTCCACCCTATTTTAGGATATTGATTAGTGGGCAGAAAAGCTTTCTTAACAATCCTAGCCAGACCCTGCAACCTCTAGCAAGCCATTTTGTTTCTCTACCTAGTTTAATTCCCTTACACATAAAAATTGCAATATCGATGTTTCTTATGGAAACGCAATTCTATTTTTTTAAAATTTGATCTGAATGGCTGCCCATCTCATCTAAGCAACTCTGGGCTTATGTTCTTCCTTCTTGCTACTTGCCCCTTTGCCTGGGCCTTCTTCACATTCTTGGTCAAAATGAGGAGCTTTTTCCCATGGATTTTTGAATTGCAATGGTGGCTTCTGACTATATGGTGGTGTGCGGCGATTGCCTCGTATGCTTTTCTAAGCACAACAAAGAGAATGTATCAGGGGGTCTCCCTCTATATGGACTTCATATGGGGATAAAAGTAAAGAGGGTTATTAACCAGATGATGGTCAGCACCAGCTTATATGTGATTATATAGAAGAGAGCAGCGCTTTTGAAGGCTGTTTGTGGCTATTGGCCGGTCCATTCATAAATTCATTATAATGATCTAGGTTTGGGGAAGAAATTACTATGACTTATTCAACATATGCCAGAAGACTGTGGGTCACCTTGAGAACTATTTTAGGGAGGATGGTGGAGGTATAAATGCAACAAACAAGCACAAAAACAAAAGCTCTCCTGACTTCTTTCGAAATGCCAAGTCCTTTTTTTTCCCCCAAGGTGGGGGGGGGGGAAACTCAGGTTAAATTTCATAAAGTCAGATCGATAGAATAAAAACCATGTGTTCAGCATACTGATTGGGTCATAGCAAAGTTTACCCGGAACAGGTAAATAATATTAATTGCCTCTTCTCAAAATATTCAAATTAACTTTGTCCCATGGGCTTCTACAATGCACTTGGCTCGGAACCAGCTGGCCATTTGGAGAGAAAAAAAAGATGATGATGATGCAACGGGGAGGGAAAACTGCAAAAAAGCTCTAGCCATCTAATGGCGTGAGAAAAATGCATCATTCCCACTTAAGTCCTTTCTAGCCTGGGTGAGATTCAGTCTTGTTCTGTTAGCATAATATTGAATTAAACAGCCCACTAGAGAAACGCAGATTAAGATGAGGATCCTGTGATGACCACAAGCAATCTTTTCCCCAGCTGTCTTGATTGCAGAATGTGCTATTATGCTGCCAAACCAGATTCCCCACCCCCCTCATTTCGCTGCTTTGTTTTGGTTCCTGTATGTCATTGATTGCCCTTGACATCTCCCATATTGAAAATCAGTGATGGCTAGCAGACGCTCTGTGCGTTTTTTGTCTCCATACTTCAAGGGTCTGCTTGCTTGCTAAGTCTAGGCCTTTTACAGCTACTTGCTCCCTCTGCTTCGAAGCCTATAGTCCCTTCCCTTCCCTTCGAAGCCTATAGTCCCTTTTCTCTCAGCCTATAGTCCCTTCCAAGTCAACTGACCTAACAATTTCCGGAATTTCCAGCTATTAGCAACGGTGATTTGAAATTCTGAGAATTCCAAATTGCGTGGATACTCAGGCAACTTTATCAAAAAGTCCCTGACCACTCAACCCAATACAGCACAACCAACACAAACCTTAAAAAGAATTACATTGCCATACATCAAGAATGGGAGTTCCAGAAAAACATCTACTTCTGCTTCATTGACTATGCTAAAGCCTTTGATTGTGTGGATCACAACAAATTGTGGCAAGTTCTTAAAGAGATGGGAGTACCAGACCATCTTATTTGTCTCTTGAGAAACCTATATGCGGGTCAAGAAGCAACAGTGAGAACTGGACACGGAACCACTGATTGGTTCAAAATTGAGAAGAGTTCAGCAAGGCTGTATACTGTCGCCCTGCCTATTTAACTTATATGCAGAGCACATCATGAGAAAGGCGGGGCTAGATGAATCACAAGTTGGAATTAAGATTGCCGGGAGAAATATCAACAACCTCAGATATGCAGATACCACTCTTAATGGCAGAAAGTGAAGAGGAACTAAAGAGCCTCTTGATGCGGGTGAAGCCAAAGTATAAAATGAGTTTATGGGGAGGAAAGCTATGACAAATCTAGACAGCATACTAAAAAGTAGAGACATCACCCTGCCAACAAAAGTGCTTATAGTCAAGGCTATGGTTTTCCCAGTTGCAATGTATGGCTGTGAAAGTTGGACCATAAGGAAGGCTGAGCGCCAAAGAATTGAGGACTTTGAACTATGGTGCTGGAGAAGACTCCTGCGAGTCCCTTGGACTGCAAGGCGATCAAACCGGTCAGTCCTAGAGGAGATCAACCCTGACTGCTCTTTAGAAGGCCAGATCCTGAAGATGAAACTCAAATACTTTGGCCACCTAATGAGAAGGAAGGACTCATTGGAGAAGAGCCTGATGCTGGGAAAGATTGAGGGCAAAAGAAGAAGGGGACGACAGAGAATAAGGTGGCTGGATGGAGTCACTGAAGCAGTCGGTGTGAGCTTAAATGAATGATGGGGGATGGTAGAGGACAGGAAGGCCTGGAGGAACGTTGTCCATGGGGTCGTGTTGGGTCGGACACGACTTCGCGAGTAACAACAACAACATCAAGAATATTTCAGAAACCACAAATAGACTACTACTACTACATGAAATCAATGTAGCACACAAGCCAACTAAAGCCCTCAAAACATTCTAAGCAAACCAAAAGACCCAGCAACCCCAGAAGAAAAAACAGGAGTCATCTACAACATGCAATGTAAGAACTGCGGCAACCACTATGTAGGACAAACAGGGAGAAGACTGGCAGAACGCATCCATGAACACCAACTGGCAATCAGAAGACGCGACAAAAATGCTTTAATTTCACAACACAATAGACAGATTTAACCATAATTTCAATTGGGAAAATGTGACAATCCTAGACCAGGCCAACTCCAGCACCTTTCCACCAGCAATCAACACCCAGATCAGCATAGATTAACTCCAAGGTTAACTTCAGACCAACAATCAAGTAAACAATACCCAAGAATCAAGAAACTGCCAAAGAGCCATCAGTAAATAGCTCAATCAAAGAATCTCTAAGACCACCCACACAGACAGGCAAGGTACCAGAATATAAAGTGACAGCAAACAGCACTCCTTATTAGCACTGATGATGTTACCTAGTTAGGGTAATGAAACATCTGCAAGAAAACAAGCAAGCTCAGAGAGCACCAAGGACTCCTCATTCTGAGAATTGTTATCCAGTGGGCAACAGGTTGGGGAGATATTTCAGGTGACCAGCTCTGACTTTCCAGGTCTTGAATAGACCCACTTAGGAAATTAGAACGTTTAAATTCCCAAGAACCTCTGAGGATTCTTTGAGTGGATGCCAAGTATGAATGATTGTTCTGTAACATAATTCCCTCTACAATGGAGTCAGGTCTAAACAAATAACATTGGCTTTCTGATTAATCTGCCTGGTTTGTTTCCCCCCCCCTAGCCGAGAGCTGAGTTCGGCCTTTTGTGTGGCATGGCCACATGCCCAGAAGTAGGTAACGCAGAACAAAGGAGTGATCAGGGTTGGATAAAACATGTGACTCTATTTTAAATGTAAAATTGAAATAACATTAATTAAATAGAATCAATACGATTGTTCCCATATATTTAACAATTTCCCCTTTCAGTCACCCTAAATATGCGGTTTAGAGGCAATTTTTTGGGGAAGAGTTTGGAAAACTGCCCCAAAGACTTTACAGAGGGCAGAAGCAGCCTCAAGGTGTCCTTTCCTAAATTGACTTTGGACTTCTTTACCAAAAGGTTGAATTCATCAAATATTCTGGATGTTGAGATCACTCGCATCTTGAAAGCCATAACAAAAGAGCAAGAGTTTGAGATGCGGGGGGGGGGGGAGTACTAATTAGTGTAGGAATGGGAAGATGCTAGATTGGGATTTACTGGCAGATGAATTATTTTGTTGAGGAGCTTTGGGAAATCAAGGGAGTGAAGAGATGCCTAGAGTAAAGCTGATGGAAAACTAAGAGTGCCAACGACGAGGTAGCAATACAAACCCATAATTGGGTACTTGGTAGCAGTGAGCAGTTAAGAGCATGCACGTCTGTGCATTTCAATAATCCTGCACAGCATGGCCAGTGCCCTGTAGAGAAGAATGAATGGAATGGTATGCTTCCAGGCTACTTTGTTTTTGCAAGGGTTTGGTTTTGTTTGTTTGTTGCGGTTAGTCCATTGTATTTGTTTTGGGTTGGGCAATCGTGTGAAGTGACCAGTGTTACATCTTGCTATCAGTAGTGGGTTCTAAAACCCGTTGCTACCGGTTAGTGGGCACGCTCACGCGCAACACTTCTGCACATGCGCAGAAGCGTCCCGGGCGGGTGGGCGGAGCCTCCCGCCGCCGCCGCTACCGCTTCTAAGAACTGGGCCGAACCGGGAGCAACCCACCGCTGCTTGCTATGTAATTTGGGATTCTTTTGATGTTGTGGATTCTGAGGAAGTAAATGGGGGAGGGGGATGTCTATCATCTATGAACTGGATCCACACCCAACCTAGCTCCCTTAGGTGGCCAGGGGTGGAATGTGCAACAGGACTGAAATGGTGATAAATGCCTCCTGAAGGAGACCCAAAGGTGCTTTTTCAAAAGGCAGCTGGACTTTGTTTGAAGGAGAGTGAGGTGCCACCAGATGCTAATGGGAGAATGGTGTGTTCGCTCTGTAAACAGCTTTATCAATGCTTTATCATATGGACTGTTTATCAGTGTTTTTCAATCTTTGTATATTTCCCAGAATCTAGTGATAAGGGTAATATAAACCCGTCAATAAATAATCAATACATGGATCAACAAGGATTTCTAATTCCCAGGCTGGTAGTTTTTTATTTTTGTTTTTTGATAACAGCATTTTTCCCTTGGGTTTTTTCTATTAGGGCTGTGCCATGCTTCAAACATAGATACTGTCCACAACTTTTAAAGCAGTTGT
This sequence comes from Thermophis baileyi, assembly GCA_003457575.1. Classification (NCBI taxonomy): domain Eukaryota; kingdom Metazoa; phylum Chordata; class Lepidosauria; order Squamata; family Dipsadidae; genus Thermophis; species Thermophis baileyi. Next base: position 4,010,313 of record QLTV01000974.1, on the reverse strand, counting down.
GCCCTTTTCCAGAAGCTGCTTGAAAGACTGGCATATTCTGAATTGTTCTGAAACACCAATGGGCAGCCCTCCTGGGTGCTTAAAAATAAATGCATAATATATAAGTTTTCAGGAATGCTATTTTGATCATGCTGGCTAGAAATGCTCAAACCTGTTTTTTTTTCCACACATCTGGAAAGCACAGATTGGGGAATGGTGGCTCACAGTTAAAAGAATGTAAAAGGAAATCAAATTCATCATTACTTGGATTCCAAGAATACTTCCTTGTCATTGTCAGGTCTGCCATCTTCAGCTGCTTTGCTTTGCTGGCATCCTACCATAAATGGAAGTGTGTGTGTGTGTGTGTGTGTGTGTGTGGAATATAGGGAAGTTTGAACTGGAGGGAAGAAGATGGATGAAAGGGAGGGAGGGAAACACATTGACAGGAACCAGAGGTGTTAAACTGGAATAAGCCAGTTGCCAAGGACGTCTAGCCTGGGAAAGGAATGTGAAACCACTTCCAGAAGCACCTGATATCAAAGCGGTTCCCAAAACATCAAACCGAGATGCCATTGGACAGTGTTGAACTGGTCAAGGGGGGAGGGTCATGGAAAGGGAAAACTGTAACCTTTATGCGGGAATACTCAGATCTAGCCTTGCTTTTGCTGCAACCATTGCTCCTTAGTAAAAGGACCTGTTACTTCGACCAAATGGAGTCGACGGTCTTTTTTTTTAAGGGATCTAACTGGGGCAGGTCTGACAGTCATATTTGATGAAGGACTGGAGCAGAGTTCCAATGGCTCAGCAGAGCTTCAGACACAAGGCAGAAATTGGAGCCTCTTAGAATGTCTGAGCTAAGTCATCCTTAGGCTAGTTGCCTTTCCCTAATCCAACCAAGAGGACACATATTTAGTTCTGTCAAGGCTGTCTTCTTCTTAAAGCTTGTTGAAGAGCTTTGGTTTCAGGCAAACATCTACCAACGAGAAAGGTTTGGATGAAGCCTTAAGTATAATTCTGGCTCTATACATATGTCTAGAAGAAGTCTAAAATATTGCAGGGAATTCAGATTGATCAAACCAGACAGAACTGACCCCCTTCTGCTGGAATGATAAAATTTCTGAGCAATGCCATCCATCAGTGGGTTTGCACAATCAGCTGTGACAGCAGGCCAATTTCTTAGGGAAATGGCTGGTTTCCTTAAAAAGACAGCTCAGAGGGCATTTCTTCAGCATCCTTCTTTTGGTCAGCTAGAATCAGAGTAACAGAGTTGGAAGGGACCTTGTAGGTCATCTAGTCCAACCCCCTGCTCAAGCAGGAGTCCCTACATCATTTCCGACAAATGGCAGTCCAATTTCCTCTTGAAAGTCTCAAGTGTTGGAGCTCTCACAACCTCCGAAGGCAAGCTGTTCCACTGGTTGATCGCTCTCACTGTCAGAAATGTTCTCCTTATTTCCAGGTTGAATATCTCCTTGGTCAGTTTCCATCCATTATTCCTTGCCTGGCCTTCAGGTGCTTTGGAAAATAGCTTGACCCGCTCCTCTCTCTGGCAGCCCCTCAAATATTGGAAGACTGCTATTATGTCTCCCTTGAGCCTTCTTTTCTTTAGGCTAAACATGCCACATTCTTTTAACTGTTCTTTGTCAAATTTACTTTCCAAGCCCCTCCCCATTTTGTCT
>QLTV01000974.1:3981950-3992269 GCA_003457575.1 Thermophis baileyi | reverse complement strand
CAAAGTGGTTTGCACATTTCTTATCCAATGACAGCAACAGCCACAAGAGATTTTACAGAGAGGAGACCAGCAGTAAGAAGGTGATTTAGTATAGTATTTTGTGGTATATTCTGATCTAGTATATTCTATTCTATTCTATTCTATTCTATTCTATTCTATTCTATTCTATTCTATTCTATTCGCAATAGCAATAGCAATAGCAATAGCACTTAGACTTATATACCGCTTTACAGTGCTTTACAGTCCTCTCTAAGCGGTTCACAGAGTCAGCATATTGCCCCCAACAATCTGGGTCCTCATTTTACCCACCTCGGAAGGATGGAAGGCTGAGTCAACCTTGAGCCAGTGAGATTTGAACCGCCGAATTGCAGCTAGCAGTAGCCTGCAGTACTGCACTCTAACCACTGTGCCACCTCAGCTCTAAGTAGAAGGAAGAGGAGAGAAATGAAACTGAAAAGCAGAGCTCAGGCCACCTCAAGTAATAAACTCAGGACTGTCCAGTAATTTCTATTGTTTACGACACCTTTTGCTGCGCAGAATAACTCACATCACCCAAAACCAGGTTCCACTTAAACACTGCTTAGCAGTGAAGAAAAGAAGAAAATCTTTGGTTTTCTTCAAAGATCCAATGGCACCATTTCTTAGTAGGCTTTACTTCCTTTTCAGCTCTCCGCTTTATTGATCTCATTGCCTTTGGTGACTTTCACACTTAGGCAGTAGTGGGTTCTAAAACCCTTTACTACCGGTTCGCGTGCGCGCGTCACACTTCTGCACATGTGCAGAAGCGTCCCGGGCGGGTGGGCGGAGCCTCCTGCCACAGCCACTACCAGTTCTAAGAACCGGTCCAAACCGGGAGCAACCCACCACTGCACTTAGGGAGGGATAACAAAACCAGTTGCTGCTGTTCTGTTCCTTTTTCCAACTTTGCAGACTTCACAGAGAGCGCCTGCCTGAACAGATTCTGTCTACAGTTTTCCTTTTATGAACCTTTCTGAAATTTCACTGCTTTCCTTCATCCCCACTCATGCTCTGTGTAGGTTTGGGGGGTCAGCTTCTGAGTGGGTTGTGTAGACTTTTTTCCTCCCCACATGATAATATGACAGTTATGGAAAAAGGACATCTGCTTGAATTAATTTACTGAAGAATGTGCTGCCAATTTGATAGCAAGGGGCTCTCCAGTCACAGATGGCAGAAATGTGGAGGTCAAAACAAGTATTTACTAGGTGGTCTGGAAAAACAAAGACATCCCATTTTTCTTGTTTTCGCTTTTCTACTGTTTGCCCGAAACTCAGTTAGTCTAGAGAAAGGAGAATTATTAGTGCCACTAGATAATAATATGAGAACTCGTCCTCTCTCAGGTTGTTTTCAAGGGCTGTCCTACCTGGTAGCTTTTACACCTGATTGGGGTACCTGCCTTAGTTTCTTCACCTCTGCAGACATGACAAGACCATTGCGATCAGTTTCTTCCTTGTTGCTTCTCTCATCGTCTCACTCCCCTCCAAGTTTGCAGTGTCAAATGAGATAAAACTAGTTTTTTCAAGAAGAGGTTCAGATAATCCTGCAAAATTTGAGAAAGCTCATGACCCATTTCCTGCACACCACTGGTGTGTCCCACCCAGGGGTGCATTCTAACTTACCTTGCTGCCAGTTCGCTTCCTCCCGTGCTGCGTGACCGCACCTCGTGGGCGCGCGCACGCCTTGTGGGCGCACGCATGCGCAGTCCAAAAAAAATAAAATAAAAATTAAAAAAAAAACACCAAAAACAAGGTGGCGACGCATGCGCAGTGCTGGAAACCTGGCTTCTGCGCATGCGCAGAAGAAAAAAAAATCAATTTTTTTTTTAAAATTCAAAAAAAAGATGGCGGCGCCCATGGTGAGCACCCATGGCGCTCATCGTTACGTCACAAGCGGGTCGCTACCGGTTCAGGAGAACCGGTCTGAACCGGGAGGAACCCACCTCTGGTCCCACCTTTTCTGTGACTGACAATTATAAGGCGCTGATCAGACCCAACTAATAGTCTTTGTTTAAGGAAAGTTTCTATAGCCCGAGCCTTCATAGCAGAACTTCCTAAATTATGTCTATTCAAAGAAATGAATTAAAAATACTGCTTGCTTAGTTTGGCTTGGCGGCTATAGGAATCTAGCCTTCAAGGTTTGCAAACCATTATTTATAGCCTACTGTTCATTAACCCAGCCAATAGTGGCTTATCAGTAAACCATAGAGAATTACAAAATGTGAGTCCAGTTTATATGTGGATTTGCTATTGGGTGAAAAAGCAAAATGCTGGGCATAATTTAATGGCAATTTAGTGATAACTGTAGCTGAAGACTCTAAATGTTTATCTCAGGCAACAGGTTTACTTGGGGTAACTCTTCCATTTAAACTCAGCTCAGCTTCATTTTTTCCTTAATTGCCCACCCTTGTTATTGTATCTCATTATGTTACTTTTGTCTTTTCCCCCCACTTCCTTAAGAAACCTCAACTTCAACTTTCACCTCAACCTATCCAATTAGCAACCTGTTGCCATTTTTTTTATTCCTCCTTCCTGATCAACATATAACATTTTTGAATGTCTAAATACTATATATGCTGTGGATTTGCCAAAACTCTTCCCCCTTTGTTACTTGAATTAAATTAACTCAAAACTGAGAATGTTGACAGTATAACTAAGAAAATATGTTCAAAAGAGAAAAGTGTAAATGTACACACACAAACCAGAATAAAAACTTTACAGTGTAAAAATGCAGAGAATTTGGATTGATTCGAATGGTACTTTCTCCAGCTGTTAATTTCTGAAATGTCAACATGAATCCCTTTGTGGATTCTGATTAGTGGCGTGCAGAACTTGTATGTGAAGCAGGCTGGGATGCTTGATATCAATTCACCACTCATTCCAATGCTTGGAAGATGCCTCAATTTTTACTAGCCTTTAAAAGTGGAACAAGCTATGTGTCTGTAATTCAAGTCTCTTGAAAGAGTGAGCTCCTGTTGATTTACATAGTGATGGCTAAATCTGGCTCTAGCTTCTGCATCAGATTACCTTTTCCAAAAAGCAACCGAGTTGGAAAAATCACTTAAAAGCAATTTATTAGAGAACTCTGATAAACTAGGGTCTGCCTATGAAAAGGGGGAGTCTGGAAAAATGGCTTACATTTACTTTTATAGTTAGCACAACAAGGAACTTCAAAGTAAAAGTTGATTGGTTTAGAACAGGGCTGTCAAACTCCTGGCCCATGGGCCGGATGCGTCACACGCTGGCCATGCCCACGCCCGGTTTAGCGAAGGGGAAAAAAAATCCAGATACATCACGTGACGTCGCCATGACGCCATGAGTTTGACACTCCTGGTTTAGAAGTAGTCGTCTGTCCACTTACATCATAAGAATTAAAGGATCCAATAATATGTGAGCATAGCCATAGAAAAGAGCATTGTATTCTGAATAAAAGTAAAGGAAACATTGGCAATGGAAAAGCATCAAAATGGGTATGGGTAAGATACATTCTCAGTGCTTCCCAAGGTTGGGCTTGACTATTTGCTTTGTTCCTAGAAGCTTGAGAACAGCTGAACATGAAACTGTTATCTATAACATATCGAATTCTCTCCTGCCACCCCTGGTTTCTGAAAGAGAGGCTTTTAATTTTTTTTGAAGGTTAAAGCTTATGGCAAATTATTAGCAATACATTTGAAGAAGTAAATTTAAAATACAAGAAAACTCGTTTCAGTTAGCCAGTGCAACAGTACTACAAAACCATGTTTCAAATATTACAAAATCCATTCTGGGTGGCCCTCAATAGGTACGTCCATGCTGCTTTCTTGGTAAAAATTCAGTAATAGGTATATATTTAAAAGTTCCCTTCTCACCCTTATGGGTGGTCTGTGTCTTCTTCAATCTCGGGTCCTCTACTAGAGACCTTGGAGTTTGAGGGTCCTTCACAGTATCTTAGCTGTTCCTAACACTGCCCTCTTCTGGCTCTGATGTCGTTCCTGGGATCTACTGGAGCCACTCTCCCAGCTTAGGAGTCACAGCCCCGAGTGCTCCTACCCCTACTGGGACGAATTTGGCCTTTACTTACCACATCCTCTCCAGTTCCTGCTTCAGGCCCTGGTACTTTTTCTTCCCATATTCCTTCTTCCTGATGTTGCTGTCACTTGGCGCCGCTATATCTATCACCACTGCTGTCTTCTGGTCTTTGTCTGCTACATACATACATACATACATACATACATACATACATACATACATACATACAGCTGAAGTCAGCTAGGTCTGCCATCTGCTACTGTATATAGGTAGCTATTTTGAACATTATTTCAACAGCCTACAATGTAGCTCATACCTGGACTCTTGGCTCCATTTTTTAAGAATATATATTTTATAATTAAATAGAATCGGGGAAAGCTTTTGTCAGGCCAGAACAATTCAGTCTTTTCTCCAAAGTGACAAGCTGTCATCCTATCGGGAAAGCCAGCTGGCTCCCGACAGTCTTTAGCAATTTCACAGGCAAAGGTACGATGCACTAAAGTCGCTTATGCTGTTCAGTACGAATCATCTGGGCACTCAGGAGTTTCATTGAAAAGCCAGTCAGGTGAAAAACTCGTACATGAGCAGAGCCAGAAGCCATTTCAGAGGAGGAACACAACTCTTTGTGTGTGCGTGGCATGGTCCTGCAGTCCCCTGGCCTGAATCCCTTGATGGAGGTTTCCAAGCGCAGATTACACTCTATTTTATTTTCAGTCTTGTGTCCTGGCATTGATTTTTAGGCACAATTGTATGGGAGCAAATTGCTCTAAGTTCCTCTGTTCTTTATGTATGTTTCCACAAAAAGGATACCAATAAAAACTGAACAATATAACTTTCAAGAATGATTCTCTCAACAGTAATTTACCAGGGATAAAAGGAGACACTGTATTGAAATATGGGTGTGGGGCAGAGAGGGAAATAGAGGTCAATGTGTATCCTGTGGATAGGAAGATCCCCCCTGTTTTTCACAAAAAGAAAGAAGTTGATGTTCCACATTAAATTTGATGGCCAGTGAATTCAGAATAATACCAAATGAATTGGATGGAAAGAAAGTGGAAGGAAGAACCGGGGGGGGGGGGACTGTAATTATAAATAACTATAAAATGAAATCATTTGTGTTGTATCAACAGGGTATAACTGGAAAAACAAACTATATGGAAATGAAATAGTAAAGTTAGAACGATCAGGTGTTTGTTTCTATTGATATATGTTTCCAATTAAAACATCATCATCGCAGTCTGTTCAGCAACAAAATTGATTACTGCTTCATTATTTTAATGACTTCAGAATGGCCTGCAGGGATTGAACAGTGTTTGAGCTCAAAGGTCATAGGTCTTCCCTAGAAAATCTTAGAAAATGAAGCCCTTAGTAGAAGTGACACTGAGGGGCGAAATCACAGAACGAATGCTAAAGCAGAATTGTGGATCACTGCTCTTGATTCTGTTCTGGAAAACCATTACAGTAGAATCTCTGGTCACGACCGTAATTCATTCCATAACTTTGGTCGCAACCCGATTTGGTTGTGACCCGAACCTAATTTTGGAAATTTGGCGCTTACAAAAAAAATGGCACAGAAGGGGAAATCGGCCACGAAAAAAAAAATGTGAATTTTTTGGTCGGAACCCGATTTGGTCATGGTCAGAAGCGTTTGTGACCAGAGGTTCTACTGTATTCTGATCCAGAAACCCCTCCCTCCAAGCTCACAGGATTGCCACTTCCAGAAGGCAGGGAGGTAGACGAAGGTTTGTTGTGTGGGAAACCCCCTGTTACAGCCTGGCCTACTCAGGAATTGACTACCTTAGAACTGGGATCCAGTTTAATTGGTGCTAGTCTTGCTCAGGTAGGGCTAGAAGATTTGGGATTTAACTATCTAGCTAATTTCAGTTCATTGCTGGAAGAAAAATCTTCCATAACAATCCACTCGAGTGCCTTGCCCTATATGTAAAGCTATGAAAACTTCTCTGGAAACTTTGGCCATTGCCTAGAACTGATTGTATGAATTACTTCAGTCTTGGCTGCAAGTTAAGAATCCCTGTACAATGTGAACGTGGACTAGAAAAGACCAGCTCATTTAAATAGTTGATTGCTGAGCCTAATTTAAAAGCTTAAATTGCTTGTTCTGCCTTTGATGGATATCTGTTTGTGGTACCAGAGTACCAGGCAAAATTTGTTAAGGGAGTATGACCCAGTAACTGACAGATTAGTTGCCCAGAATTCCTTTCTCAATAGCACTTATCGATAGCATTTAGACTTATATACTGCTTTGTAGTGCTTTACAGCCTTCTCTAAGCAGTTTACAGAGTCAGCGTATTGCCCCCAACAGTCTGGGTCCTCATTTTACCGACCTTGGAAGGATGGAAGGCTGAGTCAACCTTGAGCCTGTCAGGATCGAACTCTTGGAAGTGAGCAGAGTTAGCCTGCAATGTTGCATTTTAACCACTGCACCACCACGGTTCTTTTCGTTCAAAGTGGTAATGGAATTTTGGATAAGCAACATGGCTCTCATCATAAAGCTTGGCTGTTTCCTTTGCAACCTATTGATAGCCCACGATCAGGAGCAAGAGCAGTTCCAATGCTGGAATGCAGGAACAGCTTGAATGCTAGTCTGTGGTAAATACAAAATCTTGAAACCTGTAGGAGGACATTCTTAGCCTCAATATAGTTATATATTGAGTTAATTGAGGCAAAGCCTCTTTGAAATGCTTTTTCTCCTATCTCTCAGCAGCTGAACCGAGAAGCTTCCTTTGAGATAAACATTCAAACGTCTCATTCCTTGCTTTTCACAGTCTCTCACATCACCAGAATAATGGTCAGCCGTTGAGAATTTCTGTTGCTGCTCGAGAAAGGAATGTGACTACGCTGTGTAGGTGTATTATTCCTCTAATTGCTCATTTGCTCCCTCCTACAGAAAGTCAGTAATGATGCTGCATTCATAGAATGGCATTTTTATCAAAACAACTAGGAAACAATCTCAATTTAGGATGATTTCAAGCAATGAAAATAAAGCTTCTCCATGTGCTGAACATGATTTTGGATAATTGCATGGATGCGTTCACAGAATTTTTTTGGCTACAAATAGACGTAGTTTTGTCACTGCCTTCTTCCAGGAAGTTTCCTAGTCTAGTGATTGATTGATTGACGGATTGATTGATTGTGTGCCATTAAGTCATTCTCTACTCCTAGCAACCACATAGCTGGATTTTCTCTATGATGATCTGCCTTTAACCCATTCTTTCAAATCTCCCAATGGGACATTCATCACCATTGTTACTCAGTCCATCCACTTTGTCCATCTGCTGGTCATCCTCTTCTTCTTCCTCTTCTTCTCTTGCCTTCTACTTTTTTTAGCATTAGAGCCTTTTTTTCCAGACAGCTGAGCCTTTGTTAATGTGTCTGAAGCAGGAGTGGGTTCTAACTTACCTCGCCACCGGTTCGCTTCCTCCCACGCCACGTGGGCGTGCTTCATGGGTGCCCACGTGCTTCGCACGCGCGCGCATATGCAGTGCCAAAAATCCCAAAAATATCCCCCCCAAAAGGCCAAAAATAAGATGGCGGCACATGTGCAGTGCTGGCAACTTGGCTTTTGCGCATGCGCAGAAGAAAAAATAAATAAATAAAAAATCCCCCCCCCCAAAATTCCCCCCCCCAAAAAAAAATCCCAAAAAAAGATGGCACCGTCCATGGACCGGCACCGACGAAACCGGCTCCGTGACGTCACCAGCGAACCGGTCTGAACTGGTAGGAACCCACCTCTGGTCTGATGTACTAACGAGATCTGACCATACTTAGCTTCTAAGCTTGAACAAGCCAATGTACAACATACACAGTATTCTCTAACTTAATAATTAAAAAACAAAATTAAAGCCAAGAACAGGTATCTAGAGTTCTAAAGCTGCAGATGAGAGTCCAATACCCTTCCTGCTCTGGGCCAGTGTTTCTCAATTTTAGCAACTTTGACAGGATTGGAATAACAGCATTGGAAGAGACCTTGGAGGTCTTCTAAGAGCCGAGGTGGCGCAGTGGTTAGAGTGCAGTACTGCAGGCTACTTCAGCTGACTGTTCAGCAGTTCAGCGGTTCAAATCTCACCGGCTCAAGGTTGACTCAGCCTTCCATCCTTCCGAGGTGGGTAAAATGAGGACCCAGATTGTTGGGGGCAATATGCTGACTCTGTGAACCGCTTAGAGAGTGCTGTAAAGCACTGTAAAGCGGTATATAAGTCTAAGTGCTATATAAGTCTAAGTGCTATTCTAATCCAACCTCTTGCTTAGGCAGGAAACCCTATACCAGAGGTGTCAAACTCACATCATCATGGCGGCATCACGTGACATATCGGGACTTTCCCCCCTTCGCTAAACCGGGTGGGGGCGTGGCCAACACGTGATGCATCTGGCCCGCAGGCCGGGAATTTGACAGCTCTGCCCTATACCATTTCAGACAAACTTTAAGATACATGGACTTCAACTCTCAGAATTCCCCAACCAGACATGCTACCTGAGGAGTTCTGGGAGTTGAAGTCTACATATCTTAACATCGTCAAGGTTGACAAACACTGTTTTAGACAATATATTAAATCTGAGCCATACTTTTCATCACCTGCCCATCTAGTTCCATTCCACCTTCACAGGATTTTTTTTTTATTTTTTTTATTTTTTTACTGAAGCTAAGCTTCCAGGGGCCAAGTACAGTAGTCCTCGACTTACAACTACAAGGAAGCCCAAAATTTCCATTGCTATGCAAGAAAGTTGTAGGGTGAGTTTGGCTCCATTTTACAACCTTTCTTGCCACCATTGTTAAGTGAATCACTGCAATTGTTATGTTCTCAATACATGTAAAGTGAATCTGGCTTCCCCATTGACTTTGCTTGTCAGAAGGTCACAAAAGTGATCTCATGACTTCGGGACACCGCAACTGTCATAAATACATGCCAGTTGTCAAGCTTCCAAATTTTGATCATGTGACCATGGGGATGCTGCAATGATCACAAATGAGAAAAACAATCATAAGTCACTTTTTTCAGAGCTTGGAATGGTCACTAAACGAATGTTTATAAGTCAAGAACTACCTATATAACTTCCTTCTACATCTATCCAACTGGTCAGCCATGATTGGCAGGGTATATTAACCCAGATCTCTGCTGACCCGTACTACAGGTCATCCTCACTTAATGACCATTCACTTAGCAATTGTTTAACATTACAACAGATCCCAAAAATTTTACTTACAACCCAGCTTCGAACTTATGACAGCCGCTCCCCATGCTCATGTGGTTGTTTGGGACGATCAGCAATCAGTTCACATTTATGGCCATTTGCAGCATCCTGCAGTCATGTGACAATGATTTACAATTTTTTCCCCCTGGAAACTGGTTTCCGGAAAAAAACACCCAGTGTGAACAATGGGTTCACATAATGACCGCAGCATTCACTTTATGACCACTGTGTTCATTTAATGGCTGCTGCAAAATGTTGTAAAACCAGGTTGGTTAAGTGGTGATCCGCTTAACAACCAGTCTGACTCACGACCACAATTCCAGACTCAGTTACCGTTGTACATTGAGGACTATCTGCACTATCTAGAACAGGAACTTAGCACAGCATAGTTTTCTTCAGTGTACGTCACTAAAGTCAAATTGAAGTGTTCCCTTCCCGGCCTCATCCCCATAGGCAGCCATGTAAGCCACTCATTCCAAATGTTTTAAAGATGGTATTTTATAAACCATAGAATATTAACAGGTGCTCACAAGATAAAACTCTTTCCTAATATACCAAATGGTGCTAAGAATTTTGTTACAAAATTATTTGTATTAAAGCTCATACTTTGCTTTAGAAACAATATGGAAGAACTACGAACATGGATAATGTTAAGGAATTGTGCAGAGTAACCTCTGGGCCCTGAAGGTTTGCACAGTTCACCGTAATGTTGCAGTAGATATGAGTAATGATTCAGTCAATACACAGATACGTTAAAGTGTATAAAAGTAGTTTACTTAAAGAAATAGCACAGTCCAAATAACAGTCCGAATCATACACGTTCTATCAGTCAGTATTCAGAAGTACAGCAGTCTTCTTACCAGTCTTTCTTTGTCTTAATCATCAAACAAAGATTCTCTCCTATCACAGATAGTTAGCTACACACAGAGCTAAATTGCAGACACGAAGTCACTCAGCAAAGAATCAGCAAAAGAGAGAGAGAGAGAGAGAGAGAGAGAGAGAGAGAGAGAGAGAGAGAGAGAGAGAGAGAGAGAGAGAGAGAGAGAGAGAGAGAGAGAGAGAGAGAGAGAGAGAGAGCTCAACATG
>QLTV01000974.1:3957010-3974660 GCA_003457575.1 Thermophis baileyi | reverse complement strand
ACCAATGAAAACAATAAGAGCAAAACTATTGTTAAGGAATTGTGCAGAGTAACCTCTGGGCCCTGAAGGCTTGCACAGTGAACCGTCATGTTGCAGTAGATATGAGTAATGCTTCCGTCAATACACAGATACGTTAAAGTGTATAAAAGTAGTTTACTTAAAGAGATAGCACAGTCCAAATAACAGTCCGAATCATACACGTTCTATCTGTCAGTATTCAGAAGTACAGCAGTCTTCTTACTAGTCTTTCTTTGTCTTAATCATCAAACAAAGATTCTCTCCTATCACAGATAGTTAGCTACACACAGAGCTTAATTGCAGACACGAAGTCACTCAGCAATGAATCAGCAAAAGCGAGAGAGAGAGAGCACTAACCATGTTCTCTAGCTCCCTCTTATGGCCGTTACTGCCAGTCAGAATGCACCAATGCATTTAAAGCCATATTACATATATTACATTAAACAGTGATTTGTGGCTTGTTTATATTAACCAACCCAACCGTTTGGACAGAGTCCTAACAGATAAAATAAATGATTTGCCTGAAGATTATTCAATTTTTAAAATTATTCCATGTTTTCACTTACTGAATTAATTCAGTGTTGTACCTTGCAGTTTTTTTCACCCAGTTCTTATTACATTTGTTCATCAACATTTTACCACATATGCTACACATTCTCACTGTAATGTTTACATTATAATGGCCTCCAGATGACCTCAACTATTATGTCACTGAATTAGTGCATATGTTTTGTTTTACAGAGAATCTATCATTGTCTCACCTTGGAAGAAAGAAGGCAGTTAATGGGGAAGTTGGCCTGCCTTCAGGCAGGTAACTCCTAATCCAAAATGAACTCTTTCATTATAAATTACAAATAGAAGTACTACACTGTTCTGTGTAAACCTTACTGTATTTCAATTCTACCAGTGAATGCAATGCTATGCAGTTGCTGTGCCATTTGACATGTAGCAAGTGTTTTTGGATCCTGTTTTGTAAATTTTAAAGGTCATTTAATTGTTATAGCTCTGTCTCTTTCTCCATTTTTTTAAAAAAAGTATATTTGTGCCAATACAGGTAGTCCTCGACTTACAACAGTTTATTTAGTGACTGTTCAAAGTTACAACTGCTCTGAAAAAAAGTGACCTATGACCATTTTTCACACTTACAACCATCACGTGATCAAAATTCAGATGCTTGGCAACTGGTTCATATTTATGACAGTTGCAGTGCATGGGTGTGGGGGGGTGTCATGTGACAAGCAAAGTCAATGGGGGAAGCCAGATTCACTTAACAACCGTGTTATTAACTTAAGAACTGCGGCGATTCACTTAACAACTGTGGCAAGAAAGGTTGTAAAATGGGGCAAAACTCACTTGACCACTGTCTCGCTTAGCGACAGAAATGTTGGGCTCAATTGTGGTCATACGTTGAGGACTACCTGTATATACACATATAAATTACACACCCATCACACTGTTTTAGGATGAGCAATGTTGTGTCCTGTGCAGAAAACGAGTTAGCCAAAGAAACTGAAGGTAGAGATACGAAAAGAGAAAGGAGGTAAACTAGTTTACCTCAATGCTGTACTACTTCCAGGGGTGGGTTTCCCATTTTGTTGCTACCGGTTCGCCGTGCGCGCGTGTGCCCGGTTCGCGCGTGCGCCTGCCTTCCGCACATGCACCTGGCCTTCCGTGCATGTGCTTTTTGTGCACATGCACCTTCCGCGCATGCGCCCGGCCTCAAAAACATCCCTACATAGGATGTCATAGAGCTGGGGCGGGTGGGCAGGCCCACCTGTGATTTCTGCTACTGGTTCGAGTGAACCGGTCCGAACCGGCTGGATACCACCTCTGACTACTTCCTATTTGTCCTTGCAAACAATCCTTGACCTTTTACCACATCCATGCACTACATAATATACAGTATTGTCTTTTGTTCTTTAAACAGCTCATATCTTACCTCTTTTTGGAATGAATCAACTGCACTAGCTTTGACTTTCTCAGTTTCTTCTTTCCTCTCGTCCTATGAATTGATTTTTCATATATTTGTTTCACAATCCAATTCCATTCATTCTTCCTATACGATCAAATCTTTTCAATGGACTTCTTTTGTACTAGCTTCACTTTTGCTTTCAGTCTACTGTAATTTTAATCAGTATCCTTCATTGGTGACTTCAGAAATGGTTTTGTCCAAATAATAAAACAAATATAGGGTAGCCCTTGACTTACGACCACAATTGAGCCTATAATTTCCATTGCTAAGGAAGGCAGTGGTTAAGTGAGTTTTGCCCCGTTTTACGACCTTTTTTGCCACAGTTGTTAAGTGGCAATTAATGCTGTCATTAAGGAAATCTGGCTTCCCTCATGGACTTTGCTTGTTGAAAGCTGTCTGGGAAAGTTACAAATGGTGATCACATGACCCCAGGACAGCGCAACTGTCATAAATACATGCCAGTTGCCAAGTGTCCAAATTTTGATCACATGACTACATGAATGCTGCAGTGGTTGTAAGTGTGAAAACCAGTCATAAGTCACTTTTTTCAGCGCCGTTGTAACTTTGAACATTTGCTAAACAAGCGGTTGTAAGTCAAGGACCGCCTGTATCATAAGTTCATGCAAACTCCACAGTCCATGTACATCATGGTACAGACTTCACACCTTTACATACCATAATATAGTGTACATACAACAGGAGTTGCACCACAACACTCATTTTATCGTCTACCACACCCACCCTCAGTGGATGTCCATGATGTCCATTCATTCCACTTGTTGTTTGACCACAGGTGCAGTTCTTAAATCCCAGTTCCCAATACAGCTCATTTAATTTATTTCCGTGTTTCTCTTAATGTATCCAACTTCACTTCTATATAAGAAAAGCAGTAGAAACATGCTCTTGTACAGAGCCATTTTTGCTTTTTCCCCACAAACATACGGTACTACCAGCTACTTTTCTACAAGCATCCATTTCCCCATCTTTAGAAAACATTCTCCCAAAGTGCAGAGGTTCATCTACATCACGGGTGTCAAACTCGCCGCGTCACGTTGCCATCACGTGACGTTTCGTGATGTTTCCCCCACTTCACGGAGCTGGGGTAGGTGTGGCCTGCGCATGACGCATCCGGCCTGCAGACATCCCTGATCTACATAATCTAGTTTTCTGCTATCTTAATATAACCTGGAATTGTTTGTTTTCCCTTACTTGGTCCTTGAGGCATCATTTTTTTCAGATCCACCTTTTTAATTGCACCATTCTATCTATTTCACATTTTCTGCAAATTATTTGGTAATAGGACACACCTTCTTGGTTCAGAACAGCACATGTAATCCTTATTTAAAGTTACCCCTAAATGCATTTAAAAACTGAGGGGATATGTTACATCCTTGTCTTCCTCTTTAATGCTGAATCTTTCAGGAAGCTTTCTCCCACATGCTTTAGTTCTATCATATTCTGCTCTTATATTCAGCAACCATCTTTCAACTCTTTACATAAAACATTCTACAACTCAAACCTGTTCACTTTATCATACCCTTTCTCTAATTCAACATACTTCCTTTCTCATACGGAAACATTTCTCAATGACCTTTAGGAGAGCATAAATCTTAAACTGTACACAGGCTACCTATCACAAAGCTGAACGGTGTCTCCAAGATTTTGCTCACTCTTCACTTCTCCTACCCTTTTGATCAGAGTTCTGTCAAACATTTTCCCAGGAACACTTAATCAACTAATCCCCCTGTAGGTTTTGCATTTATTTGTTTTTTTCTGCCTTTCTCTTTATATAATGAAACAGCATCCTTCTAAGCTGGTCTACAAATATGTATTTTCTCCCTCAACCACCTCCTTCTCTTCATCCCTCCACCAAGCATCTTTTTTCATACTTCCCATTAGTGTAAATCCAAACATTTCTCTGGCATGCTGGAACGTAATTCTTTGGAAGCAGTTCCAAGTGGTTTCTATATCCTCTTTCCTTACACCCACTTTCTGTTCGCTCTACTGGGAGATTGTTCTTTCTTCTTTGCCAGCAGTTATTTTACTTTGACTTTTTCCTTTCCTACCATGTCCATCGGTTCTCAAGATTCACTCTTGACACTACCAACATCCACATTTAGAATCTTTCAATTTATCTTCATAAATAATCAAATCAGTCAAGCTTTTAGATTTATATATTCAGTCCTCTGCCATGTATACATGTGGATAGACTTAAATTACATATTTGAAATAAATAAATATTTTTTAAGCCAATACATATCAGCCAACATTCTTATTCATTCTTAGGTCTCTGAATGGCCCAATATTTTTCTCTCTCTACATCTTCAACTTGTTCCCACCCATTGGTTCATGTTACTTTGCAGATTTTACCCTGATGGATTGCATACGTGCAGAATATTGCATATTTTTTGTCCAAACTCATCTCTTATTCTTCCACTATCACTATTCACTGGAGCATAATTTGCAGCTATAACAAAACTATGAATTTAACTATCATACATACCTACAACAATCGGGAATATACTAATTCATATGTTGTGACATCCTTTAATCCTTTTGTATTCACAATTAAATCTTATGTCTTTACTTTCCTACATGTATTCGCCAACATGTAGACACAATAAAAAAATTGCAATAAAAATGACATTGTGACATCACAAGGCAAATGTAGAGCTATGTAGAGCTGGTGTTGCAGTGTCATGCCATTCATCTACACCAGATGTTGTCAACCTCAACATCTTTAGGATGTGTGGACTTCAGCTCCCAGAATTCCTCATCCAGCTGTGCTGCCTGAGGAATTCTGGAAGTTGAAGTCCACACCTCTTAAAGTTGCGGATATTGAGAAATACTGATGTACTTATTTTGACAAAACTGCTAGATTCCGTGGATGCCCCTTATTTCTGGTGCCTAATGAGGAATCCATTACAAAATGCTGTTGGGAGGGATATGGTGGGAAGAATCAGAAAAGCATGAGGTTAAGCTCCTCTTTCTGCCTGCAGTTTTATCTTTCAAGTGCCCTGGGTCCACACGGATGTCATAATGAATAATGAAAATAATGTGTACAGGAGTGTGAACATAGCATTTTTTTCCTGTAGTTCTTTAAAGCAGCTGTGTCATTTCCCATGATTACCCAGCTACTGCTTCGAACATTTGCCAGACCTGTTTTGTTTGTTTTTTTGAATGGGTGGGGGGAACTGAATTCAAAACTTCAACTCTGAAATTTCTGGAGAATTTAAAACAATTAGTTGAATTCGTACATCAAATGTAACCGTGCCTGACCTTTCATGATATTTCTTTTTATGCAACTTGCAAGTCATTGAACTTTGAGTTGTGGGAAGCCCAACACCCTTTCAGAACACAAGCCCCTTCATTGCACACACACATACCCAGCAGCATTTCAGGACCTGTATAAAAATCCTGGCACTCATCTAGCTAATTGTTCAGCTGCCCCAGAACCACAAACCCTGGTGGTTCTGTTCACCAATAAATGGACCTTCTTTCCAATCAGCCTCCAGCCTCCATTTTGAACCAGATGACTTTTCCTTCCAACAGAGTGATGTAGTTTCCACCAGTACCTGAAACGCCTTACGTTAGCATCCTTTTCTCCTTCTTATTTGAAGAGTATCTCAGCCTTTACCTAAGTACCCTCTTAGAACAACGCAGCGTCAAGAAGGTGAAAGAACATTGAATCCCAAGCATCAAGTGTGTGAGCGGCTTCTTAGGTAAGAAGCATGACATTATTTTGATTTTCTTTTTTCTTCTTCTTTTTGTTCACAGAGGCCGAACCAAATCAAATAGTCACACTGAATGCATGTATGATTTTCTCATCCTATTATAGAGGCTGTTTTTCTGATATTTTGAATAATACCTCTCTCATTTTTTATGCAATCACAAATCTATGAAATATTTCATGGAGACAAAAGAACTGAAAGGCATTGTTAAGGCTTTTAATATCAGAAATATTAAAAGCATTAGAAACAGTAGAAAACTGTTTACAATGAAACCATATTTATTTTAAACAGTTAACTTGTTGGCCTGGTGGCTGAATAGATATAAAAAAATATATTAAAGTAATTATGGATTCTGTCTGGGTGTGTGTGTGCGCACATGCATGCATGTTTTTGAGACAATTTCTGATCACTGTTTGGGCAAGTTCCTATAGTTTTCTTAGCAAGGGTTTTCAGAGATGATTTCCCATTGCCTACTTTCTAGGGCTGAGAGAAAGTGACTGGCTTTGTGCCTAAGGCAAACTAGAACTCACAGTCTCTCTATTTCTAGTCCAGTGTCTTTAACTACCACACCACATTGGCTCAATATGAACTCTACTTTTTCTTACTTCACACCCTGTGGGAAAATAAGTGATTAAACACTCTTTTGACCTCCCACCTGGTGTGTTTGTGCATCCACAATGCTCCCTGATGTGGGAATCAAAGTTCATGACTCATGGATGTAATCACATATAAAATGCAAGTCTGATACCAGAAATGCTCAAGTTGATACTACCAACAGCAGTCAGTATCATATCACACCCATATCAGTGTGGACTTTGAAACTCTAGGAAAGATGCTCCAGAACTTGAGTCCTTAGGCAATGAGCTTATATTTTTTTCCAGTCAGTAGAATTGATTTCCAAAAGGAAAAAAGGATATGGGTGGCTAGCTATATAAATAATGTTAATGGAGGATTCAGTTTCTGGAATCGTTGGTTATAGTTTCTGGATAATAGATTGCTGGCATGAGATTTTGCTCAGCTAAAACCTGGTAAACCTGATCAGAAGCAGTGGTGGGTTGCTACCGGTTTGGACCGGTTCGCGCGAGCCGGTGGCGGAAATTTGGCCCCGTTCGCCGAACCGGTAGTGATGGCCAGCTTGCCACGCCCCCAAACCGGTTCCCCGGTCGCCGCTGCTTGAAAGCGGCTGGCAACGAACCCTCTGCGCATGCACAAATGCGTCTGCGCATGCGCAGAGGGTCAGTACCCGGATGTAACGTGCACAGTTACCGGTAGGGAAGGTAAGAGAAACCCACCACTGATCAGAAGGGCTTTAAACTGAATCCTGTGCGTGTCAGAAACCTTGCCTCACGTAAAATGCATTATAGAATAAAGTGAGAGCTTTGCTTTAATGGGACCTATTAAACCATCTAATAAAAAATTAAGAAGAATGCAGGCTCATAAAGTTCATGGCTGTTGTCTGCACACTAATGTTCACAGTACAGGAAATAAATAAGATGAACTTCTAGTTCAGGAAGGCAAATATAATTTAATAGGTATAATAATCCCCATGACTGAAATACGGCAGTCGTTTTAAAAGGAACAGAAGTTCTACTGTATGATAAAGGATGATAAAGCTATCTACACCTGCTCAGAAATCCAAATGAATACCTTTGGTAATACTGTAGAGACCATCCGAGTTAAAAGAAGCAGGGGAACGAATAAAAGCAAGACTGTTGTTGTATTCCTTATTAACCGCCCAACCAAGGAAAAGACATGAGTTATGTTTTTCAAAAGCAAATTGCAGATTTTGCAAAGAGGCATATAATAATATTGATGGGGAAATTCAATTATTCTGACACCTGTTTCAAGTAAAAAAAAAAAAACCCTCTACCGTATGTGGTACCTCCAGGAAATTCATAAATTCTTGGCTTGAGTGTAGAGAAAAGCGTAAGACAGCTATCCTTGCTCTGAAAGTAGGAAAGACTTAGGGATCCTCTGTGCTGCCTGGTTGCTAGAATGTTTTTTTTTTTTTTTTTTGTAGGGCAGAAACAAAGGAGATTTATTCACTCTGCCTCCCACCCGCCCCATCCCAAATTCAAACTCTGGGTGTTGTCCTGCTGCAATTTGAAAGTATTTTTTTCCTCTTAGACAATACTAATTATTACATCTTATATTTTTTTCAACAAACACAGACATAGACACAATGGGAGGGTTTTTTTGTCGTTTTCTGCCAAAAACAGCAAAAAAAAAAGGTTGCAAATTGTGGTTACGCGACCACAGGACACTGCAACTAGTTGTAAATGCAAGTCGGTTGTGAAGCATCTGAGATGTAATCATATGATCAGGAGGTAGCAGTCATACCTTCAAGGATGGGTCATAACTAGCTTTTTTTTTTTTTTTTACATTTGTCATACCTTTAAACTTTATGCAAGTAAGTAAATGCAGTTCCACTGTTTGACCATTTTTTTTCAGTGACCTAAAGTAGTACAGGTAGTCCTCAACTTACAGCAGTTCGTTTAGTGACCGTTCGAAGTTACAACGCATTGAAAAAAGTAACATGACCATTTTTCACAGTCATGACCTTTGCTGCATCCCCATGATCATGTGATCAAAATTCAGATGCTTGGCAACTGTTCATTGTGGTGTCCCAAGAACATGTGATCCCCCTTTTGCGACCTTCTGACAAGCAAAGTCAATGGGGAAGCCAGATTCACTTAACAACTGGGTTACTAACTTATCCATTGCATTGATTCACTTAGCAACTGAGCCAAGAAAGGTTGTAAAATGGGGCAAAATTCACTTAACAAATGACTCACTTAACAACAGAGATTTTCAATTGTGGTTGTAACTCAAGGACTACCTGTAGCTTTTTGAGAGCTATGGATAAAAGACTGCTTTAGAAATTTCTTTGGGAATGATAATATCTCAAGAACTAGAACTGCAATGAATGCTATAAATGAAAGTGGCCATGAAAAGAATGATGTCAAAGAAACCATACATGCCCTAACAATATTGAAAAATGATAAGGCTTCAGGTATAGCACTAGCACTAGCACAGACTTATATACTGCTTTTACAGCCCTCTCTAAGCGGTTTACAAAGTCAGCATATTGCCCCCCAATAATCTGGGTCCTCATTTTACCCACCTCGGAAGGATGGAAGGCTGAGTCAACCTTGAGCCTGGTGAGATTCGATCTGCCAAACTGCTGGCAGCCTGTGATCAGCAGAAGTAGCCTGCAGTACTGCACTCTAACCACTGCGGCACCTCGGCTCTATAGATGGTGTAACTGGAGAAATGTTAAAATACAAGTGTTGTTTGCTTATTGAGTGACTATGCAATTTATTTAACATACATGTGAAGATTGTACATATCTGACACTTAGAGGAATCCTGTTATTTCCCCCTATTTCAAGAAAATATACTAAGAATAAAACAAAATCCCCTTGAGATTAATTCTCCGTTAATTTATAGAAAGTTGTTTAGCAGAATTGTGATTGAAAGGGTACAAAAGTTCAGAATGGGAACATTTTGGAAATGTAGTGCAACACTGAACAGGAAGTAAAATAGCCTGGTGACTTAACCACTAGACCAAACTAACTCCATGAATGATGTTATGCTCTGCAATGTAAATTGTATGATGCAGTAAGGAGTATGGCTCTGAAAATGAATATACTGAAGATAGCAATAGCAATAGCATTTAGACTTATAGCAATAGCAATAGCACTTATATACCGCTTCATAGTGCTTTACAGCCCTCTCTAAGTGGTTTACAGAGTCAGCATATTGCCCCCAACAATCTGGGTCCTCATTTTACTGACCTCAGAATGATGGAAGGCTGAGTCAACCTTGAGCCTGGTGAGATTCGATCTGCCAAACTGCTGGCAGCCTGTGATCAGCAGAAGTAGCCTGCAGTACTGCACTCTAACCACTGCGCCACCGCGGCTCCTTATACCACTTCATAGTGCTTTACAGCACTCTCTGAGCAGTTTACAAATGTCAGTACATTTCCCCCAACAATCTGGGTCCTCATTTTACTGATCCCAGCAGGATGGAAAGCTGAGTCAACCTCGGTCAGGATCAAACTCCAGACTGTGGGCAGAGTCAGCCTTCAATACTGCATTCTAACTACTGCGCCACCAAGGCTCTGAGCCTCCTGGTGATAGTTGTGTCAAGAGAGTTGTGTCAAGAGAGTTGTGTCAAGAGAGTTATGTCAAGAGAGTTGTACTTGACAAGGAAAATATAGTAAATAATTGCAAATGAAATGACTCTATTGAAGACCAAGGTAATTGTGCCTCATGACATTGATTAAATTATCAGAAGAAAAGAGGTTGAGAAGTTTAGAGAACAAAAGGCAATATATGATGCACGGTAGAAACAGGAAGGGTTTGCCAAGATACAAAGGCATAGCGAGATATAAAGTTGTAGGGGTAATTTAGACTTAGCTATGTTTCTTGTTGCTGTTATTGCAGGCCTTTAATATCTTTTCTATTCCCTTTGTCTTTGCCTAGTGTCCCTAATCCTAAAAGGGAATGGCATGATTTATACGCAGGTAATGCATTGCAATTGAATATAAATCAGTAGAATGAGGCCGCTGCAAAAATAATGAATGCAATTTTAGGAGGCATCAACCTGTTACGTATCTCTCTCGGCCTGTTACATGTCTCTCTTAGCCACCAAAAACTTGCCTGCTCGGCTTTCCATAGGACTCCCATCCCATTCCATGTTTCCCTTTGAAATGTATTAAGTGTATTTTCCTCAAACATTATACCTGCTCATTTATGTTGGACTATGTCACCAGTATACAAGCATAAGGTTCAGGGAGGAGTGATTTGAGTCCTTTGTTTATAAGAAGTTCAAACAGGACCACGATCACCTGCTGTATCAGTTGCCAGGGCTTGGATCATTAGATGCCCTTTGGAAATCCACATTCTTAAAAGCCACCGAAAGTCAGAAAAGCTAAAAATCAGGAAATAAAAGAATCATCCTGCTGCCGGGTGGACTACAAGGCAAAGGCCAAATGGGCCTCTCTGACCAGAGTGTCAAGTCCTTCTTCCAGTTGCTAACTGTCCTCCTTTTATGTTTTCAATAAACAGCAGTAATGAAATAGTTAGGGCTTAGGAAGAAATCTGAGGCTCGTGGTTGTTATCTTCTTCAACTAAAGCACCATCTCCCTCAAGAAAATCTCAGTGTCTCCATCATTACCACTGGCACCTCGTTTCGAGAACATCCCCAGCCCCACTGCAATTGCCATATACCTCTAGAAGCAGCTCTGAGATGGTTCTGGTGCACAGAGAGAAAGGAGCAAAAGAGCAAAGGCTCACCTGGACCAGTTGGCAGGAAATACCAGCAGGTGGTAGCAATGCTAGCAGCAATACTGTGCAGAAAACTTCGAGCCATCCCTACTATCGTTTAGAAATGTCGTTGCCTGGGAATCTCTAAGCTTCAAAGTCTAACTGTCCAATGGCCACCATAAATCCCAAAGAATTTATAGCAATGCCACATTGTAGGTGAATAAGCTGTTGTTATGATTATATCTGGCTCCAAGCTAGCCAACAGATATATAAGACAGAAATGCTATGATTGTGTCTTTCAAAAGAAAGAGAGGATTTTTAGTATTTCAGGATCTATAGTAATGGAAGAAGGATCCCAGAAATGCATACTTTGTAGTTTTAAAGTTATAAGTCAGGATCGTGAGGTTCACATCAATGCACCTAAAAAATGTGTGGAACCCAGATGGACCACAAAAGGAAGAAGAGGCATTTCTTAGAAATGATCATATAGGATTCCCCCTTTTTTGTACTTTCAACTGCAAAACCCCATAGAAAAACACTCATCATATACACAACATGCACACACATAGATACACACCAGGGGTGGGTTCTGACTTACCTCGCTGCCAGTTCGCTTCCTCCCGCGCCGTGTGGGCGCGCCTCATGGGCGCACGCACGCATGCGCAGTGCCGAAAAATCCAACCCCCCCCCGAAAACAAGATGGTGATGCATACACAGTGCCAGAAACTCTGCTTCTGCGCATGCGCAGAAGAAAAAATAAATTTAAAAAAATTCCCAAAATTCCCCCCCCCCAAAAAAATGGCGGCATCCATGGACAGGCACCGACCGAACTGGCTCTGTGACGTCACCAGTGGGTTGCTACCGGTTCGGGTGAACCGGTCCGAACCGGTCCAAACCCACCTCTGATACACACACACACAAACTGGAAGTGTTTTGTTACTGTGATCCTTGATCAATTGTTACATAGATGATCTATCTAATTGTGTTCTTGTTTTTAAAATGCTTGTCATTATGACAAATGAGATGGAAATAGGAGGGAGAAAGGAGGGACCCCATGATGCAATTCTATAGCTGGGAGCAAAAATGGATGTTTCCAAAATATTAAAGAACAAGAACAGATGGACATCATATAAGCAATTAGCATCCACCCCATTAAAGAAGATTCAGTTAGAAAGAAGATCAAAGCTTTAGGGACAGCCTTCCTTCACATACTCACTGATAAATGAAGGCCAGATACAAATACCCAGTTTCCAAGATTCTGTAACTGAACAACTTTCGTATTATCCTAAACTTGCCTACTCTAAGTTCGTGATAATCTTGCTTTCTTGGTTGGGAGCTGCTGTACAGGGCTTGTCAGACTGTGTGGGAAGTAACTCTGTTAGGAAGCAACAGACTTCTGCATTTAGAAACTTCCTTCTCTAGTTCCCTGTCAATATAGATCAGACTGGTCAGCTTCTAGGATTTCATCCCACTGTAATAATTCCTTATCACAATATCCCATCTAAAAAAAAGAGTAATGAAAAGATCCAAAGTAAATATTTGTTTGAACATAAAGCCTTTTTTTTTTCATTTTTACTACAGTATTCATACAATTATAGGTACAGAAATTAACCCAAAAAGGATGCAGTAAATCATTTTCTTAATATTGACAGAGGTTTATTGCTGGCAGTTCTGCTTTAAAAGTCTTGGCAGGGGGAAGAAAAAAGTTGTTCAGTGAAATATAAGTCTTCTGACTAAATTAGAGATCTCTCTGAAGAGATTCTGGCAGGGAAACTTATAAAATGAAATTCAAAAGCTGATCCACTATAGAGACCACTGTAATTACATCGGGTTTTAAAATGTGACAGACTGCTTGTAAAGAACTTTGGAGAGCTAGAAAACATGCCTCTCTCTCTCTCTCTCTCTCTGTGTGTGTGTGTGTGTGTGTGTGTGTTTATACAATAGTGAGAATTCAGTAGCCTTGGCAAGGAGAACAGTTTGTACATTGAGTTTTCTTGGTGCTTCTTCTGTCATTCATAATTGCAACAACAGGAGAGATCAGAAGGATACTATAGCTGAAGAGAGAAGGCCTAACCCCTTCCCACCTCCTCATATGTTGCCTTTCTAATCCAGCTGAAATGGCAGTCAGTGATAATCACTGCTGCTTGATTTATGACAAGGAAGCACGTGGTTCTGTGCATATGTAGAGGAAAAACAAAATCTCCAATAGGGGAATGGCTTTGTGTTAGAGAAAGCTAGGTAGAAACTGCATTAAAAAAAATACAGGTCTGCATTAGTGGCAGATACCTGTAGCTCAGGTGTAGAATGAGGGTGGAGGTTTGTTCTCCGAGCTTGTGGTAACAAAACGTTTGGAAACCAACCCACAAGCTCAGAGAACGGACCTCCACCCTCAAGTCTGTCCAGTGATGAAAAGATTAGGGAGCGGTGCTCAGCAGGAGTGAATTTGGCAAACTATTTTTTTTCCCTCTCACAAAAATGATGTCCTTTACATCAGAAATGGACAACATGTCACCTTCCAGATCTTGTAGAACTCCAACTCCCAGCATGCTTCACAATGGAACAACAGTGAGCTATAGTTCAGCAACATCGGGTGGGGCGCTGCAGGTTCTCCTCTGCCCCCCCCCTTATCTTTTTTTTTTTCAGAGGCATCGTTCTTTTTTTAATAGCACAAAAATGCACTGGGGTTGGTGACAGAGAGATGAAGTCATAAAGCCGGGTGGCTGAGCCAATTGGGCTGTTCCTCCATTCACAGGCCTCCCTCTGTGGTGGTGACAGGTAGGTGCTGGGTGGAGATGCGCATTCAATTGCATAACTGATTGCACATTTAATTGGAAGTAGCGCAAGGCAGAGCAGATGAGTGCCATCTGTTTCTAAAGTCAGGGCTGGGGATGGCATTCACCCACTCTGTTCAGCGGGATGCATTTGAGCATTTACCTGAAAGCAGATACCACCTCTTCAGTTTCTGATCCGTGTGGTTATGCCCGCCTCTGTGTGCGAAAGCCTGGCACGGATGTAGTTGCTTTGATGACCCGTTCCCTGATTCTACATTCAGAGGGAGTGTTCCAGCAAGCCTCATTTACTGACCTCCTTGTGGGCCTGAATAGGATTAGTTACAGGGACATAATTAGCTATCCTGTTCACTAAGTGGTTCCCGATAGGCTAGAATTATTCCGCGAAGGAGAATAATGACAAAGGCGCTGGAGCTGTACCATCTCAGCGTTGTTAAACCCCGCACATACATAAATCAGAAAGAGACAGTAAGTTGAAAGATTTCAAGGGACTTTTCACGTCCTGCGCAAGCTCATTTTTCATGTCTTAAAAAAAAAAAATTGGGAGCAAGGCTCACGAGTCGTTCAGGCAGAAGAAACAGACGAGAGCCCAGAGCAGCAGCAGATGGGTCTAGGGAAGAAGGAGGCACCCAAGGACCTGTTCTACGGCACGCTTGAGTGCTGCACACAAATGTCTGTGCAAAGCAGGCCCACCAAGCAGCCCCCAGTTTCCAGAGCTAATTAGCAGCCGGAAGGGACGCTGAGAACAAAGGCGCTCTGATTTCTATCCTCAACACCATGGCCAAAAAAAAAAAAAAAAAAAGGAGGAAATGCTCTACCCCTGCTATTCAGATGAGGGGCTTCTGTTCTCGCTACCTTTCCTGCTAGAAAGATAGGCAACCCTCGCCACTCCACACTTATGGAGCTCTGCTGCTTCCCCCATTGTCACAGCTGAAAGCAGGTCTCCGAGGGACACCGGGAGCCAGGAATGAAACTAAATAGCGGGACTTTCGCCATGCAGGCAGCTTGTGAATCCTGGAATACAGCAGCATAGGGGAACTTTTCTGGCTCTTCCTGCTGGGAGGATGGCCTAACTCGGCTGGGTGAGCAAAATTAATTCAGACCCACGGATTCATCACCACATCAAAATATGTTCCAGATTGCAGCCATGCAGCCTCTTTGTGGGGAGCCACTGTGTGGGGACCGAGTTTTCTCTTCCAGTTCTTAGCTTAATGGTTATTGAGGTTGAGGCTACAATCCCTTCTGGTCTATAGGAATAGCAGCTACCAATAACTAAGACCATTTTGCCAGCCTAGGTCTCCCAGATATGTTGGCCACGAAGATCCATAATCCTTAGGCAGTATGATCTTTGGCTAAGAACTATAGCAATAGCATTTAGACTTATATACCGCTTCACAGTGCTTTTACAGCCCTCTCTAAGTGGTTTACAGAGTCAGCATATTGCCCCCAATAATCTGGGTCCTCATTTTACCTACCTTGGAAGGATGGAAGGCTGAGTCAACCTTGAGCCTGGTGAGATTTGAACTGTCAAATTGCAGGCAGCCGGCAGGCAGCAGAAGTAGCCTGCAATACTGCACTCTTAACCACTGCGCCACTGCGGCTCATAGGAGTGGGAATCTAGCAATTTTGAGGACCTGAGATTATAGAAAGATGAGCTAGATATTTTTGCATTCCATACAAACCTCTCCACTAGGAACAAACAGGATACCTGGGCTGAAAGTACTGTTTTAAGCTGATCTTCTCCAATGAGTTGTGGATTCCTCTCATTTTTTAGCCATGTTGCTTGGGAGCATGTAATCTAACACATCTGGAGAATTGCAGGTTGAAGAAAACTCAGTGGATTGAATTCAGATGGATCTCCTCATGACTGGATCCTTGGCCTTATGTCATTGTGGTTCAACATTCCAGTTTTGGAAGAGTCAGTGAAATCCACAATGAGATCAATAGCTTTAGCTCTGGGGTTATTCTTAATAGCTTATGCCAACCTTTCCCTACCCAGTCCTCCTTGGATGAATTGACTATGTATCCATCTTTCTTGGTTTGTTCAGGAAACTGAAGGCTGTAGTTCTTAAGTGTATCAGGAAGTATGTGTGTTTTTGTGTGTGTTTGTGTGTGTGTATAGGTGCATGTGTGTATGTGGGGGGGGGAGTAGCCAGAATTACTCTATAATCCTATTAAGCCATTCACTGGTTAATAGATTGTCAGTAAATTTTCTTTCAGTTCAACAAACTGAACTAAATATCAGTGATTTTTAAAAGTGCCTATATAGAGAGTATAATTTAATGTAATTCAAGCAAACACCATAATAATTTGCATTCACAATTACCATTCAGTTAGTGATGCTTGAAGAGTTCTTTGCCATTTTCAGTAAGAATAATCGGATCTGTATCTAAACAGCAGGTTAGAGCTTTGTTATCTGCGCATTTTTGCACTACTCAAATGTTTCAACATTGTTATTAATTGAAAAAAAAAGTCAGAATGCATATATGAAAGCACAATGGGAGAAGAAACACAAAATACATATTTAAATATATTGTTGC
Organism: Thermophis baileyi; assembly: GCA_003457575.1. Lineage (NCBI taxonomy): Eukaryota > Metazoa > Chordata > Lepidosauria > Squamata > Dipsadidae > Thermophis > Thermophis baileyi. The sequence continues at coordinate 3,958,341 of QLTV01000974.1, read as the reverse complement.
CTGTGATTTTTAGGGGGAATCTGAATTTTCTAAAAATGTAATTCACCAATTAATGTTAAAACACGGCAGAGTAAGAGCAAACCCTTCAGTGAAAATACATTAATTCAACCAGTTGTGTGTTCGGTACAATAATGGTTCATGCAGTAAAACACTTTAAAAAACAAGAATCACAACTAGTACATAATAGGTTTTCATTATGCATTCCATAATTTAATAATTAAGCCCTCTCATTCTGTCTTTAAAAGCTATCGTGGACATCCACACACAATGGTAGGAAAAGAATAACGGGGATCACACCTGATGTTAAACAGGAATGGGTTTACCCAAAGCAAACAAATTGTGGCTGAATGCGATGTGGCAACTCAGCCATTTTGTTATCGTGCATTAGGAACTGACTTAATGAAAGCCATTTGAGAGACTGAGTGTGGCAGTTTTAATTATTGGTCTATGAGCGGTAGGCTTCTTTTTCCTTAGCTGAAAAGGAAACAAATTTTACCGTCGCCCCTCCCAACCTGCTATAGCAGCACTTTTAACAGATGACTTGTGGTCCTGATAAGCCAGTTTCTCATTTTGCCTGTCTAACAGGATATTGCTTTTCCTATTTTCAACCTGATTCCATCATGGGCTGCAAGATATGTCAGTATTTTAAATGGAGAGAGTATTTCATGTCTGATAATATGATCAGGGCTGTTTGCCTCTGTACAAGACTTTCTCTCCCACCCTGCACTTTAGATTAATTTTCTCCGTTGAAATGGTTCCTTGACCAAAGATTTGGTGCATCAGAGGAGCCCATGTCCACGCTCATGAATTATCCTTTTACAGTTTAGACAGACTTGACTAAATGACATCCTTGTTCCTTAAAACATGATTATTCACGCTGTGGGGTATTCCAGTGAAGAAAATTGCTGGGTCAAGAAAGATTTCGTGATCCAGTATGGCCCAAGAAATAAAAGGTAGATTTCAGAGTGTGGTACCGTGTTTCCCCGAAAATAAGACATGTCCCGATAATAAGCCCAACAGGGCTTTTCGGGACATGCGTTGAAATAAGCCACCCCCCGAAAATAAGCCCCCCCATTACTTTCCGGGGGGAAAGGGGGGGGATGCCGGGGAGGCGCTCTTTTTGCTGCGGGCACTTTTTTGGCCGGGAGAGCGAGAGCAAGTGAGAGTCGAGGGCACGCACACCCCGCGAGACTGCTCGGCTCCTCTGGGCTCTGCCTCTGCCAGCGTTTTCAAACGCGCTCCTGCCTCCGAGGAAGAGAAGGGGAGCCTTGATGGCTGCCTCGCCGCCCCATCTCAGGCAGGAGCGCGTCACAACGCTGGCAGAGGCAGAG
>QLTV01000974.1:3929153-3939486 GCA_003457575.1 Thermophis baileyi | reverse complement strand
AGGATGATAGATATATAGCATGCAAAAAAGTAAAAAAAAATATTGCTGCTATTTTACCAAACCATAGTAATACTAATTTTGACCATTTTTTTCATTTTCCTAACTAAGTCCAATCCACATGTTCTGAATCACATCAGCACACAACTCCTCCATAGTACTACCAGTGTTCAACAAGAGGTATATGGAAGTAAAAGTTGGATTTTGGAAAAAGCAAAATAGAATGAGTATTTCTGCTTTTTGATAGCAATAGCACTTAGACTTATATACCGCTTCACAGTGCTTTACAGCCCTCTCTAAGTGGTTTATAGAGTCAGCATATTGCCCCCAACAATCTGGGTCCTCATTTTACCCTCCTCGGAAGGATGGAAGGCTGAGTCAACCTGGTGAGATTCGATCTGCCAAATTGCAGGCAGCCAGCAGTCAGCAGAAGTACTGCATTCTAACCACTGCTGCGCCACCACAAATGACCGTAGAACAAATCAAATCAGAGTTTTTTCCTGAGGCACAAATAACTAAACTCAAATTATCATATTTGGGATACATGTCTGTAATGTTGGGAAAGATGGAAGAGAAAATAACAGGATGATTAGGGCAGAGGTAGGTTCCTCCCGGTTCGGACCGGTTTGCCCGAACCTGTAGCAACCCGCTGGTGACGTCACAGTGATGTCATGGATCCGGTTCGGTCGGTGCTGGTCCGTGGGTGCCGCCATCTTTTTTTTAAAAATTTTTTTGAATTTTTATTTTATTTTATTGGATTTTTTCCGGGTTTTTTTTTCTTCTGCGCATGCGCAGAAGCCGAGTTTCTGGCACTGCACATGCATCGCCATCTTGTTTTCAGCTTTTTTCTTTTTGGATTTTTTTTTTTATTTCTCGGCACTGTGCATGCGTGCGCGCGCGAAAAGCCCGCGCCCAGCCACGAGATGTGGCCACGCGGCACGGGAGGAAGCAAACCAGCAGCGAGGTAAGTTAGAACCCACCCCTGGATTAGGGGCAAGGTGGAGAGACTGTTACAATGGTAATGGATGCACTATTGGAAGATCTGAAGGATCTGGTAGGGGAGACTTCCATCTTGCAAAAGTCTATCTATGTGGTCACTTGATGATATAATTGATTGATTATATCAAAAATATTTGATCTGAAAGATTGTGTATATTTTGCATTAGTTTTTAACCAAAATGAATGTGCTTTACCTGGACCTAATCAGATTTAGATTTAATCTTTCATTGGCTCAGTTCACTTAGCTACAGACATGCTGAAAAAATACTGATTCAATGAGAAATTTGCATATATCTGTTTTGCAGAGGCCACAGCAAGGTGTAGCAGGGTTCTCTTCGGTTTACCAATTTAATAATGAGCAGGGATAATTTCAAGCATCAAATGGGTGGACAGTCCACGAAAAGTGAACTTTATCCATGCATGTCCATTATTTATTTGTTTGTTTGCATCCCGCCTTTATTATTTTTACAAATAAAACAAGATGGAGAACATATCCAACACACCGTCCTCCTATTTTTCCCACCACCACAACCTTGGGAGTGGTTGGGCTGAGAAAGAATGACTGGCCCAAGATCATCCAGCTGGCTTTCATTGTTGAAGTGGGACTTCAACTTACAGCCTCCTGCTTGCTAGTCTGGTGCCTTAAGCACTAGACGAAACTGGTTCTTATATCTCATAGGAAGAGAGAATATTTCATTTATCATACATTACAGTTTTATGTATTTTTGATTTTGAATCTGTTTTTAAAATGTATCCAATATCACAAATTATGTGCATTTTTGCATGGATTTGGTCACAAAACAATTTTCCAGTCTGGAGAAGAACTTTATTCTAATGCATATATTAACCTGGGTATGATACTTATTATATTTAAAAGAAGTATGTGTGTTAACACAGGATTGGGTTGATTCTCATTCTCTCTCTCCTCTCTCTCTCTCTCTCTCTTTCTCTCTCTCTCTCCCCCCCTCTCTCTCCCCCCCCATGTCAATAGCACTTAGACTTATATACCACTTCACAGTGCTTTACAGCCCTTTCTAAGCAGTTTACAGAGTCAGCATATTGCCCACAACAATCTGGGTCCTCATTTTACTGACCTCGGAAGGATGGAAAGCTGAGTCAGCTGAGTCAGGATTGAACTCCAAGCTGTGGGCAGAATTAGCCTGCAATGCTGCATCTTAACCACTGAGCCACCAGGGTCCCTCTCTGTGTATATATATATACTGTATATTGTCTCTTCTCAGTATCACTTGAGGATACCTTCATGTACTCACTGGGCTGCTTTCATTACATTCAGTGCCTATCCAACATGGGTGTCCTACCGATGAATACCAGCTCCCACAATTCCCCAGCCAGCATGGTCATTACCATTCTGGAAGTTGAAGTCTACACACTTGGAGGACACCCAGGCTGGAGAAGACTAATAAACAATTTGTCTAGTGTTATTGCCTATGTATTGGCCTGATGTTCTCATTAAAGCCTATTGCATGAGGATTTGGGCCAATTTCTGAGAGTTTATTCCTTGTGTTACCATGGTGATTAATGTAGTATTGCTTGATATGATAGCCCTATTAAACACCTACACTTGGGAAACATTTTTACTAACCACAAGATTCTCAATGTACCTTTTCAAGCTCTCACTGTTTTGCTCTTCCTTTCTTAACTTTCTCTCCCTTTCTCCCCTATACAGCTTGTTGAATTCTCTGAAGTAGGTCTGAGATCTTCTGCCATCTCTTTTGACTTGAAGGTAATCTCCGTAATAGCTTCTCTACATGGTTCCCATTTCCATGCAAGAATAAAAAGCAGGATTAAAATATTGCAACACTTAATGCATTACTAAAAACTTTTGTTAGGTGTCATAATTTCTTTAATAACAGGCATTGCTATTTGTTCCTACTGCTACCCAATTCTCAATGGGCCAACAATGGAACAATTGCTTTACCATCATCGTAAATGACTCAGTCACAAAAATGACCAGATTCTTAATGATATGTTTATCAGTGTGTGTAGTTAAACCCCAAGAAAGCATTTTTAGTAACAGAGACTGAATTTTATATCCTGAAAGCCCCAAGATAATTCCTAAAGACAAGTGGTATTAGAGATCTTCTGAGAGGTTCCAGAGTATTGACTACTATAATTTGAGATCATCAGGGTTTTTTTTATTGCTGCTTGGGGATGCTTGCAGAGATCTATCTGTATTTTCAAAATTGGTCCAACTTGTCTTCCTAAAGTAAGCTAAAACAATGAGATAAGCCCAGGAGATTGTTAATGTTTGCAAGATATGATGACTACACATTAAGAAAGATCCAGTGGATATTATAGTTTGAGATCATCAGGTTTTTTAAAAAAATTCTGCTTGGGGATGCTTGCAGAGATCTATCAATATTTTCAAAATTGGCCCAACTTGTCTTCCTAAGATAAGCTCAAACAATGGGATAAGTCCAGGAGATTGTTTGCAAGATATGATGTTTGCAAGATATGATGACCATATATTAAGAAAGATAGATCTTTGGGGCAAGGTTGTTAACAGTGACATTGTTAATTGGGTATCAATGAATCAGATCTACTTGGGTGGAATTTGACATGCAAATACCTTCTTCTGTGGAAGAGAGATGCTCAAGGCAGGCCCTGGTGATGATCTTTGATAGCATCAATCAAGGTATATCCTGCTAGATTGGTTCTGTGGATGGTCATTATAGCTGTGTGGGGGATGTAGTATCAGTATACAAGATTTCAGGATTTAATGTTCAAGAACACATACTTGACCCCCAAACAATTAAATGGAAGGAGAGGGTAAATTGGATCCAACATCGTCACTGGCAATACTGGTAGCTTTGGTGGCCAAGACCATCCAAGTTTTGTGTGCTTTTCAGTAAGTAATAAAAGTCTGAAATGAGCCAGCTAGATCTTGCTTCCCTTGCTGTCAGCCGTTATGCCCACCAATCAGTGTCTGACCAAAATAACAGGAACCGATTGCAATGCCTGCTCTGAACAGTAGTATAGTCCCTGGGGGCCTATAGGGCTAAGAACTAGGAAATGTAAGGCAATTGCTTCACACTGCTCTTGAGTTGCTATTTTTGACTCCTGCCTGAGTGGGATAATGGGCTGCGTTGCTGCTTGATTGACATACCTTGGTGCTGGAGGGAAAGAATTATTTTCACTCTTGAGTTGTAACAATAGACATTCAATTGAACTCAGGCTCTTGGGATGGCACAGACCTAGTAATACAGTTGACATAGCTTGAGACAGCTTTATAATTAGTAATCAATCTTCCAATGGCAGCTAAAATTTGCTGCTACCCCCACACAGTTGGACTAGTATTTCAGAGCTGGAGTATTGCTAGTCTGTCCCAGTTAATTGTTTCTTAAAGAATCATAATGTTAATAGAGTTACAGAGGGAAAAAAATGAAATTACACATTGCATTTTGGAGGGTTTTTTTTTTTTTTGCCTTCCCCGAAACTTAAAAAAGAAAACCAAAACATGTATTATGTGGCACAGAAATTTCAAAGGAAGGAAGGAAGGAAGGGGAGAAGGAGGGAAGGAAGGAAGGAGAGAGGGAGGGAGGGAGAGAAGGAAGGAAGGAAGGAAGGAAGGAAGGAAGGGAGGGAGGGAGGGAGGGAGGGAGGGAGGAAGGAAGGAAGGAAGGAAGGAAGGAAGGAAGGAAGGAAGGAAGGAAGGAAGGAAGGAAGGAAGGAAGGAAGGAAGGAAGGAAGGAAGGAAGGAACTAAAGTCTGTTAAGAAACAACTTCAGCATTCACAGACTTTTTCTGGGGTGGAGTCTGACTTGGATTAAACATTTCACAATTTTGTGCTCTATGACACAATCACTGACAGGACTCCTGGAGATTGTCTTAATGTTAAAGCAATCAAGTACCTTGGCTTTGTTAAGGAAATTACTCCCAATAGAAGGACTCTTCTAAAATATAGAAAAATATTCCTTATTCTGCTCCAGATGGACACTATTGATCAACATGGAGTATGTAGAATAAAATAAAAAAGATTTAATAAATGCTGCCCTTCTCCAGGTAGGGTGAAAGATGTAAATGTGGCTACTTCATGGTAGATTATAACACACTGATCTGTTGATGCATTTTAAATGCAATGAATGTTGGTGGGTAGGCATGTAAAGTTGCAAACATGCCTAGATATTTTTTTGCCATTTGTAAGTTCACTGGGAGTTGTTTCTGAGTGGACATAGATCTGATTGCACAGACAGTCTCTTATAAGAATATAAGAGCCAACATCCTGCCAAGGATAATTAGAAATGCCAAAATGGAAACAGCTAACTGCTGATCATTGTTACATGTTTTGGGAGGTCTCTTCTCTATCAGTGCTAGCTGGTGGGAGTATAAATGTCCAGATAAATAAATAACAAATGCTAAACCATTTGCATTTGGAAGTAATATATTCTCTATTCAGAAGCGCTCATTCCAATTTCTCAGCAGACACATCCTAGTCGAAGACTGCCTATTGAAAGTGAATGTTTGCCACATTTAAATATGAGTGAATATTCATTTCATCACCGCCAAGAGTTCTCGAGATGATTCTGTAGCTCTGCCTCTCCAGCAAAGAGGATTAGATTCCTGTACCTTGCAGAAGGATAAAGAAGCAGGGAGTAAGCAAACCGGCAGCGAGGTAAGTTAGAACCCACCCCTGGTAACAAGAGTTATGCTGCAAATCCTAGCAGTTACTATGGGCTGGGGAATTCTGAGAGTTGAAGTCTACACATCTGGAAGAGACCACGCTGGGCTGGTCACTCATGGAGTTGTCTCTCATCATACAGCACAAGTCACTCTGTCTTCTATACAACTGTTGTCACCATTGCTAGGATTTATATCCTCCTTTTATGGTCCACCTAGTTTACCAATAAAAAAGTAACATTAAAGGGAAATAGTTGCTAGCCCTTTATAAAAATGGCAAGGGAGAAGTCAATGACCCACCGAATGCATGCATCAGCCAGGAATGGGATGGGAGAGAGGTCTATTGACAGATGGACAACCTGGGGGCCCCAGATAGCCCCCAGATCCATTTCAGTAGCTCCGCAGCCTTCAGGACTGTATTGCTGTGGTGGTGCAGTGGTTAGAGTGCAGCGTTGCAGGCTAATTCTGCTGACTGCCGGCTGCCAGCAGTTTGGCAGTTCGATCCTGACCGGCTCAAGGTTGACTCAGCCTTCCATCCTTCTGAGCTCGGTAAAATGAGGACCCAGATTGTTGGGGGCAATAGGCTGACTTTGTAAGCCGCTCAGAGAGGGCTGTAAAGCACTGTGAAGTGGTATATAAGTCTAAGTGAAATTCAACAGTAAATAAATTTATTAGTTAAAAAAAAACTTACCCAACTAGTCTCTTCCCACTGCTCATTCCTCTCTGATGACATCAGTAGTGGGTTCTAAAACCCTTTACTACTGGAGCCTCCCGCCGCCGCCACTACTGGTTCTAAGAACCGGGCTGAACCGGGAGCAACCCACCGCTGGATGACATCACTATGTGTAACTATAATGTCCCCTGAGCCTCTGGTTGCAAGGACTAATAACTTTAAAAATGGGTTTCTGCAGAAAAGAAAGCTTGCCCAGCCCTACTCTATAGCATGGGAGAAAGCCCTATGACTGGCATCTCTCCCAGCCACAACCCTTCATGGGTTAAGCCTGCCGGGTCCTTAGTATCAATGCAACCTTACCAAATATGAGAAAAGCAGAGCAGGGAGGTCATTGTAACTCTCTACAGGAAGAGACATTCCCACAAATCAAGGGCCAAGCAATTAAAGCACAGCATGAATGGCTTGCGGCCATTATTAAAACGTATGTGTGCTCACTTAATTATTTTTCCTGGAAGTGTTTCAAACTAAACAGCCTTACAAGAGATGCCCCCAAAGGAGATTGCAAGTGCCATAAATGCAGGGAGCCTCTTCCCACCAGGTTTTTCTCAACATCTCCCAGTGAATCTGGGATATAGACTTGGAAGAGGCTCAAAAAAAGAAGGCTTCTTTCGCGCATGCACACACACAAGTTCAGTTCTTTGTTGAATCTATAATTTTTAATATATCCCACGGGAGTAAAGCTTGTCCCCATAAGCTGAGGACCAGGACAGTAGATATTAGTTGTTATTGTGTAGCTGCCACCTGGGAGATTAATGGGCATACTTCACCAAAGCAGTGACTCTACATGTGACAAGCAGAATATATTAGAAAATGTCACCAAGCTGTAGTGGGTTGCTAAGCCATTGCTGTTTATCCCTGGTTCTGAATAGATGCTGATGAATTGACTCTTCACAGGGTCACTTATACCTCCAGGATGAGCAAGGCAACCATTTCATGTAGCAATTGTATGCTACCAGGAAAGACCTTGGTAACTGGCTAGAGGAGAAAGCTGTATAACTTAACCAGCCCTGTGCTGTCTACCAAACTTTCCTGCTATCCTTCAGGCTAATGTGAGATGCTGTCCCATCACTAGTGTCACAGCAAATGTCATCTATCAACCCAGTCAGCTGTTGTACATGAAATGGAGGGATAGGTGTCTCAAGGATCAGAATATCTTTGGCTGGCCACAATTCCATTACATTCTCTGAATATTGTCATCCAGATCAACATTCAAACATGGATAAAGAAATATAGACATTCCTTAGTTTAGCTAAGTATCCCTAAATGTTGGTTATCAAGGTTTTTAATGACCAAGTTGAGCTAAGCCCTGGTGTTTTTCCACACGAAGATCCATTTACCTTAGTAAGTTAAAAATACCTAGTTGTAACATATGAATTCCATCAAGGGTGGGGATCTGACAGTTGGCCTGAGCTGATCACACCCAACCTGCCTCAGAGAGGTGCTGTGTCTTGTAGCATACACACAACTTGCCTCTGAAAACTATCAGGCCACAATCAGAAGTTGGAAGCCACTTCAAAGGGAGACTTCAGTGAAACTTGAAATGCCCCTCTGAAGATTTGGACAACCCTTGAGTGGCAATCGATGGTCCATCAAATAACAGCATAACAGAGTTGGAAGGGATCTTGGAGGTCTTCTAGTCCAACCCCCTGCTCAAGCAGGAGACCCTATAAGTTGTCTTTCGCCTGAAACAGTGGCTCAGATTAAGGGCAGTTGGAATTCCACATCTGGAGAAATGCAGCTTTTATCTGTGTGAAAACCTCAACAAGGCTTAGTCCAGTGCATTTTGCTGCCCAAAGCAAAGTAGGAAATTTGGCCTCCCAGACTTTAGCATTCAAATTAAGCAGAGAGAATTCATGGCCAGCTACGTTTGTTTGGCAAACTTAGAGACAAAAAAGAGAATAAATAGTATGGCGGGGGAGGCAGCAATATTAATAAAATAACAGTTGTCTTTCTGTGACACCCCAAATCTGCTGCTGGAAGTGATGAGACCCACTTCTTATGGGCCTCATCGACAGCAAGCTTGGATGACCCAGATAGGACACAAACACGGTGAAGTTGGGTTGTGATGTAGATCCCACCCTTTGGCCTGTATCCTGATGCAAGTCTATAAGTTGAAATATCTGCAAACACCACTTGGTCCCCCATCCCACAGACATTCATGCTGACTACTTATTTTATTATAATAGGTAGATTCAAATTCTGACCATCTTCCTGGAATTCAAAGCAAAGTGGCTACTACTAGAGCTGCAGTGGCACAGTGGTTAGAATGTAGTACTGTAGGCTACTTCTCCCAATGACCAGTGAGGTCGCACAGGGCTGGCCTTCTTCAGGTCCAGTCAGCCAGACAGTGTCGGCTGGCGGGCCCGCGGGGGAGGGCCTTCTCTGTAGCCGCTCCGACTCTGTGGAACCAACTCCCCCCCGAGATCCGTACTACCCCCACCTTACTGGCTTTCCGTAAAGCCGTTAAGACCTGGCTTTTCCGGCAGGCCTGGTGCCAATAATTGACTGATTGGCCCATGTATGTTTGTGTGAATGTTTTATTTTAATATTGATATATTTTTAAATTGTTTTTATATATATGTTTTTATTGTTGTCTTTTTTATATACTGTGAGCCGCCCAGAGTCCTTCGGGAGTTGGGCGGCATACAAATTTTATAAATAATAATAAATAATAATAATACTTCTGCTGAAGTATCTCGAATCTCACCAGGCTCAAGGCTGACTCAGCCTTCCATCCTTCCTAGGTCAGTAAAATGAGGACCCAGATTGTTGGGGGCAATATGCCGACTCTGTGAACTGCTTAGAGAGGGCTGTAAAAGCACTGTGAAGTGGTATATACCATGTTTCCCCAAAAATAGGACAGGGTCTTATTTATTTTCTTTGGACCCCCGAAATGGGGCCTGGGCCTTATTATCGGGGGGGGGGTTCTTATTATTTTTGAGGTGCAGGAGGCCCCTAAACCTTGGCCCGTGGCAGGGGGACTGGTGCCGGAGCGCCGACCAGCTGCTTCACCGGTGCCACTCAGGCTGCTGCCTCCAGCAATTGTGGCAGCTTTTTTGTTGCTTTCTGTGCAAACAGCACGAGGTGAGGAGGTGAGGCGGGGGTAAGGGGGGGGAACATGCCCCACACACACCTGCCATCCACGTTGAACGGCCTCACGGAGGCCGCTCCCACAAACCCTGTGGCAGTCACAAAAAGAGCAGCCGCAAAAAAACTCTTGCCAGCCCTAGCCCTGTTGACCTGGGACTGGGGGGAGGGGGACTGGCACCAGAGCTCCGAGCAGTGGCCAGTGCAGGCTGTCTGTGCAGCCATGAAGCGGGATTGGCGTGGCCGGTTCTTGCCCGCAGCATTGCCGGTGAGGATCGGGTCAGAGCTGCTGCCGCTGCCACCCGAGATCAGCAGGCCAGATTCGGTGAGCCGGACACACCCCTGCCACTCGGGAGAAGAAGAGAGAGAGGAGGTGCTGTGAGAGAGCCCATTTATCATGTTCTTCTCCTCCCGGGCGGCGGCAGCGCGTTCATCTCCCCGAATCTGGCCTGCCAATCTCAGCTGGTGAGGGGAGTGGCAGGTGGTGAGGGGTGGGGCAGCGGAGAAGCAAGACGCATGGAGCGAGACAGGCCTCCCCGGTGTATTAAATGACTTCCAGCTCCTGCCATGCCCGGCGAGGCGGGGAGAAGAGACGGCAAGGGGAGCCCTGTCTCGTTCCATGTGTCTCGCTTCTCTGCCGCCCCACCCCACCCCGCCTGCCACTCCCCCACATCGGCCAAGATCAGCAGGCCAGATTCAGGGAGCTGAACGCGCTGCCGCCGCCTGGGAGGAGAAGAACATGAGAAATGGGGTCTCTCAAAGCACCTCTCTCTTCTTCTCCAGAGTGGCAGTGGTGCATCCGGCTCACCGAATCTGGCCTGCTGATCTCGGGCTGCCAGCTCCTGCCATGCCCAGCGAGGGGAAAAAAAAAGGAGGGGA